>CALNHX010002314.1:0-184006 GCA_940337035.1 Agriotes lineatus
GGTAGGCCATTCCAAAGGTCACTTTATAGACCCAGTGTCATGGCCTGGAACAATATAGACCGTCTTGTTAATACACATGACTTCAAAATTCCAGAGGTATCTTTGATGGAGATACTTTTTGTTCATAATATATAGTTTTAAGCTAATTTACTTTATTAATAGTCGCACAAAACATTTGGAGTCCACAAAATTAATTTAAATCAAGTTATTCAAAAAGTCCAAGACATTTAAACAACCCAATATTTATTTAATTTTCTTCTTCTTCTTTCTCTTCCCCCAAAATACCATTACAGTGTCGGGGTATTGAGCCATTCTTTGTATTTTCGTCTATTCCTGGAAAGGATCCGAATTTTGTTCTATGGTCTTTCCTCTTTTCTCGGCTGTTTCCATGCTGTTATCTTTCCAAACCTTCCTTGGTCCTCATTTTGCTTTTTTCCATCTGTTCTCATCTCAAAAATTTTCTTATCTTGTTCAGATGTTCGTTCCATTGTAGTTGCTTGTGTTCCATTTTCTCTACTATCGGACTTAGTTCTAATTATTCTAGTACACTCCTGCTTCTGACCCTGATCCGTCTTGTTTTGCCTATCACCCGTCTTAGATATTTCATTTCTGCTGCTATTACACTTGATCTGTTTGTCCAGCATTGTCCATATTTCATATGCAAGGTGGGTGTGAGGATCCAGTCACCCAAATGTCAACCTCACCTGCACGTGGTACTCTCTGCTAGATAACGAACGAGGCTCTGGCGATTCAGCATCGTGGGGGGAGAGGTATAACCTGGTACCAGTTGTCCCTAGGTAACGGGACCCTTCACGTTGGGCTAATCACCCATTGAAGATACAATAATTCAGATATATAATTTATGTAATATAAATTTTATATTTCTGTAACACTTTTAAGGGTAAATATGTGCAAGCTAAAACTATAAGATTATACTTATTAATATTACTTGGCATGTTACACAAAACATTTGCCCATACGGTATTTAAAATATTTGTGTAATAATTGGAGGCCACCTATCCATTTTCTTGAGTAGTATTGGTTAAGCCAGTTTCTAATTATTGCAACGTAGTGGGAAGGCGCTCCATTCAATTGTATTTACATATCGCGACAAACCAATAAAGAAACCCCTTCTAATAAGTTGGAAGCTCCTCATTTAGAAAGTTGAGGTAGTTGTCAGCATTTGGTCGGTTAGGTAGTACAAAAGAACCAACCAATTTATTATGGACGATCCCTGCCCATACACTGACTGAAAATCTGACTTGATAATTTCTTTCATGCATGGCTTGAGGATTTTCATAGAGTCAAATATTCTGGTTGCGGACATAGAAAATCCCATTTCTCGTAAAAGTAGTTCCGTAGTTCGTTACGTGGTGTAATTATATTAATTTTTATGGCATAGCAAACAATTTAAATAAAACACGCAGTTTGTTTACGAGTTTTCGACACCAGGCAACCATCTTGGAATATTCGAGGTCCCATCAGGTAGAAATATCACGCTAGAAATTCCAGTCAGTTAAATATCGTAGCGTACAGAGTGCGGACAAATAAATGTGTAACTTTAAATAATCATTATCAAAGTAGCAATTTAATTTTGGATGTAGCGACCTAACCCTGTAGATGGAGTCATCTAATTAATTATAGAAAATAATATAAAAATGTATTAGCCGGGCACAATATAACAGTAGAAAGAATTACACTCATAATTAATCGTTAAACCCTCAGTTAGGGCATAGCAATGTATAATAGTTTCAAAAGAATAAAAATAAAATTTAGTAGATTATTGTCCCTACAGCAAAATATTACTTTGATAGATACAGTCAAATTACTTCAGATTAACAAAACCAAATATCATTTAAAGTGACGAAAATTCGATGTTCTTACTAAAAGTTTGCGGCAGTGCATGCAACTATTTATTCAAATATGACTTCACTAATATTATGTTCCAATAACTTTTTTCTTGTAATGTTATCAATAAAGACGGCTGACTTCAGCAATCGACATGAGTTTTACTGTTTTTTGACGAATGTTATGCGTTAATAAAACCTTTTTTATTTATTCTAATAAATTATTTTTTATAGGGAGGATCTCCAAGCGGTAACACGTAAAAATTAATGAAAATCATTAGTGTGTAATTGGAAATTATTTTTAATTATAAATAATAATGTTGATAAATAAACAGATGAAGATATTCTATTATTATTAATATATTCTGTACATGCTTTATTAAATATTGTATAAAGGTTTTCTATTGCATTTTTAAGTGTTAATTTATAAACAAACATTATACTCAGATTTAGAACTAGTATTCCTATAGCATTTTCAATAAATGTTAGTTTGTTTGTTTGTTAGATGATTATATTTATCCTCAATATTACAATAACGTACGTCGGACGTATTTCTACAACACTTTAAGTGCTCAGCATGCTAATATGAATAAATATTACGTTTACATTACTGTTAAGCATTGTGAAACCTTTCTTTCAAATATTAGCAGTGTTTTAAGTCAATATTGTAGTAATATTTCCAGTACATGCTACACAGAGATATACAGCAATAATATTTTTCTCTAATATTACCTAAATATTTTAAGAAATGTGAAGATAATTTTGACAAGGATATGTGTATCACATATTTTAAAATTACATTTACGCAATACTTCTGACATATAACTATATCAGTAATGCAAGCTATGTGTCACATCTAGTGTTAATATTAGAAAATATTGTGTGCTACTTGGAAAAGGTAATATAATATATTATATATGAACTTATAAAGCAGACGAACATACTGGAAAATATTATGTTTGCCCTGATGGGTTTACACTCTCCGCCAGAATCCTCTACTCTACAATTTGAGAGATATTATCAGCTGAGTTAACATTTAACAACATGAGTAATAAAATCGTTTTGTCAAAACACATTATTAAAATTATTATCGTTATAAAAAATATATAGATAGGACAAAATAACACATATGATCACATTCTAAAATTGTATGCATGTTAGTGTTGGATATGTGAAGGAGTAAGTATCCTCAAATTTTTATTAAATTACCTGCATTTTGTTTTCTAAATGGTTGAAATATTTGGTTATGGTAAATTCTTTGAAACATTACTATTGATTTCGTCAAATATATTATACAGTATTAATCTAATATTAGGCAAGTATAATAACTTCATGATTAGGTATTAGCATTTAAAAAATTTGGAGAACACAGCATTTGACCCAAGTTTTGGAAAAGTCTCAGTTATTGGATAAGGTATATACAGGGTGTCTCAAAAAGAATGGGACATCGATCGATCATAGGTTCCTTTGATTATAATAAACCGATGAAGTCTAATACACCTTAGTACAAAGTTTCTCCGGTAAGAAGTTATAGTCTTAAATTTAAGTGTTTTATTTCTTGTTTTTATGTTAATTTCCACAAATGTAAAGATATCGATTTGAATTTTGTCACACGCGCTTATTATTTTGTACTTTACTGATTTAAAACAATTTCATAAGCCAGACTTGACTGTAAGAGGCATTTTACCTATCTTAAAATTTTTTCTGACATAAGGAATATATGACCAATCGGTGCCCCATTCTTTTTGAGACATCCTGTTGATCTCTATTAATATTTGGTTTATATAAACTATAAAAGAGAAATTACTGTTTTCTCTTTTGCGCAGAAACTTGACTGTTATATTTTTAAAAACTTTATCAAGAAGCAATATATGTGCAGCATAGTGTCGAACAAAATTTTTTTCAATTTTACAATGACATAATCAAAAGGGTTTGATTCTTTCTCTTCCAGATTCTGTTGTGATATAATATGCAACTTCAATGTGGATACTAATTTGTTGCCTGAATCCGCCAAAATGCACAGTCTGCATTTCCTATGAGCATTTTCAGACATAACTCTCAGAAAAGTCCATATGGACAATAATTCCACTGTTTTACTTTCTTTCTAATAGAACGTATTGCTGAATATTGGTAATTAATGTTATTAACATGTATCATGAAACTACCAATAGTTGATTGTAGCACTGATAGTAGTTCAATCTTAGAGAATTTAATTTTTTCCTTTTAAATTTTTTGACAATTTTTATATTTATCTTTAATCATTACTTTTACTTCTCTTGTTCTCCATCTCTGATAATACGTTTAATTGTCACTACCAAAAAATTATTTGTTTGTATTTTTTTGTTTTGCAATGGTGACATTTCCTTTCCAAGCGCGATTCGGATCGTTCTGCCCACAACACAAGCTTGAAATAATATTATCGATAGTATTCTAATTATTGATTATACGTAAATTCTTTAATTGAGCGAATACCATTAGCATGTTCTTATGCATAGTATACAGACATGTGTTTCTTGACCAAACGCAAAAGAAGACAACCCAGAAAGATCGGAATTTACAAAAAGTAGCATAACTTAGTTTCGAATTTAGAAACTCTTGCAAACACGTTTTGCGGTGATTTAACATAGAGTAGCCTATTTTGTTTCTTTCACTTTTTGTAGTTATGGCATCTTTTTTCCCATGAATTATTCGGCAGAATTCATCTCTTTGTTACGTGGCAAAGTTGTAATTAGCCTTAAAATGTAAATGCTCCTTTATTTGAAGCAGTCGTCGTGCGAGCGCAGCTGTAGCGGTTATGTGGTAATCTGCTTTATTGGCATGCTTCAGCAACTGTTTCAAGTCGTTTGTTTCGTTTTTGTTGCTTATTTCTGTGATACTTGTGCTCCAAGTGCAACCTTTAGTCTCGGGAATTTTGAAGAGTTTCCTCGTGGAAGCTTGGCTTGTATGCGGATACTAAGCCTTGGACACGTAGTGGGAAAAATACGTCCGTGTTTTTGAGACGATTTATATATTACAAGATTGGCTGTAATTACGTAATTCAATTAGCTGAATTTCGTCTACATTTTAACGTTACCCGAGAGCTGTGAAGACTTCAGCGATTTCACCTAATTTCGCCTGCTTCTCTGATTCTGGTTTAATCTTAAATTGCGTATTAAATTGTGCTAATCACTATTATGTTAGCGTTAATTGGGGGTGCACCTTTCGCAAGTAACGACATTAAAATTACTGTATTGACTACTTTATGCAGCAGTTCTTAATAAATATAATACACTTTTTATAAAATTAATTCTCTAATTTCGTTATAACTACCTTCTGTCTTTTAGATATTGTGTTATAGTATGCTGAGATTAAAGTGAGTTTATAAGTTCTTGACCTGTCTGAGTATATTTGTTATATTTGAAAAGCTTGTTGGCGCTCATTACATTTACTAATTGCATCATTTAAATAATTGCATGCCGTCTCCACTGAGTCTAGCTAGCGGGCCCTTAAATATACTCTCGTAGCGTTAAGGTATTTGAAGTTATTGAGGAATACTGTGACCCCTAATTGAACACAACAATAATTAATCGATACAGTAACACAATGTCCCCAGTGCTAATACATACTAAATGAATCTCGGTCACCAAAAAGAGGTAGCTTGGGAGTATACGCTCGTGACAACTCAAGCCGCAGATGGGGGTAGGTTCCAAAGAACATTACATGATATTGCAGGTTCCGGTAGGGCGCCACGCCGTTGTCCAGCTTCGGTAATATTACCCCCTAATGAAACACGCCACGGCGAACCTAAATAGCTCAATAAAAACCGAGACTCGATGCAGCAGTAAATAAAAAGCCAGAGGACATTACTTCACGTATAATAACAACAGTGGTTTCATAAAATTTGATGCATCCTGTACATAAGATTAAGAACAAATATGCAATATAAATACTTAAGAGAATGTATAAACCGTTCAATAGTTATTTGCCAAGTAGGTAGACATGGAATTTTGTTTTTATGTTTAATAAAACTAAAACTCCCTAGAAACTCTTTCTGACACTTTGTCAGAAGCAGCTGTTATGTACAGGAGGCTCACGAAAGTGTCTAATTTGACATTTTGAGGTTAAACATGCAATGTTGCCAGTCCTTTCATACTTATGATTTTACTTTAATTGGGACCCCAATTTGAATTGACATAGTTAAGCAAAAAGAGCATAAGCAAGTATGTAAATACAGGACATTTAATTAAGTTCTCAAACGTCGTGTTCTGGCACATGCCAAGTGAATGATCAATCGCATTCGCTGCTCTTTTGTAAAGCGCGTTATATACCTGGGGAGTACCTTATTAGACAGATCTGTATAAAAGCGGCGCTTCCAGTAACCAATAGGCTTGGTATTGATCCGAACGTGTGACAGTGTTAACTACGTTTAAGTCACATTAAGATCCATAAAGAAATATTTAAATGTTTAAGCACAATTGACAGTGTCAAAATAAGCAAAAATGGATCCTTCCATGAAGCCAAATCTAGTTTACAATATAACCCATAAAGTTTAAATGATTAAACACGGTTGACAATGTCAACTAAAGCAAAATCTAGTTTACAATATAAACCATAAATATTGAATGATTAAATTACAATTAAATTGGTAAGCACCACTAGGATACTTCAAAATAAGTTGAGCTTGTTAACAACATCAAATTCTTACCACCAAAAAAGTTAAATTAAATTTACAACCAACAGAGTTGCAGTCGAATGGTCTCGACACTACAATTAAATGTATAACGGGACATTATATTCGAAGGTAAATTCCCAAATAAATCCCTTAAATTATGCAATTCTTGGTAGTGATGTGCGATGCCAAGATATTCATCTGCACTCTTGATTTCGACGACAAGGGGCAGCACAACAAAATACATAATAATTTTACAGCACCTGAGGCGGTAACAAGGTAGGTACTTCGGAAGCAGCGGAGAGCCCCTTCAGCGGTAGCCACCTGGTAAGCGAATTCCAGCATAAACCAAGACTTCGACAAGGTGGAAACTAGATCGTGGTCTAATTAACTCCCGGTTAAGAAAGTTCCCACAACATCCAGCGATCCTTCAACAATTTGCACGTGCAATTCGGACATGGAAAATTGGCACGTAGGTCATTGGCCCATAAGAGTTCGGCACATTCAAAGCTGGGCTACTCGAGATAGCAATTCGAAATTGTAACTTGAAAATGGCGAGTCGAAAATCGAACCTCAAAAATCTCTTGTGAAGAAATTCACAGCCTAGAAATACATTTAAAGAAACAAAAGGTTACCTACTAGACATTAAAGAAATTTATTTACATTTTCAACTACTAGCAAAACTGCATTCGTGTCTGGAGATTTTTCACAAAAAGCAACTAATTCACGAAGTGGTCAAAGTCGACGGCAACGGGCCCAGGGGAGCAAATTCACTTGTTCCCAAAAATCGATAAACTAGTGACGCTTCACATCATAACAAACCATTCGCGACCACCGGTAAAATCGATGACATAAAAATCGCTCAATAAGAGTTATATATCGAAATATTACAATGTGCGTCAGCGTGCGCCACCTAAACCTCAAGATGTCAAAGCTTGAAGAATCGCAAACTACCGACGCCGGTGGAGAACTAGGCTAAATAATAAACTTTGAATTGCCTAAATTCAAGGCGCCCAAGGGTTGCTAAAATCGAAATGTAACAATATAGAGTGAGAATAATGTAAGACTGTACATGGCTGAATTATACAAAATTAGACATAGGAAATTTACTTAATGTTACCATGGTGTTTGTAAACAAAATAACAACACAGTAACTATAGAAACTAATTGAAACTGGATTATTTCATTGTATATAATTTCAAAACCGACAATTGTTACTAGCATGGGTAAATTGATTAATGCTAAAATAAAGTTGTCAATGTATAGTCTTACATTATTCACACTGTATAGTTAACAAGAAGTGGCGCTAACACCTCTAGATATTTAACATCGGCAATTTTTGTTGCATTTTGGCTGATCGAGCGATTTTATTTTAGTGGTTTTCCTTCAACTGCATTGTTAGCACTTCGTTGAACTGATTTTGTTACATTCTGATCTTTCAGAATTGTTTTAACTTCTGTATTAGAATAAAAAAAATCCTTTAGATTGCGTCTGAATAGTGCTCTTTTGTATTTGGAATTTTCTTATACCTTTCTAATCTTCTTGTAGCTTGCTGAAGTTCTTTTTCCAGTTGGTGGATTTTTCTGTACATGTTTTATCTATCTCTATGAACCTTTTTTATACCAGATGTCTTCTTACTTACTCTCTAATTTGTTGGCGACTTTCGATATTCTTCTACGCGGTTCCAAGAAATGGTTTTGTTGAGGTGTAGAAGGTGGAATATATACTCAATGTAGTTAAAAGTCTGATTTCGCTGTGCTTGTTTCTTCCGATCATTTCTTAATTTTACCTTGTGCTTTCTTCGATGATGTCCTTTTTCTTGGCTTCTTCATGCTTGATACGATTTTTTCTAATGGCTTGTCTAAATTTTCGAGCGGTTTTTTTTTTCACTTTGTTTTCGCTTTTCTTGTTTAGAGCTCCCGATTTTAAAATAGACAAAAATAATAACAATAAAATACTTCAAACGACAGCCACTTTTTTGACTATTCATCTCTGTGATCACTAGAGAACGAATATTTAGATTGCAAAAAACTTAAAATAGGTGCTTATTTTAGAAAAATCCATATTTAGGTCACAAAACTGTCAAAATTGGTGCCGATTTCAGGATATTTTTTTTTAAATTATGTAGAATCGAGTAGTCATGTTCTTAAATTGATTTATGTTATAAAAATAAAAAACAATGTACAAAATAAACAGACACCAATGTATAATTTAAAAAAACAAGTTATTTATTTTATAATATAAAATAAAATAAAAAATTTAGTAACCCTCTAACTGAATATAATTTTAATATTTAAAACAAATTGAAAAGTAAAATACACAGAATTTTAACATTTACAAATGCTGAATTATGAAAATTAAACGACGTTGGCGTTGTGGCTCCATGCTGTGCAATATAAGTTTGTTTTGCAGACAAACTATAAAGTAAGATAACTATAAAATAAAAGAAACATTATGCGGGGTTATATAACGAGAGATAAAAAAAAAACTGTTCCTCAGCAGGCTGTGGAATGATAAGTCACGTCTTTACTTGTGTCAGCTGGAATCCACTACATAAAATCGTTGGTCTCTTTGTATCTTTGTTCGCTAGCTCCTCCGACGATACTGGACCGATTAAGTTTTATGATGGCTTAAAATATCGCTAATTGTTAGACTTAGATCGTAGGCCGGTTTTTATTTTCAAAAAAGGTTTTAATCAGATTGTGTAATTAGCAAAAATAAGCGTAGTTCACGTGATTTATTATATAGCACTACAGCAGCGCGACATTCAACAAAGTCCCGTGGCTCGGTGGTAGAATGCTCGCCTGCCACGCGGGCGGCCCGGGTACGATTCCCGGCCGATGCATATTTTTTTTTTAATTTATATTAATAAATCTCTCCAAAATTTGCGAACCGAAGCGTAACTCAGGTGATTCACTAGTTAAATAATAAGGAAAAGTCATTTTAAGAGCAGAAATATTTTATTGAGCAGCGACAAAACTGAACTCTTTGAATAATCCTGTTAAAAGCTCCCGAACGGAAATAAATCGGTAAGGATGCAGATGCAAATCTTGTCTTGTGTTGCTCAATAGAAGATTTCTGCTCCTAAAAATGACGTTTCATTATTATTTAACTAGTGAATCACCCGAGTTACGGTTCCGTTCGGAAATTTAGGAGAGATTCATTAATATAAATTTAAAAAAAGATACATCGGCCGGGAATCGTACCCGGGCCGCCCGCGTGGCAGGCGAACATTCTACCACCGAGCCACGGGCTGCTGAAGTGCTATATAATAAATCAAGTGAACTACTCTTAGTTTTGCTAATTACACAATCTAATTAAAATCTTTTTTTTAAATAAAAACCGGCCTGTGATCTAAGTCTAACAATTAGCGATATTTTAAGCCATCATACACCTTAATCGGTCCAGTATCGTCGGAGAAGCTAGCGAACAAAGATACAAAGAGACCAACGATTTTATGTAGTGGATTCCAGCTGACACAAGTAAAGACGTGACTTTTCATTCCACAGCCTGCTGAGGAACAGTTGTTTTGTATCTCGCGATATTAACCTACAGCTTTACTGCAACATTTGCAAAATATTTTATTGTTTGCTGCATTAACTTCGTAAACGGTGGGATTTGGTTGACAAGCCACCCAATCTTGCATTCTTTCTTTGCCAATTTTTTTTTATTTCGGCATTGTAGATCTATACAGTATCACTTTTCAACTTACTTTCAACTTAATGCTACACTTTTACACTTAAATATTGGCGGCACAATTTCAAACATTTAATGTTATGTTTACTTAAAGAAAAAAAACTGTCAACGATGCTGTTTCTGTCAACTAACAACACTTACGCCAGTGATGAGCATGCCAGTGACCTACGCCTACACACTACCACTGACACTATACTAAATTCCAAATAAGAATTCATCACTCTAAACTAAATAGTAATTATAACTATGGCCGTGATTGGTCGAAACAGTCATCAATACAACCATCCGAAAATGAAATATTTTTCCAAATTTGTCAATTTGACATGCAGAATTAATCCTAAAAATATAAAAGGAAAACCAATAAATAGTGGATAAAGGAGGCTGGCCTACAATGTTTATTTGAATTGATAGGGCGAAATTATTCTAAAACATGAAAAGTCACACAAACTTATATTTTCCTACTGTAAAACTGAGTTTGAGTTCAGAGCGCCATCTACTGCATTCTTAGTTGAATTTTAGTATACACAATTTTACCCACACGTTGAAGACACAGTATGAAAATAAACAGCAGTTTATTGTGTTGCATTTGTATAGGGCAAATATTAATTATGAAAATGCAAAAAAAATAAAAAATACGATTCTATATTTAAAAAAATTTTTAAAACTTATTTTAGGCAGGTTAAAACAATAAATAAGTGCGAAATACAAAAAATAGGCAGCATATAGGGCGTTAGATCTTATAATCTCTAATATAGGTATTTTAAGTGATACCAAATGCATAAGTAGTTTTTATAGAAATGAATTTATATGTATCTAAAAGTGATGTGCCTACAAAACTCACTAAAGGCTAAAAACGTAAAATCCGCTCTCTAGTGATCACCCTATCCACTCCGTGGTCATTTTAGGGTAATTAAGGTGCAGACCATGGAAGTGATCAGTTCAAACAAGCTGTAGCTTTTAGGTTAGGAATGTCAATCTTATATTTCCGCCAAGTTCTGTAGGTACCTCCATACCTGTTTTCCTAATAATCTGTTCAGTTACACAAAACCCCTTAACAATCGACACCTAATACTGCACAAACAACAAACTTTCATTCCGCGAGCAACTCTAGTATTTGCCACAGTGTGGCTATATGGTGCTCATGTTTTCTATTGTATGAACGCAAATCTGTCATTAATTTTCCAAGTTATTGTAATTTTTAGCAGTGTATAGGTACGTTAGAAAAAGTTACCTACTAATGTCAGAATAAGACATTGACATTTTATAACTTGTCAAAAGTACTTCACTTGCAGAAGACGGTGTAAACAACAATATATATTTTATCTACGATCATGTAAAAAGTGCCTACTTTCTACACCGACATTAGTGTAAAAAGTTAACTTTTAGTACACTAGTGTTATAAAAATTTTATTGCACGCTAATGTCAATAAGAAATCTATGATACACTAATTTTAGTGCAAAAAGTTAACTTTTATTACACTAGTGTTATAAAAATTTTATTGCACGTAAATTTTAAAAATACAAAATGAAATACATACTTTCGTAAAAGATTATGATCGTAGATAAAACGTTGTAAGACACTCTTGCAAAAAGGCTCTTTATTGCACTCATAGGTCTTAGAATGCTCGCTAACGCTCGCATTCTAATTTGACCTATTCGTGCAATAAAGAATGCCTTTTTGCACTTGTATCTTAAATAACTAATATGGCCATAGGGTAGTCATGCTTTCTATTGAATGGACGCATCGTATCGTATTCGGGAGATCAGTCATTTTCAATAGCGTTAATTCACTTCAGTAAATAAACTGTCAAATTTTATTTTGCCTTTAGTAAATTTTTGCCACCCAATGTCCCTTACATCTTAAAAATGCACTAATTTACAATCATTTTTTTCATAGATCATGAAGTCGTCTTTTTTAGCGAAAAATCGTAAGAAAAGTACAATTTTGTTAACTATTTTATTAAAATTGTGAATTGTCAATTTGACAGTTGTAAATTCCGAAGTCCTTTTCGACAAAATTTTGAGTTACAAGAGATCACTATACAAAAAAGCTACGTGTACAACACGTTTTGAAAGTCCTTTCTTTTCATTCATTTGCTTGAATCAAACTGCAAATTCATGAAAAAAGTATGACTTTCAAAACTAGTTGTACAAATTATTTGTAACTTGTAACTCGAAATTTTTTCGAAAAGAACCTCGAAATTTACAGCTGTTAAATTGACATTTCAATAAAATAGTTTGCGTTAGAAAAAAGTGATACTTTCACTATTTTTCGTTAAAGAAAAAGACTTTCGTGATCACCATACAAAAAATTACTATTGTCGCATTACTAACAATCATATGGCCACACTGTGATTATAAAGTCACTGTAGTCGTGCTAAGGTCTGTGAATATAGCAAGCTTGGAAATATAGGTCATCTCAATAGCCGCCATTTTCGAACTCACTGCATTGTGGAAATACATGGTATGACCTACATTTCTAAGCTTTGTTACGGTCTAAAACGACATTTACGACACCGCGCGCCAGCTCATACAAAAAGTCACGAAAAAGCTAGACGTCTGAAGCGTAAGATATCTTTCAAAATTCGGGAAAGTAACTCACATAGAACCGCTGCCCTGCCCATAACAAGAAGTGCCGACTAAACTCAGTAAAGCAGATAAACGCGAGATAAACTACGGGCAACGGCCTAATGGACGGCCAACAAATCTAAAATAGTTTGAGCGCTATCCAGTTCCATCAATATGAACGAAAATGCAAAGGTAAGCCCACAGAGATACCGGCAAGCAAATGAGCCTACCTTTCAACTTTTCACTTGAAAAAAACAGCTAAACTAAGTAATAAGATGTGTGCAGCATTGCGACTCTCCGGCACTGGTGACGAAGCGCCCTGAACTACCTTTGAGGCTTACAACTTCTTCCAGGCCCCAGCTCACATCGATCTTACACTGCGGACAACTCAGCCTGAAAATACGCATGCAAGCGGCGCAAGGAAAACACAAAGCAACATATAACAAACCGATCTATTGGTTTAACGTACACATATGGTCCACAAATACACCAACACAATATCATAGACGGTAATTAGCGTATTACTATTAAGCCTGGCACAAAATAGGACCACTGGCGTTAACTTAGTGCGTGAACAGGATAGTGGCCATTAAACATTACACAAAATATAAATATGGACGTTAGCGTACAAAATGCAAGGGACGAATATAGCTATTAAATCTGACCCAAAATGGGTTCACTGGCGTTAATTTAGTGTGTGAAACATACTAGTGGCATTAAGCATTACACAGAATATAATTATGAACGTTAGTTAGCGTACAAAATGCAAGGGATGAATATTAAATGCGCATAGCAACGATATAACGACTAACATATAAACTACATGCTACCTTTGGTATCACCTGGCTCTCAACTCTGCGGCAGGACTCCGCTTCACAGCTTGGCATGCTCCAGAATACCTTCGCAGGAAACGATACGGCCCAAGGGGCAACGGAGCTCATATGGAAGCGAACAGGGTGACCTTTTGCACGCCTTCGTGCGAATCCCACGTAGAAGTGGTAAAATGCCTGCACGGCACACGAGATTACGAGGCGTTGATCGACTAAACGGCGCATCACTAGATCACACACAACTGCCCGCCTTAACGGATCAAAAAGCTCTTCGCGAAAATCTGCCACATAAACGGACTCACTCGGCAAGAGGCCGTGCGGCCTCCCACGACCCAAGGCCGCGGAGGCGGCGAAAATCCACACTCGAAAACTCGCCCGCAGTAACTGCATAAGCAACTAACTGACCGAAACAGAAGCTAGCTCCTTCCTGACTAATAACACCGGCTCAAGCCACGCTCCAAAAAGCCAGAAACTGGCGGGGCGTTGACAACGCAGATAGAAAGACTGCGACGGACCGAAAAACTTTCAAAAATCTCTCTCTTGCTCCCATAGACTGGCGTTTTAAATTCAACCAAGAAACACAATAAAATCCAGCCCGCCACGATTGCGATGCGAAGACAGCGCACGTGTTCAGCCACAGCCCGGATCGACGGGATCATGCCAAAACTTCCACAAAATTCGAAACACACTTAAATTGTAGCAGAAAAATATATTATATATATACTAGCAACCTAGTGAGACAAATGTCTCATTTAAAAAAACAAAAAAGACCGTTTTTCAAATAGAACGCGTATTAAATAAAAACTGTACCCAGACCTGGAAGGTGTCAAAGTGGTACGCCGCAAGGGAACATTCTGGAAGCTGTCAAAGTGGTTGCCTACCCGATCGAGGTTTTAAGGCGCAGAGGGTCGCAGCTCCGTTTGGCTGCTGAAACAGCGTACTGACACTTCCGGTTTTCGAGAAATTACGTGATTTATCGAAAACCGGAAGTGTCACGTGACTGAAATTCGGTTCCTGACCTGACATGACCATTCCAAACATATAACTTTCATAACTTTTTTCTCTATCTCTTACGGTTTGGCTGCTGAAACAGCGTCCCGGACAGACAAAACAGCGTCCCGGACAAACAAGTCTATTAGATAAAGGATATATATCGGTTTTATACGGCCAAGTGCCGCCTTCCCGTCCTTAATCGCCATGTATCTCTGTTTAATTCTTCTTCCAAACCCCTGGATTCCATTGCTTTTCGCATTCCTTCATTCCAGGATCTTCGGGGTCTTCCCCTTTTGCGTCTCGCGGGGGGTGTCCATTTGAATATTCTTTGAGGCCATCTGTTGTCATCCATCCTAAGTAGGTGACCGAACCATTTGTGGCTTCTTCGCTCGATTCCATCTATTACATTTTCTTCGGCCTGCATGCGTCTTCTAATTTCTACATTGGTAACGTGATCTAACCGCGAAACACGTGCGCTTCTTCTGAGGTAGTCCATTTCTACTGTCCCTATTTTCTTTTTATTATCGGCATTAATCGTCCATACTTGACCCATAGCATAATACTGATTCAACTAGGGATCTGCCTATATGTTTCTTTGTTCGATGTGATATATGACTGTCCCACCAAATAGGGTTTAGACATCTTATAATTCTTTTACTTTGCTCAATTCTACTTCTGATTTCAGCAGAGCCCAATCCATCTTTTGTTGTAGTTGCCCCCAGATATTTAAATTGGTCGACTTGTTTCAAGGACATGTAATCATCTATTAGAATTTGCAACATCGCATCGGAATTAACTGCCGAGAATTCAGTCTTCTTTACGTTGAAATTAAGACCCCACCTATCATATGCTTGATATAGTCTGCGGAGCATAACCTCCAAATCGAAAGCGTCCTGGGCAATAACCACTTGGTCGTCGGCAAAACTCAAAGTAAATAGAGTGTGTTCACCAATGGATATGCCCATACCATGACATCTCCTTTTCCAGTCTTCCAAAACACATTTAATATAGATATTGAAAAGGAGCGGTGATAAACTACATCCCTGCCTCAGGCCTTTAGACGGATATAGGGTTCGTGACAGCTTACCATTCTGTTTTACATATGCTTCGTTACTTTCATACAAGGTTTTGATCATGTTTATCATTCGTCTATCAATGCCAAATTTCTCTAATGCTTCCCAGAGTTTCTACGAGGTATTGTGTCGTAGGCTTTTTCTAGATCGACAAAAGCTAGGTGGGTCTCTTTGCCTACGCCCCGTATTTTCTCCGTTAACTGTTGTATTATAAAAAGGTTATCAGTGCATGACCTTCCTGATATGAATCCGTCCACCTCCGTGAATGATTTATTTTTTAGAATAATATATACGTTATTTTTGTGACAGATTGCTTTGCCAAATTACCTATTTGCCATGAATATAGAAGCAAACTCACTTTTGCCAAAATCGACTTCCGATGGAAAATTCTCTCAGATGGACATGAAATGTTACACTTTGGTGAGAATCGCCAATGTCAATATAAAAATGATTTTATGACGATCCCTCAGGATTGCAACGCAATTTTTTAAAGTAAAAAATGTAATATTTTCACTCGCATACCATGCATTGAATCGCTTGCGTGGCCGAGCGGTTAGGGAGCTCGACTGTGATGCCACAGTAAGGGGGTTCAATCCCGACATCTGGCAACTGGCGGGCAGCCCACCCAGTCGTTTTAAAAATTGGGTACTACCGAAACTACAGTTGTAGAAGTCATCACCCAGTACTTCGTTAACGGTGTGCCAGATGACTGGGTTTCGAAAAAAGATACTTCGGCGACGCTAACTCGACTTGCCTCAGGCCATGTTCCACCATGGAATGAAGTGCCCGAACTTTACTTACCATGCCTGTAATTTAACAGAACGTGACGTTTTTAAATGCAGTATTCGATTGAAGCAAAGCAACTGAAGATTTTCGCTTAAAACTGATGGAATTGTGGCATAGAAAAGCAGAGGTGCATTGACGATGACGTTGAAGTTACATCTACATTTATTGATTGAGAAATTATTTAAAGCATTATAACAACTTATAAGATTGAAGAGAATTAGTATTACGAAAATCTAATAAAGGCAACGAGAAAATTGAGAAAAGTATGGCCGACTGCCTATAAAACAAAACAAGACATGCTGCATGCGGAAACGGTACATTATTCATAGACAAGATGCATATGAAAGTATTCAAAGAAAGCAGTACAAGTGTTAAGCAGTGCAGTAGACAAAGTAAAAATTGTAATAAATATTTGCTTGCTGCTCTGTTTTACATCAGAATGAATGATTATGTATGAATATGTATTATCGGTAACCTCATTTTACCTTGCGGTGTAGAGGCTGGTGCTTTATATGCTTGCGTTTGGCGGTACAGTGCTTAACTTGCTCAGAATTCAGGTTACAAATTTGGAGCGTGCCTTTTATGCTTGCGCAGCATCCATTGTATGTCACGGTATGTGTTGACATTGTTACTCTATTTCTTAGGTCTGTGGTCTTGAGTAGAGTGCAGTTTATTTGGTGCCCAACTGTGAATGGTCTCACCGAGCCCGATTCCAATCTCCAAGGCTGTGGAAAAATTCCGGCCCCAGCAAGCCTAGCATCTTCCAAACTGCGCTATCCGACTACATCAATTATTAAAAAACTAAAAGAAAATACGTGAATCACATACAATATGCAACTTCTATTTTCATTTGTATATCGTTCAGTTGTAAATACGGTTTCAATCATTACACCCTACCTTTGTGAGGTGACAATTTTTGTGCTTAAATCTTTCATTATTACGGTTGACTTTATTTTTATTTAAAACTGTTCGATTTCGTAAGTGAAGAACGAAGTAGGTACTCAGATTTACCTGGTAGACTAGTTTGTTTCGTCTTAAATTTGAATTTTAAGTCCTTCAGAGCAATTCGGATTACTGTATAATTATCTAAAACCACAAATAACTGGTAAATATGTAAATTAAACCCAGTCTTCCTCATAACAATTATATAATATAACATATTTTAGTGAATCACCTCTTTGTGAGTATGGACCAGATCCTGATTTTTTTTTTTTTTTTTTTTGTAAATATGTGCTACAGTATCAAAAAATATACAAATATATACAGTACATAATCAATTAGAATTAAAATATTTAATATTTTACAATACAGAAACATTTTGCAACCGATGTATACACCAAAAAATTTACATAAATATATTACACTAGAGTATTGACAGTTTTATGCTAAGCCATCACCATTGAGGTCGGTACATACTTGGGCTTTATAAAAATATTAATACAAAGCAATTTTACAATTTTTCTCAACTAAATTTAATTCCAGAAAGAATATAAGTGAACTACAGTTTAGTTCCTTTACGATTCTTACAGCCTTTATTACAAAATCATATACTCTTGAATTTAACATTAATTGCCTTTTTACAAATGATATTTTATGTACTAGTGCAAAATAACTAATCAGTACAGTAGTTTTCTGTATGTAGTGGCAGTGGCTTGTATGATTTAGTAATACAGGGTACGGCAGGGAGGTATGACGATCTTTAATAATCAATAAATCAGTTTGTTTTATACGAAATTTCATTTAAATTTTTTCCAAAGAATATTTACATAATGCCATTTTGTTATTACATAAAAACAAAGAAATTTGACTTAAGAATGAAAACTAACGTCATCGAAGTGGTGGCCGTTCTTTTGCAAGCACTGCCGTAAACCAGTTAAAAAGTTGTCCATACACCTGTCTAACATTTCGGCTGGAATTGCTTGAATTTCCCTTTCGCTTTGAGGTCCCCATAAGAAGTAATCGCAAGGCAACCTGCGCGAAACCTGCGTTGTGTGGCAACCACGGAACGACCGGTTGTTTCAATAAATGTGTATAAATAAATACAGGATGTCCTACTGTCCACGACTTCATGGCAACTGAAATGGCATCTACCACTAAGTAGATACCACTCGTTCCAAAAACATTAGTGCCCCCCACTGCTTTGCTATACTCATTTCAAAAATGTCATACCTCCCTGCCGGACCTTGTAGAATGAATGCACCTCAATCATCATATGGATAGAGTAGAGTTAAAACCCAATTGAGCGAGCGAGTGACTAAAGATGGTTTATGCATGTGTATCATACAATATTTTATCTACGATAGAATCTAGAAAACACGGTAAATATAAAACAAAAATTAAATGTAAATTAGGATTACCAGCAACCGGTCGTAATTTTGCGTGTTTTAAAAATTTTAAAACACGTTACTACTGACGACGTAAACTAATGAAAACATGTTATTAAACAGTCGTTTTACACACTTAAAACTGCCAACTAAATGAAAGTGAATTTTACACACTGTCGTAGATAAATTATTTTAAAAGACCCACGTGCTCTCCTGAAATACGTCAAACTTGTCAAATTTGACATTCAAGAGTACTTCAATATACCAAGGGCCGGTTGCAGAAAGCAACGTTAAGTCTGGTGTTAGCTAACGCGGCGTCAAAGTGAACAAAAACGAATCAAATCTTAAATGTTTATGGTAACTAATACATTAGTAAACAAAATTTGATGCGATTTTGTTCACTTTGACACGACGTTAGCTAACACCAGACTTAACATTGCTTTCTGCAACCGGCCCCAAGGTTTTTAAAATTCAGCCTACTTAGTAATGCAGCCCTACCAATTATTTATCTCGCAGTTAGTACAGTTACGGACACCTCAAAGTGCACGGTTTTTTGTTACTAAGGTTATTTTTGCGATTTTTCGGCTTATTAAATGGGGGTTTCTCCAGTGGCGTTGCTTGTGGTTATAAAAATAGGTATTACTTTTTTAACGTTTGTATTTTAGCAAAGTTTCACAAGTAAACAAACTATATAATAATATGTATTTCATAAATATATATCAGTATTCAACTGCTACTACGCTTTGCAGTTTGTTTCGCATAGAGTTCACCAATGTTTCCATATTGTATCCTTCTCTCAGTTCCTTCCAAGCATTTCTTATAATTTCCCATAATTCATCGGTTTTGTTTGGTGCAAAATCCCTGGTATAAATTTTTGTAGTTAAATAGCCGCAAACATTTGCGATGGGATTCAAGTCCGGACTTCTTGCAGGCCATGGTAATATATTGATATTATTCTCATAAAACCATCAATGAACAACCCCTGCTGTATGCACACGACAGTTATCCTGTGAAAATAATGTTATCAATTACGTTAACATAAACAAAATTAATTAATTAGGTAATATCTTGCCTGTTGAAAAGTAAATTGATTAGGAAAGACCTCTCTTACAGATGGCAGCATCACATTTTGCAAAATGTTGCAATAATTTTCAGCATTCAGTCGACCATTAATTCTATAGCATGCCCCAGATCTGTGAGCACTGATCCATCATCATACATTTACAGAGAATCGTCCACTACTCCTTAAGGGTTGAACTTAATATTGCTCCTCAAATCTTGAATTTTGTGGTCTACACACCCTTAATCGTCAATTGGTAAATGATCGAAATACCTCCTTTTCACCTGAAAAACAGTCGTGTTCTAAAAGTCGTCGATCTCATTCAAATAGTCAGTTTGCAAATTGAACTCTTCATTCGTTGTTCTCTGGTGTTAAAAAAACTTTTCTTGCAGAAGTCTCTGCTGCCAACGATTTCTAATTCTGAAAGTGCAGCTCTTGCTCACATGCAAATCTGTTGCGACTCGATTTAGCGACCAATTCTCTTCCAGTTTTGTAATAGCTCGCATTTTATCTGCTTCTGACAAATGTCTGGGGAATTTTCCGAGTTTTCAGTTCTATGACAGTTGATGCCAAAACGTAAACGTCAAAACTCGACGTATATGATTAGAATATCGTATTACAAGCTAAAATTTGCATGCACTTTGAGTTGGCCGCAACGGTACATTATATGATGCAATTAATCTAAAGTAGTTATGTGCCACTATATTCATATTATCTAACTAACCTCCATTTCTCAGGTGATCGATATTCGCATATACAACATATGTATAATTAAGCTATTCTTCTTCTGCGAGTATCCTCACATGTCCAGCTAAATTCCCTCAGCTTGCTGATGTATATGCGCATATAGAACATTTATAAACTTTTTCCCTGTACGTGTCTTCATATTTATAACTACTCTTTTTATGTGCCTAACTGAATTATACTTTTGTACTACTTTATAATTGCAAATTAAACATGAATAAGGTTTTTCTCTTGCATGTCTCCTCATATGTACTGTAAATTTACTTTTGCTTACTGCTTTATATGTGCAAGTTGAACATGAATAATGTTTTTTCCGCAACCATCTTAAAGAGTCATTACTTTTAATACCAAAATCTGCCATTGAAGCAGATGTTTCTCTTACTGACACAAAATGTGTACGTTGCTAACCAACACTTTTAGTTCCTAGGATTAAAAGTACTTTTACTGCCTATGAACTAAAAGTAAGGTCTAACTGAGCGTGTATGAATGTAGTTGTCATAATGATTTTTCAATGAGAAACGTGAAAAGCAATCATCTAAAATTTTCATATTCTGTACTTTTCTAGGTTGCAGAAAAATTTTATGTATTATTGTCATTAAAAGTGGCTCTGTCTGACTTGCAATTTTTGTGTTTGCTCGGCTACACTTTGCTTTGCCTCGCAAATGCAAACATACTTGGCGAACAAAGTGCCACTTTTAATCTTAAGGAACAATATACTATTATCTCCTGTATGTGTCGTCACATGTGCAGTTACGTTACTTTCCTTTATAACCACCTATGGAACAGAAACGTGTTTCCCCAGTATGTTGTATGATCAATTAAATAGCTGGTCTTTACTGCTTTACATAAGACTTTTCTCTTGCATGCATCATCATATGTACAATTAAACTACTTCTCCATGCTGTCTCATATAGACAAATTAAACATGCCTAAGGTTTTTCTGCTGTATGTCTCCTCATATGTTTAGTTAAACTACCTTTCCTTGCCGCTTTATAATCACATATAGAACACGAATAAGGTTTTTCTCCTGTATGTATCCTCATATGTTCAGTAAAATTGCCCTTCTTTGCCGCTTTATAATCACATATAGAACACGAATAAGGTTTCTCTCCTGCGTGTGTTCTCATATGTATAATTAAGAAATTTTTTTGCGCTGCTTTATATGGACAAATTGGACATGCATAAGCTTTTTCTCCTGTATGTCTCCTCATATGGTTAGTTAAACTACCTTTCGTTGCTGCTTTATAATCACATATAGTACACGTGTAAGGTTTTCCTCCTGTATGTCTCATCATATGTTCAGTTAAATTGCCTTTCCTTGCCGCTTTATAATCACATATAGAACACGAATAAGGTTTTTCTCCTGTATGTATCCTCATATGTTCAGTAAAATTATATTTTATTGCCGTTTTATAATCACATATAGAACACGAATAAGTTTCTCTCCCGTATGGGTCATCATATGTTTAGTCAAAATGCCTTTATCGGATAATTTCAATTTGCAAATAGAACAAGTGTAAAATGGTTTTCTCTCTATATTTTCCAAACAATTTCCTTCTGACCCGTATTCACCGGCCTTGGGATGAAGCGACTGCTCCAAGAGGCTATCACTTGCTACACACGTAACAAGCAATTCATCTTTTATATCAACTTGCTCCTGTTTAATATCCAACTCGTGATAAGCCGTGTTATCTAAAGTGCCTTCAATGATTCCTCGCTGTGTATTATGTAAGGTTGCGACTACTTTGTTTTCGTCGACCCTTTAGCAGTGGTTCATGAAATCTGCTAGCCATGGTACTGTACAAATCATTATCAATTTGTTCCTGTTTGATGTCCATTGTAATAACAAGTGGAGAATCAGGATTTATCAATACTAATATCTGAAAACAAAAGAGGTTGCGATATTCAGTTATATTAAGTTGCTTATGTTTAGTTCTAATATATTTACTTACACGGAATAGTATGAATTTGGAATAAACAACTGATTTAAACAGAAAAGGCGATATTGAATAGATAAAATTAACCTATACAAACAAACATCAACAATATTGACATTTTATTTACAAATCAATTAGTTCAAATGGTAATTAAAAGAACTACTTCATATACATGGTGTCCATAACTTACAAGATGAATATAAGCAAAGAGCATCCATCTGATATGTATGTATTATGTATAATCGATGACCTCGTTTTACTTTGCGGTGTAGAGGCTGGTGCTTTATATACTTGCATCCTGATATAAACTATTTTATTCGTAAAATGGGCACGTTTTTTAAAATCAAATTAATTAGGTAGGTAAGTACATAAACATAAGCACAAAATTTAATTTCTAATGTTTAATTCAATTAACTCAGCAAAGCCACCATGATCAGCTTTACAAAAACTTGCCCTGCATGTAATTAGGGTCACATAACTATAACGCTTGTTTCCTTCTGACGAAATCAAGGCCATTTTAAAGCAAGTCATTGAAAGTAAATAATCTTGTTTTAAATTACAAAATGAAAACATTTAATACTTAACTATTTGCTCACGAGAATGGGATTATGGGCTAATTTCTTCGGGTGAGTGCAATCTTAGCTCTCCAGGTTTTTAAAAAATTTATCCAATTTTGACCACAATACTACTAATAAAAGTTATACATTTAATTTAGCAAAATACAAAGTAGGTAACCAATTAACAGTATGTAGCAGTCGTAGTTTCTTAGTGATTTGAAGGAGTTATTAGTAAAATAGAAAGTTATTTCACGTACTGTTGGGAGTACATTACTCCTAAATACAAAATCGTTTAGAAAAGTGGTACTTTTCTGCATAGCAACAATATTTTGTACGAGCAACGTATAGTTGAATTTTTAAATGCATAGTATTTCACTTGATTTTCGATATTTTTATATCAATATTTTCAGGAATTAAGAAGCCGCTTGGCGCAGTTGGGTAAGCGCCAGGCTTGCATTAAGCAAGTCTTCGGTTAGAATCCCGCGGAGGTCGGAATTTTTTCCGTAGCCTTGGCGATTGGAATCGACCATTCATAGTTGGGCACCAAATTAACTGTGCTCTACTCAGAACCACAGACCTAAGAGATAGTGTAACAAGGTCAACGCATCACCAAGACACTCAACTCACACAATGGTTGCTGCACAAGCACCAAAGGCGCGCTCCAACTCTGTCACCCGAATCCGGGGCAAGTTGAGCATTGTACCGCCAGATGCCAGCGCATACAGCACCAGCCTCTATACCGCAAGGTAAATGAGGTTACAAATAATACATACATACATTTTCAGGAATTTTTCTACAGTTCGTAAAAAATAGTGTGTGCAACACGTGAAAAAAGTGTTTGTCCATACTCGGCTTGTTGCACGGAAAAACTACACCTGTTGTACAATATATTATTAATCCACTAACGGATTTTTTCAAAAAAATTATCTTTCCGTGTAAACTTCTTACAGTGGTTGCTAGAATCTGTAATTCATACTCGTATCATTACTTGTGAAATAACCTATATATATGTAATACATGCCTCGGCGACTCTTTCTTTTAGCTCTAAAATCGTATGTACAGGTGTTTTAAATACTGAATTTTTTAGAAGTGGAAATAAAAAGTAAGCCAAAAGAGTGAGATCACAAAATCTGGGTGGCCAAAGTTCTTTTGAAATTAATCGGTCATCAAAGAACTTCAGTAGATATTCCAACGTGGTTCCAGCTACATGAGGTGTTGCGTTCTTGTTGCAAGTATCCTTGTCGAATTTCATCGTCATGGAGGTGATTCACAAATTTTTCTTGAATGTTATTTTGATATCTTTCGGCATTTATTGTTTCTTCAAAGAATATTGGTCCGATAATTCTCCGCAGAGAGCACGCTATCCAAACGCCTATTTTAGGGCAATGCAAAGAAGCTTCGCGAAAGAAATGTAGATTATCAGCGCTCCATAAGCGCATTACTTGTGAATTAATGTAGCCATTTAAGTAAAACCACGACTCATCAGAAAAAAGTTCAATTCCAAAACATTATTATTTAAATGTTGCAAAAATCAGTTACAGTATAAAATTATCTTATTGTAATCTAGAGATAAGAGCTCTTGATACATTTGTCGTTTGCATAGATGCATATTTAAATCTTTATTAAGAATTGTACGGCAAGTACCATAATTCAAATTTACTTCTTGAGCAAACCTTCGAATTGACGTGGAGGGTTCGTTTTGCATTCGATTTTGGACATCTGCAATTTGTTCCGCAGTTCCCACATATGGTCTACCACTTCTTGGTCTGTCTGCTACACTACCAATTTCCCTGAAAGCATCTACAGTACGTCGTACTTGATAAAAATAGTCCGTTGCTAATATTTCAACGTTAGAAAATCTTTCTCTAAATTCGTTTAAACAAGCATGTGCAGAGTACTGCCAATTTACCATTGTCCATTTCGAAAATATGCTTCTATAATAAATATTTTAGTTCTGGTAACATTTTAAAATAAATTATTCAGAAATTATTAACAAAAATTATTACATAATAACAAATGTCAAATGACAGTTTCTAATTATCTGATGTTATAACGTAGGTCCCATAAGTTTTGAGAAAAAATATTAACAGCTATATTTTATGTTGCTTTAATTTTATATTAAAGTCAGCTACAAGTAATTATTTCTACAGCTATATTTAATAGAATTATATGCTTAAACTACGGATAATGGTCCATGTTTTTCAACGCTAACCAAATTGAAAGCATTTTTCCTATAATAAGCTACAACGGATTCTTTTTCTGAAAACTTATGGGACATACGTTAATACACATGACTTAAAAATTACCAAGCTATCTTTGATGGAGTTACTTCTTGCTCATACTATAGTTTTAAGCTAATTTACTTTTTTCTACTCCTGTAACTATAATGCCATTTAACATACTAAAATACACGTCGCTAAGTGACCTTTTAATCATGCCTTCATAACCTATGACTAAAGAGCCTCTTAGTCATGAGCTGAAGTTGGCAACGATATTTTAGTCATGGGGTGAAGTTAGGTTCAAATAGTATTTGCTTTATTAGCCAAAGCCAAAACTAAAATCAAGTTAGTTTTCAACCGTCACTTTGACGTTTGTCAAGCATAATTTAACCTAATATAATAAATGTCAACATTTTAATGAAATAATATGGTGTTATATTCTCTAAATTTGTGGTCGCAGAAAAAGTATAGTATGCAACTCGTTTTATAAACTTAGTAGTCACTCATTTTATTAAACACTCGCTCCGCTGCTCTTCGCTCGTGATTAGTAAAACTCGTGAGTAAAATGACGTTCATAAAACTTGATACATAATATACTATTATTAATAGTCGCACAAAACATTTGGAGTCCACAAAACTAATTTAACTCAAGTTATTCAAAAGTCCAAGACATTTAAACAACCCAATATTTATTTATTCTTCTTCTTCTTCTCTGTCAGGCCGTTTTATATTTTTCCGTAATTCAATTAACTACATAATCATTTCGAGCAGTTTTGGTGCATAATTGGCGAGCCCGCCTGTATTTCAGACCAGTTTCGGCATAATAGTATCTTTTATACGGCAGCTTTCCGCATCACGCAAGAATTTAGACACGAGCGTGGCTTTCGACTTAATTTAAAGGCCTAGCGCGCCGCGCCAACCTTGACTTTATCGCTTTATGCAGCTGCTTGTCCATTGTATTGTAGAGCGTCTGTTTTCGAAGTTATTTAAAATTTATTCAATGAGAGCAAGTGAAAAAGCATCTGTCGTTCTTTATCGCACCGGGACGGCTTGTTCGTCATCTGGCCTTTCCATTTGTCGCATTTGTTAGGCAGGAATTTGAGCGTGAAGAACTATTATCGTCTGTGTTTAGTCATTCAGTCTCAGGCCGTAGCATAAGACAGTCGACATTGCGAGTTGTGTGAGCGTCTTCACGCTTCGGCGTGGAGACACCCGTAATTTCCGTTTGTGCTGATTCAGCAAAAGTGTTTTTAAGTTTTTCGTTTGGCGGCAGACGGCTTTTGGCAAAGGTTGTGAGCACTCGTGTTGCATGGCGATGTCCGTTTGGGGGTCGTTGTGATCATCAGTTTGTATGTAGGCTGTTGAAGCCAATTTTCTTCGTCGTATGTGAGGCGGGATTCTTTACCTGAGTGACCCATCCAACGGCCAAGCTGTTATTCATGTAATTCCCAAGGAGGCATTTGACACATTTCACCCACGCTTATTTCAAGGGATTATGTAGGACGTCGCAGATTTTCGTTTCCGCCGCACACCAGGAGCGTAACGACATACCGACGCTGTTGCGAATCTCATTGCCCATATGAAGGCCGAGCTAGCTAACAAGCTAAATCTGTGAAATAGACTATATCGCCTGCATGTTCGTGTAAATTAACCTTTTAAGTCTGCGCTTGACGCTTAATTTATGCATAGTACACTCTAGTAGAAATTTAACGTTTGTGTTCTAAAATTCAGTGTTGCAAGGCAGGCTTGTTCTTGTCAATTAACCTTTTAATTATGCGCTTGACGTTTAATTAATGCATAGTGCACTCTGGTACAAATTTAACGATTGATGTTCTAAATTGCTTTGCTGCAAGTCAGTGCGTTCTGGCGACTCGAACTCAAATACAAATTTGTTGAGGCCTAAGCTGATGTTTCACTAGAACCGATTTGTATTTGTTGTTGGGCTCAGCTGTGCGTCGTAGCTTTTAGTAAAGCACTTCCCAGCTGGGTGTTTTCCGTTAAGTCGTTATTTCAAATTGTTTTATGTGCCGACTACATCGGTACTACTGTAAGTTGTTGTGTGGTCATGTGGAGTGGCCCAAAAGATGTATTGACTGTACCGGCTTATGATTTTTCCTTTGTGTTGTAACGCTTGCCTTGTTCAAATTTTCAAAACAGACATTACATAATGTAATTAAATTTGCACTTCGCCCCTTCAATCATTATCGCTTCTTGCCGACGTCCGAGGGAGAGATAAGAAGACGCCAGTTCAGTATGCGCCGAAAATTACAAACAAACAATCCGCTCGTCGCTCGCCCCACCAGAAGATGGTTGTCATGGCGGCCTCGATAACACGACGCGAAGCATATAAAAGTAAGCACGGAGCTCATTTTTAGGGAGAATTCTTCCCTCACACTTTGAAATCCTGCATCCTGAATTTACCTGTAGCTAAGTCGAACCGAAGACTCCAATCTAGGAGGCCGTGTTTCTAGCTAAAACCCGAACAAATGCCCGTCCTGCAAGCCAGTTCCTGGAAGCGACAACCTCCCCGAGGACCGCTTCACTGGTTTGCCCTGTCAATATTATAATCTGAAGCCAGTCTAAATTTTAGCCCAAGCTCCGTCAACGATTATTTGTAACAATTTCCTGGAAAACATGTTGGAGACGAAGACTCGTTCACGAGGCCGTTTCGCATGCTTCTCGTAATAATTAAGCCAGCTACATATTATTGAGGCCCGGCACATCGCTAATCTTAGAAGCCGTTTAAATTTGTTCTTAATATTTGTTGACTACAGAGGTTTACTCACCAATCAACCAAGTTCCTACAGCATCCCTGGAGGGCAAGCGCTGTGGGGAAGTTTTCCCGACGTCCGCTCTCGATTCAAAGCTGAGCCCCAGGTGGAATCCACCGTCTACCTCTCATTCTATAACACCCCGCACAAACACAACACCAACTTCACAGGGGGCTTGCCGAATCTCCCGCACGACCCAGTGTTGTAAGTAAATAACCCTGACATAGCTGAATTAACTTATATTTGCAGTTACACGTGCCTTTGACATTGTGACCGAGATTCAGGTTTAACGGTTGGTATCCCTGAGACTAATTTCGATGGCTCAACAACGCGGCCAGTGGCGTCCCGTCGATCTACCAGGACTCAAACTGTAGGGCCTCCGATGTATGACGGGTTGCAGAAACGCTAGGTTTTCGCAACAGGACGTCTCGTATAATTACCAATTTTATTGTGAAATACATTTTATTTTGTTCTATTGGATAATGCCTATGTTTTTAAATAGATTTTGAACTGTAATTAAACTGTCTAAAATTATCCTGGTGTTTGTTTGCTGGTCTCATAGTGTATATAGTGTATACCGATGGCGATTAATTAATTCATTAGCCCTTAGTAGTAGAAGAGCGGAATGTTACAATGCCTTGTGCATGTTTGTTTACAGGGTGGCTGTGTCACTGTGTTACGATCGATGTAAGGTGAGACTTGGTCGTGGCGGATGAGCATTACAGCTAAGTCGTCGTGCTTGTCACTGCGCTGTGGCTTCCAGAAGTAGCATTTGAGCATCTTTCGCCCCGTTTGACCCTCAAGGTCAGGTTGAACGTGGGTCTTTTGGAATTGGACTTTGTGGCGCCTATTTATTTGGTAACACCCTATATATGCCTCAACACGCTTGCCCTGTGGTGTCTCGTTTTAGGACCCCGCCCCCTCCGTGAGCGCATTTGATCCGTGGCCTTTAGCGTGTCTCTTACGATTTCCAGGGTGAGCGTGCACATTTCCCGGACTTGTATAGTTATTTGGTATTTACACAGTCGTGAATGTCGATAAGTCAGTTTGGTACTGTAACATCTCTTCCCCCAAAATACCATTACAGTGTAGCGGTATTGAGCCATTCTTTGTATTCGCGTCTATTCCTGGAAACGATCCGAATTTGTTCTATGGTTTTTCCTCTTTTCTCGGCTGTTTCCATGATGTTATCTTCCCAAACCTTCCTTGGTCTTTATTTTGCTTTTTTTCCATTTGTTCTCATCTCAAAAAGTTTCTTATACTATTCAGATGTTCGTACCATTGTAGTAGCTTGTGTTCTATTTTCTCTACTATCGGACTTAGTTCTAATTATTCTAGTACACTCCTGCTTCTGACCCTGATCCGTCTTGTTTTGCCTATCACCCGTTTTAGATATTTTATTTTATATTTCTGTAACATTTGTAGGGTAAATATATGGAACCTAAAACTATAAGATTATACTTATTAATATTACTTGGAATGTTACACAAAGAATTTGCCCATAACATCTTTAAAATATTTGTGTAATAATTGGGGGTCACTTATCCATTTTCTGTGTAATATTGGTTAAGCCAGTTTCTAATTATTGCAACGTAGTGGGAAAGCGCTCCATTCAATTGTATTCACATATCGCGACGAACCAATAAAGAAACCCCTTCTAATAAAGTTGGAAGCTCCTCATTTAGAAAGTTGAGGTAGTTATCAGCATTTGGTCGGTTAGGTAGTACAAAAGGACCAACCAATTTATTATGGACGATCCCTGCCCATACACTGACTGAAAATCTGACTTGATAATCTCGTTCATGCATGGCGTGAGGATTTTCATAGGGTCAAAGACTCTGGTTGTGGACATTGAAAATACCATTTCTCGTAAACGTAGTTCCGTCCGTCCATAAAATGTTTACAAATCTGTTTTATTTCCTATGCTGCCCCAACAACCAGTTGTAAAAGTCAACGCGTTTCTCATAACCTTCTTCTAACAAATGTTGTACTTTAAGTTTATGGTAGTAGAGATGAAGTCTATCGTCTTTTATAATCCTGTGAACCGTAGTTTTTAATGCACCAACAGATCTAGAAACAGCACGCACACTGGTATAGTAGAGTCGTTTGCTACCATATCAAAATATCAAAAATTCCTTTTTCGAAATTAATAATTCTTGGTCGACCTTTATCTAAATTTTTATCAGGAAACATGTTTCCGGTTTCCATAAGCCTGTGATTTGCAGCTGTAATTACAACGTGGCTCAGATGTCTCCTGTTAGGAAATTGTTGAGCGTATACCCTAGCAGCTTCAAGACACTTCCTTCTACACTCACCGAGAATCCATATATAAACGTACTCATTTTTGGTGTACTCCATAACTATGATTAATGCAATAATTTCAACTTCCAAGAACAACATAGAAAAATGCAAAATTAAAGAGGCAAACGAACCGAACACTCAAACAACAAGAAAAAATAATGCATACTGAACAAATGTCAATATTAAAATAATTTGCTAGACAAATATGTCAAAACTCAGACAAAATAAATTCGAATTTTTAATCACAAAACCATGCATTTGCATTGTTACAATTGTTGCCTTTATCCCAGGTATGTTTTTTAATAGTTCTTCACAAAAAGGAATTGAATCGCTAATTCAATACTAATTAGCTTTTCAAGTTCATTCTAATTTCCTAAACAACCAAATACATGTTTCATTTAGTACTCATAATGGTTTCGCTAAAATTACTAATTAAAATTTGGACTTTAACATGCTCGTACAAGAAAACTATACTGCGGAGGAATCTATTTTTGCTGATTTGTGTTCAGCATGTATAAAGAACTATGTTTACCTAAAGGTTTTAAGGCATTTACGAGACACCCTGTATAAGAAATGCTTCCATCAACGCACTTCTAGGCACTTTGAAAAGAGTTACTTCTGAAATCACACAAATTTGAAAGCGTGTAAATTATACAAGTTCTTCATTCAAAAACAGCAAAAGCCTTTTTATTTAATTATAAAATTAAACTATCAAAATAACATAAAAACATAGGTAATACTATTTAGCACCTTTAAAGTCAAAATAACTTTCTGTTTACGTGTTTATGAAGAAAAACTGCATTTAGTAGGTTTAGAGAACTACCAGCAGAAGGGAGCTAACTAACTGTATACGTATTTAGATATTTTTAAGATAACTGTATAAAATGTGTTAGTAGAAGATGTAATACAACTAAACCTGTAAAATCAAATGCAATGACAGTTGATTAAAAAAAATATTCAGACAGGAATTCAGTGAGCCAATCATGGTTAAAACAAATAGGATATTTAAGAAATACTGTCAAGTTTCTAAATTACAGTACAGCAGCTTTTTTAATATAAATGTCTTTTGCTTTTAATTATTAATTCAAACGAAACTTAATAAACATGTTATGAAAAATTATTTAATTAAATAAAATAATTGAGATTCTAAAAATACTGTATTTTTATGGCAGCGGAGAGTTTTTGTTTTTTAAAAATTGTAATACTTGACTTTGACTAAGAGCTAATATGTTGGTATGATCACATTCTAGTAGCCTTAAATTTAAAATAATAATTATTAGTAATTTATAACATAACCGACAAAAATCGATATTTATTGTAAAAATGTCCAGAAAATGTGATAATTTAAAATTCAGATTTCCTATAAAATAGCAGGCTTTCTAAATAATTGCTGGTATGATGATTTTAGAATAACATTATTTTTCTGTAAAAACAAATTAAAATCAAAATAGGCTTGGCCACTTATGCAACTAAAACACAACTGTAATCAAGACAAGTGGGGGGGGGGCAGCTTCATCAAGAGATTGGTTGTTTGGAAAGCTCCATAATAAACGATATTTATGTGTAATTAAAATACCCAAGTTTACCAAAAAGTTGTGTTTTTATTGAGACAGTGAGAGGTATAACAAGGCATCAGTTGGCCCCAGTGCAAGCCAGAGTGTTTTAAAGTGATTTTACAGAAGTCCAGCCAATTTTGTTAGTGTTTGTCTAGGTGCATAAGTGAGGAATGTACCTGTGGTACACCGCAGCCCTATAGTAGGCCCTTGGCTATCCAAAAGGTCATCCAAGTGCAGCCGATATCAAGGTGGAAAACGAGAGCAGATTTGTGTCATGCTTACAACAGGCCGGTAACGACATCCTGCCCTGAGCATCGTGATACGTCCAGCGAGGGTCCAGGTACCCCAAGATAATCTTAGAAGTCATAAAGGTTTTGTGATTTTGTACGAATAGCGTCGGTTTGCGGTTAACTTCCGGAAGTGGCGTCTCTAGAAGTGTTTTGTTTCGTTACGCGATGTACTTATAGTAATTTTTTCTCACATATCAACAGCGGCCACTGCGTGGACATAAACAATTTAAATAAAACACGGGGTTTCTTTACGAGTTTTCGACACCAGGCAACCATCTTGGAATATTTGAAGTCCCATCTGGTAGAAATATGATGATAGAAATTCCCGTCAGTTAAATATCGTAGCATATAGAGTGCGGGCAGATAAATGTGTAATTAAAACTTTAAGTAATCATTATCAAAGTAGCAATTTAATTTGGATGTAGTTACCTAACCCTGTAGATAGTCATTTATCTATATATTGTAGTGACTGATCTTATTTGTTTTAGCCTTTTAATTAGCAATAGTATCGAATTATTAAAATGATAGCGCCTTGCGACTCTTTCAGGGTTGGTTCGATTATCTAGTTACTTCGTTATGTAAATTTGATTTTTAAATATTTCTCAACTGCATTGAAATTACTTGTCACCTTTTGCATTATACAGAATACGCCTAAATGACTTAATCGAAACTCTAGAACTCAACAGCATTGATAGGAAATACCAAAAAATTATAAAAAACTCAACATCTTAAACAAAACGAGGATAAAAACTAGTTATGGTCTATCAGAGGAGATTCAAATATCAACAGGCATCCGACAAGGAGATAGCCTTGGTCCGATGCTATTCACTATAATCATGGACCAAATCATCAACAGTGTAACCCAAATCAACGCAGGTTACAGAATGGGAAACCTCTCTCTCAAAAAATTATGTTACGCAGGCGATGCTGTACTTGCAACAGAGAATGAAGATGACCTACAGCGCATCCTATACGAATTTAAAATAAACGCAGAAAAATTTAATATGTGTATTTCCTGCGAAAAATCCCAATCAATGGTCATTTCAGAAGATCCCATTAGGTGCAAACTAGTAATCGATGACAATATAATACAACAAGTATCAAGATTCAACTACCTGGGAGTAACCACATCAAGCGACCGATATGGCAAAGAAGAAGTTCGGACACAAGCCAATAAAGCAGCAAAAATTGGTGGATGCCTCAGAGAAATCATCTGGACCAATAAAACCATGAGTAATGAAAGAAGAACTCGAATTTATAAGCCATGCGTGAGACCGGTACTCACTTACGCCGCTGAAACCAGGGCAGAAACATCAGCTACTAAAAGAATAACGGGAACAACCGAAATAAAAATTTTAAGATCTATGAAAGGAGTTACACTTAGAGACATGATAAGAAGTGAACAAATATGAGAAGAACTAGGAATACAAGATGTGGTAAGATGGGCTAGGGCACGAAGAAGGCTTTGGCGAGACCATGTTGAAAGAATGCCTGAAGAACGATTAGCCAAATGGACTAAAAGACAAAGACCTAATACCCGAAGGCCATTGGGCAGACCTCCAAAACGTTGGAAGGATAGCTGGACCTCAGCATCACAAGAGGCAAACCAACAATAACTAACAGAAAACACAGGACACAATCCTATTTGAAAGAAGAAGAAGAAGAAGACTTTTTGGTATGTTACGTGATCCAGTAAGACTTTATTTATTTCCTATATTTTTGGCCCGTACGTAGATACACCTTCCCACTAGTGTTGTATATCGTCGGCTTAATCTGCAAATGTTGTCCAGAATGTCAAATGCAAAAAGCCGGTCTCCGAATAACAAAAGTCCTAAAGAAGAGGAAACAATTTTTTCGTGGGATTGGGTCGCTGAAGTAGAAGTGATACAAATGTATTAAACTTGAGGGGACTGTGTTGAGAAATAATAAATAAATGTAATTACTATTAGTTTGTTGTTTCAGCTCCTGAATTCCAATACATTTTGAATGCTCCTTGTATATCCTTTGTTTAAGCTCACAGAATGTTTACGGTTATGTTTGTATTTATAATATGTTAATTTAAATCCCTGATAGGATAGACAACAAGTGTTGGATACCTTTGCTAGGATGGAAGCTACAATGCTGTAAAATTCGTGATAATGTTTCTGCGTAGAGGTATGTATTGACGCCCACTTATCCATGGGGAAATGGAGTAGTGGGGTGGTTATGTTAAAAGAACAAAGCTGCCCTCCAGCTTTAGTAGATACTGAACCTAAATACCAGTTCGTTTCTGTCAGGTTACCATAACATATACGAAATTTGTATAAAATATTCCTAATAGTGAAGGTGCAGCAAAATATCTTAAAGGTCAGTATTCTTCTCTGTTTTTCATTATAATAGATTAATAACTGAACATGATGCTTTTAACCTGTGTTGGTTATTTTGCATCATCTTAATAAATTTAGTCCGACTGTCGCACGAGCAGAATACGTATTTCGATATATGACGTATAAAATGAAATTATTAATTTACCTAAGCGATATGCAAAATATTTGTAACTGTAAAAGTAAGATTTTGCTATTGGAAATAATAAAATATGTTTAAATGGCACAGTAACGAGTATGAGAAAGATTAATTTAAATTGCATGTATTATTATGATAATCGATAGGTTTCATTGTATGATGGCGCTATGAAAATAAGTTTAATGTGGTTTATTAAATATATGTTTATTCATTCATATAAAAGAAACTGTTAGTAATACAAGAAAATTGTTGAGCTTTAAAATAGAAAGAGCAACGAAATATTAACTGCCATTTTTGGAATCGGAATTTCGTTAGTAGCCAAACCAACTTCGTTATTCCATTATAATTTAGTTAGAATTCTAATTTTGCGAAATAGCAAATAGGTGTTATCAATAGCAATCCTTCGAGGATAGGTGTGTTGTTTTCAGGTCATGCAGGACATACATGTTGCACACGTAACTGTGTCTCATATTTGTGAATAAATAATTAACTACCGGCGATATTGTGTACGTGTACATAATCTTGGTCTAATTGAAACGAATGTATAACATAAATGAGTAATGAATGTTTGATCATAGATACAAATTTACAAAAGTTGCAATTTACCAACCCTTGTTAATGTATTGAAAATGAACTTCTCTGATTTTCAAGTCTGGCATAAAATTTGCGAAATCTGAAAAATTTACAAACGTTCTAAAATTATTCATATCTGTATTATTATTAGTATTGTACGCCATGCGGAAACGTGGAAACAATTTCGTTTTTGTCAAAACACATTTGTATTAATAGATGAAGACGTTACGTTTCGCTAATTCACAAGTTAGCTTCTTCAGAAATTAATTTTTATAAAATAGGACAATTCTTTTAACTGGATCACATTCTGAAAAACATTTATTTACAAGTCAGTTATGGATATGTGAAAGAATAAGTATTCTCATATTTAATAATTACCTGTTCATAGTATAATTTATTTGGTTTTTGTAGATTCTTTAAAATTTTATGTTGCAATCGTCAAATAAAACTTCCTCATGTAACCATAATTTATAATCTGTTAAGGGAAAACCAAAAACCTTTAAATTTTATTTAGATTAATATATTAGCATTTTACTTACAGTTGTAATTTCCTTGATTTTGGTTATATAATTATAGATACATGAGGAAGTTTTTATTTGACGATTTCAACATAAAATTTTAAAGAATAAAAGGAAATCTTTAATACCATCAATTGCACTATCACAATTATTCCTTCAAAGGAACAATAAAAAACAAAATAAATAAATAGTTCCATCAAAACTTAATATTTCAGGTTTTTAAATGAAAATAAATTGTAAGTAATTTCGCCGATGGTCAATGTCAATTTGAAGAGCGTATACTACATATCAAGATAACTATCAAATTAAAAAAAAATTAACAAAGGGAACAATTAACACCACAAGGAAGTGTTGTCCGAGCTAAATTATAACATGTAATTCAAACAGAATGAGATTAAACTGTCTGTTTGTCTGTCTGTTAGCGATATAACTCAAAAAATATTTGTCGGGGGAAGACGATATTTTGCATACACATGGAATGAAAACGGTACAATTTCATAGAAATATATACAGCGTGAGCACCTTAAAATAATAAAATTTAGTTTATTTTTCATTCAACTTGGTAATAGATACAAGTAATAATTTGTACATAGTGCAGGCTTTATTCTTACCAAAAATGGGAGCAAATAGATACAGAATTTTTTTTTACAATACTAAAACGAAGCACAAATTAGCGCGTTACTTAATATAGCTGCGATGGAGAAATTGGAGAAGCCGGTCCTCCGTGGCTCAGGTAGAATTTTTGTATTTGAAAATTTATTTAATTTATTAGAAACGTGAAGATATTTTTACTCCTAGCTTAATTTGATTTTTAAAATTATTTATTGTCACAATGCCGGCGAGGGAAGTTCTGGGTAAAGCTTTTTCAGATTTTTTCTATTACAATTATGTTTTAGCACAAACAGCTGACGCTAACATCCCAATCCTGCCAGTGGCAGTCTAATATTCTACCACCTTCTGTTAACAATTGCCACGCGGCAATGACTTCAGCCCAACGAAATATTATTCATGTTAGAGAAAAATACAATCCCGATATTCCATTAGTATCAAGCTATTTAATAGTTACTTGAAAATTTACAATTTCACAAAGGGCCAGGATCAATCAAAATTGCACATTTTTCTTATTTAAAAATTCAGAAAGTAAGGCAAATCTCTCCCACTCACAACTACAGCTCGATTTCTCTTTTAAAATACAATCGACTAGTAGAAAGCCTCCAAACAGCAAAGTTCACACAAATATTGATTTTAAGGTTTTTCTGATAATTAAAAAGTTTTCACCATTTTGCAACCCCCAAATCCACCTGGGCCGCAAAATGCTCACATCCGAAATTATCTAAAAAAATTTAATTGACAAGTAGAAAGTCTCCAAACCGCGAATTTGACACAAATATTGATTTTAACGTTGTTCTGATAATTATAACGTTTCTCAATTTTGCAACCCCCAAATCCAACTGGGCTGCAAAATTCCTACATCCCAAATTTTTTTTTAAAAGTGCAATCAACCAGTAGAAAGGTACCTAAAATTATATAAATATTATATATTGTTTATAAAATTTTTCAGATAATTATTATAGTTTTTTCCACAAAACCACTGGGGCTGCAAAACTCCCACATCCTGAATTCTCTTTAAAAATACAATCGATCATTAAAAAGTCTCCAAATATCAAATTTCTCACAAATTATTTTAAGAGATTTTTTGATAATTTTAACGTCTTCCCAATTTTGCAACCACCGCATTCACCTGGGCCGCAAAATTACCACATCCAGAATTCTCTTCAAAAATGTAATCGACCGGTAGAAAGTCTCCAAATAGAGAATTTTATACAACCATTGATATTAAGGGCTTTTTCTGATAATTTTAACGTTTTCCCCATTTCGCAACATCCACATCGACTTGGGCCGCAAAATTACCAAATCCAAAATTCTCCTCAAAAATATAATCGACCATTAGAAAGTTTTCAAATACATTTTCCCTATTTATCAACCTCCAAATCCACGTGGGCCGCAGAATTTAAACATACGGAATTTTCTTAAAAAATACAATCGTCCAGTAGGAGTTTCCATACAGCGAATTCCACACAAATGTTGATTTTAACTTTTTTCTGATAATTATCAAGCTTTCCCCATTTTGCAGCCTCTAAATCTACTTTAGTCGCAAAATTCACACATCCTAAATTCTTTTAAAAAATACAATGGACCGGTAGAAAGTCTCCAAACAGCGAGTTTCGCACAAACATTGATTTTAAGGTTTTTAAGATGATTATACAGTTTTCCCCATTTAGCAACCTCAAATCGACCTGGGCCACACAATTCCCACATCCCCATTTCTATTAAAAATACACTTGACACCTAGAAAGTCTCCAAACAGCGAATTTAACACAAATATTTATTTTAAGGTTTTTTTTTAAATTATAACATTTTCCTCATTTAGCAACCCCTAATGCAGCTGGGCCGTAATATCCACACATCCCGAATTCTCTTAAAAATATAATCGACCGGTAGAAAGTCTCCAAATAGAGAATTTTATACAACCATTGATATTAAGGGCTTTTTCTGATAATTTTAACGTTTTCCCCATTTCGCAACGTCCACATCGAGTTGGGCCGCAAAATTACCACATCCAAAATTCTCCTCAAAAATATAATCGACCATTAGAAAGTTTTCAAATACATTTTCCCTATTTATCAACCTCCAAATCCACGTGGGAAGCATAATTTAAACATACGGAATTTTCTTAAAAAATACAATCGTCCAGTAGGAGTTTCCATACAGCGAATTCCACACAAATGTTGATTTTAACTTTTTTCTGATAATTATCAAGCTTTCCCCATTTTGCAGCCTCTAAATCTACTTTAGTCGCAAAATTCACACATCCTAAATTCTTTTAAAAAATACAATGGACCGGTAGAAAGTCTCCAAACAGCGAGTTTCGCACAAACATTGATTTTAAGGTTTTTAAGATGATTATACAGTTTTCCCCATTTAGCAACCTCAAATCGACCTGGGCCACACAATTCCCACATCCCCATTTCTATTAAAAATACACTTGACACCTAGAAAGTCTCCAAACAGCGAATTTAACACAAATATTTATTTTAAGGTTTTTTTTTTAAATTATAACATTTTCCTCATTTAGCAACCCCTAATGCAGCTGGGCCGTAATATCCACACATCCCGAATTCTCTTAAAAATATAATTGACCAGTAGAAAGTCTCCAAACAGCGAATTCCACACAAATATTGATTTCAAAGTTTTTCTGATAATTATTCAGTTTTCCCCATTTTGCAACCCCAAATCGACATGGGCAGCAAAATTTCCACATCCCGAATTCTCTTAAAAAATGCAATCGACTAATAGGAACCCTCTAAACGGGTAATTTCTCATAAATATTGATTTTAATGTTTTTTCGATAATTATAAGGTTTTCCCCATTTTGCAACCCCCAAATACACCTTGGCCGCAAAATTTCCACATCCCGATTTCTCTTAAGAAATACAATTGACCAGTAGAAAGTCTCCAAACAGCGAAGTTCACACAAATATTTATTTTAAGGGTTTTATTAAAATTATTACATTTTCCCCATTTAGCAATCCACAAATTCACTTGGGCCGGAAAATTTACACATCCAGAATTTTCTTAAAGCAAATTTCACTCAAATACTGATTTTAAGGTTTTTCTGATAATTATAATGTGTTTCCCGTTTTGCAAACACAACATCCACCTGGGCTGCAAAACTCCCACATCCCGATATCCCTTAAAAAATACAATCCATCAGTAGAAAACCTCCAAACAGCGAATTTCACTCAAATACTGATTTTAAGATTTTTCTAATAATTATAAGGTTTTTTCCCATTTTGCAACCACCACATCCACCTGGGCTGCAAAACTCCCACATCCCGAATTCTCTTAAAAAATTTAATCGACCAGTAGAAAGGCTCCAAACAGCGACATCCTAACCGAATAACTCCGATACTAAATGTTTTTTAACGGCTGGAAAATAATTTGCGGGAAAACCTCATGTAAGAACTCGAGCGAGAACTGACGGAAATACAAAAGTTATTCCTCGCATAAGCAAAAGAAAATTTTCTTTTGGGGAAAATTATGTTTACCGGGAATCTATTGCAAATAAAACTGAATTACGAAGAAGAATCCCTATGCCGTTTAGTTACTCCAGAAACTCTGCGTAAAGTTAGAATAAATATCTTCCTTAGATTCATTCACCTGAGCAAAGTAACGAAATGTACCTTAAACATTTGTTATAAGTTATAGTTATTTGTACTACAAGTGTTGTTACAACACAAAAACGTTACTACTGTAATGCTAGCCCTCTCATAGAGCTTATTTACAATCTTACACCTCGGATAGCTCAAAATAAGTCGGAGAAAAATTTGGTTCTTTCAGATATGTATCACAGCGTAGCATAAATATCAACAACAGACTTTTAAAATGTTTATTCTACTTATCTATGCTTACAACAAATAAATGAAATGTATATGATTGACAAATTAAAAATCTTCTGGAATAACGGACGTTGCTTTCCTGGCACGTCGGCAACCAGTCTCACACGGTCGGAACACAGGAAGGCCTACTTCACAGGGTTGTGCGTTTGAATTTTTAAACTCGTTCGGGTGCCGCCTCGCGCCTTCGGAGTTTGCCTCGAGAAAGTCCGTGTTTACTGTCAGCTGCTGTCAAGCGCCTCGTGTTGTTTTATGTTTTTACTGTGAATACAGAAGCCAAATTAATACAGATAATGCATTTTCTCACCTACGCGGGCAGCCGCGATTATCGCCTAGGCTTCGGTGTATGTTTCCACGGGGATCCGGGTCGGGCTTCGCGAGTTACGAGTTCGGTCCGTGTGAATCAATTTCCACGTACTTACGCTCTCTGAAGATGGTCCCCCAGGTGGTGCGGTTGCTTACAACGCCGTGGAAGACTTTGAGGTAGGTAACTGATTCGGTATTCAAAGTAATTAATAGCAAGGCACGTAATCGCCTATATTATTAACTGGAATTTGGGCTGTTAGCCGGGGGAATCGAATTACAATGTTTTCGAACTAAAACTCGGACCTAGTGACAGTTATTGACGAGGAATATTAGAGCTTCCTCTTAGGGCTGGTTAAATAGTAGTCTGGGCGGTCGGATAGAGCATCTCGTGGAGTTGTTCCACTCTACTGGGTTCGGGGAAATAACAAAGGTTCGGAGTTAATTAGTAATAATTTCGGCGATGAGGGCGCAATATCTTAGCCACCAGATCAGCCGAAGTTCGGAACAATTATTAATAATTTCAGCGATGAGGGCGCAATATCTTAGCCACCAGATCAGCTGAGGTTCGGGATAATTATTAACAATTTCAGCGATGAGGGCGCAATATCTTAGCCACCAGATCAGCTGAGCTCTTCGGCAGGAACAGGGATACGGACAGGTGGAACTGGGATCTGGAACTGGGATAAAAGTAGAGCTGGGGAAGTAGGTTCGGATCTCTGTGTCTCTCTGGGAAAATCTGCCTCGGAATCGGCTCCGCTGTTCGTTTTATGCGGCTTCGAGCGCTTCTAAAAGTGGGGAGAAACAGCGCGCGACGCACTTTTGTACTTACGTGACGTCGGTCACTGCGCTCTGCTTATCGCCTCGTGCATTGGCATTACGGAAATTACGATAACGTGAGGTCGGACAAGGATCAAATTTAAATATTATATTAATATTTGGAAATACAAATTTGATCTGCAGGCAAACGTTACACTACGACGGGATCGCCAATTTTGTTACACGACGAAAACGTTATTACGACATTAACAAGCAGCCCCTCAAGCGTGCAAAGCATAACTCATACGCTTGAGAGCGAAACCTGTTACCTACAAAATAACTAAGACATAATCGGGAATATCGCCAAAAGCTCAGCCCTAACTTTCGTTACGAGATGTGCTGCAACGATGCGCGCCGGCTATTGGATGCTCAGTGAAGAAAAGGTCGAGGTTCTTTACTATCTAACAGTTAGGGCTGTGCTCTAGCACAACGGGGTTAAAGATGTTAAATAACGGAACGCCACCAATTTCTTGACTACATCGGGAAACAACAATAACAACACAGGTGAGATTACTTGAAAATGGAAGTGGGTAAATCACCTTACTACTTTTTCCTTGGCACAACCTGAGGTAGCCACGTCACAGCTGGATCAAACCTACCTTAAACGGCATCGGCTTACACTTACTTGCACCAACTAGGTTCCTGTACAAAACATAGACACAACATGGCTTGCAAACAAATGAAAAACGTATAAACAATTAACAATAAACTCTATTGATGAAATAACATGTAAAACAAATGACAATGAATGTTACAATAATCAAATCTTACGGCCGGAAATATGCAAAAAGGTTAGTTGGGTTAACGACGCAAATTATAATCTAAACTTGAATGATCAAACGGCAACAAATGACATGGTTACCTCTACAAACAATATGAACGGTACGTTCTACCACAGAAACTACTTTACAGTATCGAAATTTAGCAACAAACACTTCAAAAATGGTACAGCAACGGTTACGTGAGCTTAATACACAAAAACAACATAAAGACAATAAAACTTGACGGAACTGTTCAACATTTTATGATTTAAATCAACCAAAAGAGATCAAGTGGCCCAAACTACACTTTTGGCAAAACACTTCACTGTAAACATTTAACAGTTAACAAATTACCTTAATAGGATCATAGTTGTGCAGACTTACGTTGTTTTCTTCAGCTGCGAGTTGCATCTCAGTCAGTGCCACGAACGAAAACGACAGGAAACTGTTGTAAACCACAGAATTGGGCCAAAATCGAGCGAATGCGGGCGGTAAAACATTCCCAACACGAGGGTTGACTAAAACGGACCCCGGTAACAAGCAGATGACGGTAAGGGATCGGGTCTTCGTTCTACGTGGTAAGTTTAGCACACGGTTGAGTGTTCCCAAAATATAATCCACGACAAGTGTTAGCGGAGGTGCTCAGCTCCAAACGATACGGAAAAACTCGGCTAAACGTTCACCTTTAACCACTATGCACAAAGCTCGAAATGACGGCGACAATGCGGGTTCGCAACACCAGAATTTCGAATTAACGCGAGCTCGGCTAAGCGAAGCCGACCCGCGGACGAAGCGCCACCCCCGAACGTCTTGAGGGCTGCACGCTAAGTGACGCTCATCCGGAAAAATGCGGGCGCGAAACTGGCTGAGCACAAACGCGGCTTATCTCCATTCTTGTTGCTCATACGATAGAACGGTTCAGAAGATGTTGGGATAACCAAAGCTGACTCAAGCTTCTGTTTAAAGCTACGGAAAAGTTTTAGCATGACGAAATATGGTTCAACACTTGCGAAACTCGCAGGGGACCTTGGGTATAGCAGAACAATGTTAAATACTAAGAAATCGGTAACCTGAAACTGCTTTACGAACAGAAGAGATTCTGGATTCTGGATTAATAATGGAGGGTGAGTTACCTCACATGCACTTAGGCCGCATTAAGTGGGCCCATTGTGCTACCTCCCAGCAGCTCTCCAAGTTGGGTATCACTCAAGCCATCCAATCCTTTGAATGTACTTAAGGACAACCGCAACTGGAGTGTTGCTAATTCTGACCATATCGGGCCAGAAGTCCCCCAACATGGATCCTCTGACTCTTGCGAGAGCTGGACAGTGGCACAGAACGTGTTCTGCTGTCTCGTCATGCTCGTTGCATCCGCGACAGTTTGGGCTGTCCACTAGTCCCATCCTGTGCATATGTTTGTTTAGAGTGCAGTGTCCAGATAGGATACCCACGACTAATCGAAGGTTTCTTCGGGACAGTTGCAAGCAATATTTGGCTGTCTTTGGCGAGGGCGCTGTAATAGCAGCTCTTGCTTGCCGGCAGCTTTGAGTGTTAACCCATCTTCGTATGAAGCTGTTTAAGGTTTCTTGATATAGCATAGAGCTTAATATTGTCAGGGATATAGGGATTACGGGTTCTGGCCCCCAGAGAGGTTGCCCGGAAGCCAGTCTCGCAGTCTCATCAGCCTCCTCATTGCCGTAGTTACCGTCATGTCCTTTCACCCATACAAGGGAAACGACATTATTTTTTGAGATATCCTCGAGAGCTTCACGGCACTGCAGTACCGCACCTGAGGTAATTTTGCAACTGCCCAGGGCTAGTAAAGCGGCTCTACTGTCACTGAAGATACCAATACATTGATTCTCGATTTTCCTTTCAAGAATTGCTTTTGCACCATGGATTATTCCAATTACTTCCGCTTGGAAGACAGTGGCCATTTTGCCTAGTGGTATGCTTTGGCGGAGGTTCAGATCGTCAGAGAAAACTCCGGCATCCGTTCCATGCTTTGTTTTAGATCCATCAGTAAATATGGATATATCTATATGCTGGGTAAACCCGGCATTTTCATAGACGTTAAATTGTCTGTTGAAGGCATATTGTAGAGGGAGGTAGTCTACTATAGCGTCCAGAAGAGGGATCTTGTCGACGGCCTCATTCAGGATGCGGGTATGCCTACCTCTCCTGCCTGCTCTGTGACACAGCCCTTTGTAGCGCATCCTCAAGGCGGTCCTTACGGCTACTTCCTCCACAAAAAGATCAAGTGGTGGAAGGCATAAAACCACCTCTAAAGCGGCTGTAGGGGTTGAGCGTATAGCACCTGTAGAACTAAGACAGGCAAGGCGTTGCACATGTCCTAGTTTACTTGCTGCCGTAGCCTGTCTGACCCTGGGCCACCAGACAAGTGCTCCATAACATAGCATGGGCCTTATCACGGCAGTATACAGCCACAAGGTAATTCGGGAAGAGAGTCCCCAGGATTTACCCAAAGCGCGGCGACACTGCCAGAATGCCATGCATGCTTTTCAGTTTTAACTTTTAAATGTTTCTCCCAATTCAGCTGTCTGTCAAAAATAACTCCCAAGTATTTGACATTGTCTGAAAATCTGAGAGAAGTATTGAATAGCAGAGGTCTACGTAAAGGTCCTAGCTTCCTCTTTTTGTGAAAAGTACCATTTCTGTCTTTGAAGGGTTGACAGAGAGGGCCTGTTCATTACACCATGTTTCCGTTATTCGAAGAGCTGTCTGCATCAAGTTACAGAGCGTGCTCTCGAACTTGCAGTAATGAGGATGACGATGTCATCCGCATATCCAGTAGTATAGAATCCAGCATTATTGAGTGTGCTTATAAAGCTGTCTACCACTGTATTCCACAGTAGTGGGGACAGAACCCCCCCCCCCCTTGCGGACAGCCCTTCGTCACAACACCTCTAATGGAGTTGTCTCCTACATTAAATTGTACTGCTCTCATCGTTAGGATGTGTTTTATCCACTCACAGAGAGTGGGTGCCACACCATGCCTGCGTAAGGCAGAGTTAATGCTCTCAAAGGAAGCTTGTCAAACGGCTCCTTCAATATCAATGAAAACTCCCAGAGTGGACATTTTATTGTCTAGCGATCTCTCAATACGGTTCACTACAGCATGTAGCGCCGATGCAGTAGATCTCCCGAGATATAGGCGTGTTGGTTCGGGTGCAATGGGTGTAAAGCCAGCACCCTTTCCCGTATTTCTCTGTCACAAGTCTCTCAAGCGTCTTTAGTAAGAAGGATGTAAGACTAATGGGACGATATGATTTGGCCTGGGTATAATCCGTTCGCCCTGGTTTAGGTATAAAAACTACCTTCACTTCTCTCCAGCTCTCCGGTATATATCGAAAGGCGATACATGCCCGGTAGATGCGCACCAGGTGAACAAGCATCAGGTCCAGTCCCCATTGTAGACGGGCTGGAAAGATACCGTCCCACTCCTGGCGACTTGAAGGGGAGAAAGGGAGTTTATATAGCCCAGGTTACCTTGTCACCCCGTACGACCTGGTGAACAGAAGAGAACAAAGGGTGAATTTATAACGTAAGCCAGCATGAACCTGAATCGGCAATCTTAACTACGGTGAAGCGATAATATTTGAACTGAACTGTGCGGAAATAAGGTTTATGGAAATGAATTTTGATAACATTAACATTGAATTACGAATTTTGCCTGGGTGACACGTGAAAATACTAGGATTTGAGGCTAAAGTACCAAAAGTAATGCTTTAATAGAATTGTTCTAACAGTGTTTTATTACAAATAAGTCACGCGACGAAAATTAAGCCTTCGAGACCGTTAGGCCGAGTGGGGGTCTTAGGAAACATGTTAGATTTAGACAATTTTTACTTTTAAACCTTGGCACGTACAGATCCGATAAAAAATCTATTTTTGTAATACTAAATAAATACCTGCTTCCTCCTCTTATGGAAGTTAAGACTAAGGACTGTGATGTCAGATGCTATCCGTTCAGTTAAGCAAAACACCCTTTCCTAGACTCCATATAGCCCAGACATATTAGATTAAATTTTACCGAAACATAGAAATAAATAATGTTAATCTAAAATCGTAGGATATTTTATATTGGTGTGCTGAACAACATACCAAAAGTCCTAAAGCGTAATATGCCGGCTTCATGTAATTTTTGACAAAAGAAAATTAAAAAAGTTTTTTCCTTAATAATACGCATAAAAAAAGTCTGGAATATAGCAAATATTTCAAAAACTACTGGAGATGAACTTTTCAAAATTGCCAGACTTATATAGGTAAAAACGGCACATTTAGGAAGGGCAAAACCGTTTCTGTAACTGTACAGGGTTAGTCAGAAAAAATACCAACTTTTGTATTTTAAATGGACACCCTGTATATTACCGAGGAATCAAATAGCTCTTCAAAAGACAAATTCAACGATATAGGGTTTGACGGATTTATTGCTAAAAAAGACTTAAAAAAACTAATTTGAAATAAATTAACAAGAACACGGTGTAGATAGAAAATACATGAAGATTGGATACAAATTACTTTATAAGATGTTCAGGAATCTAGCAGGCCACTCAATTTCGCCTCTCCTTTCTATCCACTTATTTGGGAATATTTGGTTCAAAAATTGGCGCACCTGTAAACCAAAATGAGCGGGGGCGCCATCTTGTTGAAACCAGATTTTGACAGATAAATCCGTCAAACCCTATATCGGTGAATTTGTCTTTTGAAGGACTATTTGATTCCTTGGTAATATACAGGGTGTCCAATTTAAAATGTCAAAAGTTGGTATTTTTTTCTGACTACCCTGTACAGTTACAGAAACGGTTTTTTCCTTCCTAGATGCGCCGTTTTTACCTATATCCACTCTGACAATTTTGAAAAATTCATCTCCATAGTTTTTGAAATATTTGCTATATTCCAGACTTTTTTTACACCCTGTATAATTTGCCATTGGCCTCTATGGATGTAATGGTAATTACCAACTGAGTTCATATTTTTTTAATTGAAATATATTATGTTCTTTGACAAATTCTGCTTACCGCAGAATGATCGAAAGGCCTAACAACGTGGCTAAACTATAAATCAGTGCGTTGTCTACAGCAGACTGCACTTGCATTACTGTGTAACTTATACGCGCGTGGTTTTTTTGTGATGTTATTGATATAAATTGGTGATAATAATGGAAAACGTTTGTTTTTACTGTAATAAACTACTTAGTGAAGGAAAGTATGTGGTGGTAGGCAAATATTTATTTAAAAGAATATAAACAAAATCAGCTTTATGATTCAGATGTGTCATTGTCTGCACCTAAACTTTCAACAGATATGGCGATCGAACAGTCTTTGATGCGCTTTGAAAAGTTCAGGGAGGTCTCACTCATGGCCGTGGTATATCTGATAGTCAGCTAGCATATTTCGTGCTCTCTTTTCGTGGATGTCTTAAAATTTGTAGTTTCGTTGAACTGACTGGTATTACTAGAACTTCATCAAAACAACACGTTGAACTTAGAGATTCAAGAAGATCAGTGATGCAAAATATTTGAACCTTTTTATAAATTGGCTGTGGACACGCTCTCCTAGGCAGGAATGTAGTTCCTTACGGTCTTTATCATCTGGGTTTGTTGGAGATTAAACTATTAATTGTCATAATGCAATGGAATTAGGCAATCATGCAATGAAGGTAGTCCTCGGTTGCAGTTCTCCGACATGAAGCTATCAAGAAAAAATTAACTGTTGCAGATGGTATCCTGTGGGTGTAAATCTGAATGCGGGGCTCGGTGTTCCTGTAGAACTGCAGGCCCTTGCTTGCTGAATAATGTGCGTAAATTGCAGGGGTCGAAGCTGCAGTTACGATACTCCAGTAAATGAAGTGAAGTCGACGATGATCAAGACGAAATATAAGTAAGCAACCATATTATACTTAAACGAAAGAAAGGAAAACAAGATTTAATTTGTTCTAGGTTCTCCTGTTCTACTCATTTTGTCGACACTAAGTTTTCGAGTTTTATTCTAAAATAAAAATATATTGTATGTAACATTTTTTAAATTGTGCTTTTACCTTTTTTGACTTTTTTCCAAACATATAAATAAGCTTCTGGTGGAACAAAGATCCATATATATAACTAGCTTTTACCCGCGACTTCGTTCGCGCGAGTTCGTCATTTGTGTATTAAATAATGACTAATTATTTTCTGTCATCCCATCCCATCCCATCCCATCCCATCCCATCCTATTCCCGTCCCCGTTCCTTTCTCCGTCCCCGCCTCCGTACCGTCCCATTCTGTCCCGTCCCGTCCCGTCCCGTCCCGTCTCGTTCCTTTCGTCCCGTCCCTTCCTTTTCCGTCCAGTCCCTTCCTGTTCAGTCCCGTCCCGTCCAGTCCCGTCCCTTCCACTTCCATCCCATTTCTTCCCTTTTCTTTCCGTATTATCCCACCCCGCCCCGCCCCGTCTCGACCCTTCCCGTCCCGTCCCGTCCCGCCCCCTTCCATCCCATCCCCTCCCCTTCCATCCCATCCTTTTCTTATCTTTCCGTCCCGTCCGTCCCGCCCCGCCCCGACCCGTTCCGTCCCTTCGCTTTCCGTCCAGTCCCGTCCCGCTCAGTCCCGTCCCGTCCAGTCCGTCCCGTTCCGTCCAGTCTAGTCCCGTCCCGTCCCGTTTCTTCCCTTATGTCATGTTCACCGTCTTGGATTTAAAAATAAATGTAATTTTCGCAATCAACGTCCCAAAAAACCTCAATAACGACACCCATATCGATTTTTAGGCTTACTTACCCCATTTCACCCCCTAAGGAGTTGATTTTTGGAAAATCACAAAATACGTGTTTGATTATTTGTTTTTAGGAGTACTCCTACGAAGTTTCAAGTCCAAATGTCTATTTAATATTATTTCTCCATACAAAATTGGAACCCCCATTTTACCCCTTTAGGGGTTGAATTTCGAAATATCCTTCCTTATTCCTTGTATACATCATAAAGGGAACCTCTGTGGAAAATTTCAGCTTTCTAGGTCCAAGGGTTTAGGCTGGGCGTTGATGAGTGAGTGAGTGAGTCAGTCAGGACTTTTAGAAATATATATAAGAAGATAGGCTTGTCTGGGACGCTGTTTTGTGTGTCCGGGACGCTGTTTCAGCAGCCAAACCGTAAGAGATACAGAAAAAAGTTATGAAAGTTATATGTTTGGAATGGTCATGTCAGCTCAGGAACTGAATTTCAGTCACGTGACACTTCCGGTTTTCGAGAAATCACGTGATTTCTCGAAAACGCGTTCTATTTGAAAAACGGTCTTTTTTGTTTTATTAAATGAGACATTTGTCTCACTGGTTGCTAGTTATTATTATTATTGTATACATGTATGATATAAAATACATGAATAGTGAGATATATATACCTATTAAGTTATATATTGATGGCAAAACACGATATGTATAATAATATCCCGTATAAACCCGAAATACTCGCTTATGCCTTTTTTCATCATGAAGCCGGCATAGGACCGCTTAGGACTTTTGGTATGTTGTTCAGTACACTAAATAGAATATTTCTACCAATTTTCAGATTTACATTATTTTTTTCAAGGTCAAACCCTAATATGTCTGGGCTAATATACCAAATCATTAATCAAATGATTTCAATACTTTTAATCAGCTCTATATCTTCGAAAATCTATCACAGTCTACTCATCTAAGCAACCGCTCAGATGTAATAGAATACACCTTCTAATGGCATTATTTAGTCCTACAGCAGGGCCAATACAAGATACACGAACATCTAAGTGTGTATTGAGCATTGAATTGTTATAGGTAGCTATAACTTAAAATTAGATTCAGGTTTGCAGCATGTGGTGTACAGGGAGGTGCTAATGCAATTTTGTTTTTAATATAAGATAGTAGCCCAAGTTATAGAAAACTTAACTATCTGTCAAAATCAAGTTCAGCAACAACGTTCCCATAGGGAAACGACACTCTAAAAACATAATCCCCTTAGTAATAACATTTTTTTATGAAATAGTTTACTATAACCAAAACTAGTTCTGGAATTTTGTCTTTATATAATCACGTATCTCAATAAAAGTGGTGACTTTTTAGGAAATGGCAGCCAACACTAAAGACATCGAATCCGGCAAGATTTCTAAAGAACCGACCTATCCAGGTTTTTGGAAAAACCTTTCCGAGTATTTTTCAGATTTCAGTCAGTGCACCAGTATACATGCAGTACGACACTTAGGAAACAAAAGGCTCACCATAGTGGAAAAGTAAGTTGAGCGCTTAAGGTTGTGTTGATATTTAAATTTAATCTCAACTTTTAGGCTGTGGTGGTTAATCACAATAGGCATTTCTATCATGGTATGCTCTCTTCTGATCTTAAAATCTTATCATAAGTGGGTAAGCACGCCGATAATATTCAGTTCTGCTAAAACGACTGCCCCAATTTGGAAAATTCCTTACCCAGCAGTAACAGTGTGTACTGAAACCAAAGCTAAGCAAACAATATACAATTACACAGATATCTATTATAAGTTTCAAAATGAGCCAGAAAACATCAGCGAAGGGGAGTAAGCAATATTTGATAACGTTTTGCAAAAACAATTAATGCCTTAATTTTAGTATGAAGAACTTTGAAGAAATAAGTTTGCTTTGCAACAATTATCCATATACTGAAGGTCGCAAGGTTATTGATTCTGATGTTATTGACTTCTATTCCAAGGTGAGTATCCAACTGCAGCAAACCTGAATTGCACGTAACATCTTAAGCTGTTTGTGAGTTGTAAAAATTCACAATCAGGAACTGCATCACTGTACCCACTCCTCTGATGTGAGAAAAATATGTTGTAATGTGTGACCACAATCGATCAGCGGTATCTGGATTAGATATACATTGTTAAGACTCCCGGTTTTCGGCTAAACACATTTAAGTTTCCGTATTCTCGCCCCGTGTATCGGAACGAAATCTTAGTAATTGGGGCGCAGTTACCTATTCTTTTAGGCCCCGCATTTGCTTGTAAGACAGGTGCCGACATCTGTTGCGTTAGTTTCGTTAAAAGGCACATTTTATAGCACAAAGGCGAGCTCTGTAATTCATTATCATATTGCATAAATTCCCCTAATTAATTTGCTAAGCCACTTACAGATGGAGTCTGCGTTTAGTATTCAGTAAGGTCACTATATCAATAAGGTACCGCCATTAGTGATTTTTTTATATCTATCCTTGTCGCACAATTTTCTCCAACTGGGGATAAAAACACATAACCTAACAGATTCCTCACTTTACAAGTGCCATTACACCAAAAAGAAAATCCCCAAAAACTAGTGTCTTCCCTATTGCACTTGGGAAATTTGTATTTGTTATCCTTATCTCACAATTTTCTCACATTCTCAAGCGAGGAATGGAATTTCGGTACCTTATTGATATAGTGACCTTAGTATTCAGCAGAGCCAGTAGATATAGAGAGTACCGCCATTCTTTGATCCTTGAAAATGCCGCCATTGCCGCCTGTTTTGTTCCCATCAGCAATGACTGATTGAGTTATGTCTAAATTTTTACTTGAAATTGGCAAGACTGTAAGTCTATGTTAAATTCGAGGTTATCAGGTTATGTTTTCCATCAGTTTGTGTCAAATAACAAACAAAACCTAACCTACTAACCTCGAATTTGACATAGACCAACAGTCTTGCCAATTTTAAGTAAAATTTTGGATTGCCAATAAATGTCACGTTGACGGAATTGTGTTACAAAACCTCAAAGTGACGCATATGACAAAGGAACAAACATGGCGGACGTGGCGGTACTCTCTATATCTACTGGCTCTGGTATTCAGTACAGTGCCTTTATATAGACAGTGGCGACAATACAACTAAGCCACACCCTCGCCGCCATATTTAGGCAAATTTGTAACGGGTGTTCGTAATCAGAGTCGCCTGTGTTACGTGTTTTACGTTTGGCAGTACTGAAAACATTCACAATTTGCAGGTTAAGATTTGCGTCAGTTTGTTTCAAAACTGATGCAAAACCTAACCTACTAATCTCAAATTTGACATAGACTGACAATAAACTTCAGTACTGCCAAACGTATAACACGTATCACAGGCGATTTAGCCTAAACATGGCGGCTGAAACCACGTGATCTAGGGAGCTAATCAAAAATAGGACACCCCATTGTCGCCACTGTCTATATAAAGGCACTGTAGTCTTCAGTGGAGTCCCTGTATATAATAAGAAAGAGTCGAGTCATTGGTGCAACCCATTGTGATTGGTTGGATCCACAAACCATGGAGTACTTGAATTTTAAAAATAATATAACAATCAAATTACATTTAAATTTGACATAAGCTATTCGAATGCCGTATTTCAGGTTATTTTGGCATGACTTTTGACGTTAGTTTAAAATTGTTTTCTTATTATATACAGAGACTCTAGTCTTCAGTACAGTGACTATATAAGAACAGTGTGGTCAATTTTGGTCATGTTTCTGATTGGTTGTTATAAAATCCGCCCATAAGAGTCGTTTTACGAAATTACACATTAGATTAGATTAGATTAGATTAGATATCACGACTGCCTTTTGCTGGCATGCGCACGTCAGCCCTTAGGGCTTTTTGTACTGTCGGGAGTTTTCAAGTTAGCAGGCCGACATCCGTATCTTTTACTAGACTTGCAATGTCCCCTACTAGCTTGCGGTTGTCAATAGAGTTAAGGCTCCAATCGAGTTGGTGTCTTTTACGCTCTAATGCTGGGCATTCAAAGAAGATATGATAGGCTGTTTCATCATCCTCTTGGCATAGTCTGCAAACAGGTTCATCTCTATAGATATTGATCCTGTGCATAAATTCTCTGAATGCTCCAGTGCCTGTTAGTAGACTGACTACTTGCTTGATTCGAGTTCTGTTCAGTCTCAACAGGGTGTTGGTGGTATGGGGATTCGGAGTTTTTAGCAATCTTTTGCAGTGTGTTGCTTGATTGTAGTTTCTCCACCTTAGTTGGTGTGCGGTATTGACCCATTCATTAATGGCTGAGCTGGCTTGGTTTTTCTGAATGCTTAGACCAGGTTCTGGACCGGTCATTGCATTACGGGCTGCTTGTTTTGCGAGCTTGTCCGCCTTTTCGTTTCCTTCAATACCTTGGTGACCTGGGATCCAGCATAATTTTACTGTATTTCCCTGGCTTAAAGTTTGAAGTTTGGATTTGCATTCCTTGACCAGTCTCGATGAAGTACTGAAAGCGTTTAGCGCTTTCAGTGCTGCCTGACTGTCTGAGAGAATGTGTATGTCTCGATCGAGCAGCTTCTTTTTTATGCTGATGTTTGCGCATACGTTAATAGCTTGTACTGCAGCCTGAAAGATGTTACAAAACTTTCCTAGACTGACTTTTTCGTTGGTTCTAGGATTGGTACTGTACACACCGGAACTTGTGCCCCCTTCAAACTTAGATCCATCAGTGTAAAAAATGATGTTCTTATTTGTTGGAGTTGGTAGTTGGTCCGGATTCCAACTTGTGTGTACAGTAAAGTTCTTTTCAAAGTCATAGGCTTTGATTATAAGATCAGAACCCATTTCTAATATTGGGTTTTTGATGTGTGACATGATCTTGCCATGTCCTAGATTATTAGCTGTGGTCATCCACTGACCGGTACTTTGTAAGCTGTAGGCTGCCATTCTGGCTTCACCTTCCAAGAAGATGTGCAGAGGTGGCAGATTTAAAATAGCATTCAGTGCTTGTCCTGAGGTGCCTTTAAAGGCTCCAGTGATGCACCGATTAGCTGGATATTGTATTCTGCTGATTTTGTGGATCGCAGTTGCTTGTTTTATTTTGGGCCACCAGGCGATTATTCCATATGAAATTATGGGTCGAACCATGGTTTTGTACAGCCAGAGGGTCAGTTCCGGTTTGAGCCCCCACGTACTACCTATGGTTCTTTTTCCAATAACTAATGTTTGTATGCACCTGGTGATTGTTTTGTCTAAGTGGGAGTTCCAAGTTAGTTTGGAATCGATGGTTAGACCTAAGTACTTAACCTCGTTCTTCCAGTTGACATTTGTCTCAAACAGTTTTATGTTCATTCTGTTTGTGATGTTCTTTCTACGAGTGAAAGCGACGAGAGTGGCTTTGCTGGGATTAATTCTAAGATTATTCTCTAGACACCACTCTTCGGTTATCTTTAGTGCTGATTTCATTACATTGTCTACGGTTCTTTGGTATTTACCTTGAATTAGTATGACAATGTCATCAGCGTATCCTTGAGTGTAGTAGCCTTTGTTATTGAGTTGGATCAGCAGTTCATCAACTGTGAGGCACCACAGGAGTGGAGAAAGAACTCCTCCCTGTGGACATCCCCTTGTCGCCTACACTGTCTTTTCCTTGTCAAATAACTTTTACAACTCTGGTGTTGAGCATTGCCATAGTCCATCTTATCGTGATGTTATCGATCTGATGGTTTGTCATTGCTCTTTCAATAGAGTGGTAGGAGGTGTTGTCGAAGGCACCTTCTATGTCTAGAAATGCTCCGACTGCGTACTCCTTGTACTCCAAGGTTCTCTCAATTTTCCCCACTAGTTGGTGTAGGGCGGTTTCACATGACTTCCCTGTTTGGTAAGCATGTTGATATTTGTGAATCGGGAGTGAAGTTAGGGCTTCCTCCCTCCAGTATCTGTCTACTAATCTTTCCAACGTTTTAAGGAGGAATGACGTTAGGCTGATAGGTCTGTAAGAATTAGCTTCTGCACAGCTGCTCTTACCAGGATTAGGGATAAATACTACTTTAGTCACTCTCCAGGATTGGGGAATGTAACCCAAGGCAAGACTTGCTTGGAACATGTCTTTGAGTGGGTTCAGCTGTATATCTATCCCTTTCTGCAGCATTACGGGTTGTATGCCGTCGTTTCCAGCAGATTTGAAAGGACTGAAGAGGCTAGTTGCCCATCTAATCCTTTCTTTGCTGACTATTCTCTTAGCTGTTTCCCAGTCTTCCCTCCTAGGGGTATGATTGGGTTCAGCCAGAGTAGGTTGTTCCACTGCTCCGGGTAGGTGAGTTTTTATCAAAAGAGATAAAGTCTCCTCTTCCGTTGTAGTGTATTCTCCGCTTTCTTTTTTAGGAGTGCCTACTGGGTTCATGGCTTGCTTTGAGATGATTTTGTGGAGTCTAGCTGTGGATCGCGTGGTCTCCACCTCCTGGCAAAACTTTTTCCAGGCTGCTATCTTAGCTGCCTTGATCTTTTTGCCATAGTCTGTGAGAGCCTTGTGATAGTTCTCCCAGTTATTTGTGGCTTTAGACCTGTTAAACAGACGTCTGACTTCTTGTCTGGTCTTTTCTAGGTCTTTATTCCACCAATTTTTGTGTTTTTTTGCTCTTTGCTGACTTGGGTCTATTAGAGGACAGCTACTCTGAAAGGAGTCAATCATGGCCTCTTTTAACCGGTCAGCATTTGAGTCTAAAACTACTTTATTGGGAGATCTGAACTTTAGGTGTTCTATCTTCTCTTGTAGTTTTTGTTTATATAGGTCCCAGTCTGTCTTTCTTGGGTTGTAGTAAACTCTTTGGCTTACTTCCCGTTGAGACAGTTCAAAGGTTATATAATTGTGGTCAGATAGTGATGGATTACACATAGTCACACAAAATTGCTTCCAAGTCCTTTATTATTGAAAGTAGCCCCAACATGAAGTGGAATGAAATAATCATCATAGAAGTCTACAGTGTTCTGTCTAAGCGAATGCCGAATTTTCGTTTGCATAAGTAAATGTGAACGAGTTAAAGTAAAATACTTTTTGCGAAAATTGCGCATTAGCCCAAATTAAAAGCTATAATATACTATATAAATACCTTAATGACAAAGATTATTGCATCAAATTAAAGAGAATTTATGGGTTATCTAACACTGAATATTATATTCCTCTAAATTAACTGGTGGTATAAATAGAACGGTTTGATTATAAATATCAAAAAAATCAGTTTTTGTTGAGCTTTTGTACGTAGTTTCTGTGTCGACCAATGCAAAATGTAAATTCTCTTTTTTATGTACAAAAACACAATAAAGAAGATAAAAAAGGACACATTGACTTATATTCCGGTATTAGGTTGCTCGTTAACAAGGATTTTAATCGCTGATAGCGATTCTTTACGTTTCACGTCGTCTCTTACCGTTTCATTCTGTTTAAGTAATATTATTGACATTATTGTAAAATTAATGTTAAACTCCACATTTGACCACCTTACATTGCACACATTTTCTCGATCGTGGTTATACACCGCTCTGTAAAACATCGCGGAACTTCACCAGTCCGTATAAAATGACGTTTATGTCATAATTTAGCAGGGTGACGTTTGTCTTACAATTTAGCAGGCCGTGTACAGAACAATACCTAAGGGCGTGGCTGGTTGTTGTAGAGACGACTCTTAATGGCTGTCTTTTTTAAAATTGACCACACTGTCCTTATATAGCCACTGTAGTCTTCAGTACAGTGGCTTTATACAAGACAGTGTGGCCATAGGGATGTCTTCGCCGCTATTGGTCGATGTGAATATCCGCCATTAACAGGCAAAATATTTAGTTACTTCTAAGTTGTTCTCAAAGAGGTTGGTAGAACCTGTTCATTTGGTTATGGAAGAAAATAAAGTCTTTCTAATCTGACAATTGTAAATTGTCAGTGTCAAATAATTCATTAGCGTCGCAAGCGGGTGAAATTTTATCATCTATTGCCCTGAAAAACTAATATTCTGCACAGTATTTAAATGTGACAATTTAGAATTGTGCTATTGTTGTACCTAATAGCACAAGATGCGTTCGACTTGGAATGTATAATAAAGAGATTACATCTGTGCTACGATGAATGGGGGCTTTAGCATAAGTTTAGAGACAAGGGAGTATCTATTTAGCAATCAACTCGAAGCACAATATGAAGTCTTAATAAATGAAGATGTCGCAGTAAGACAAGTAGAAAGGTTTAAATACCTCGGTGCTACAATACAATCGATGAAAAGGGTTTGGGAACAGAAGAGATCAAAACTCGAATAGTACAAAGTAATAAGATAATGGGATGCTTGAAATAAATTTGATGGGACAATACTATCTCTAACAAAAACATAAAAAGAATAGGTGAAGTAATGGTAGAGTCGATGCTATGTTATGGCAGTGAGGTATGGACTGTAACAGCGGAAATGAAACGAAGACTAGACACAGTTCGAATGGACGAAAAAGCGGAAAGGTATCGAGACGAGATAGAGTGACGAACGAGGGAATAATACGCAGAATAGAGGCACCAAAATGAGTTGTGGACAGAACTGAATGGAAAGCTTTAAACTGGTTTGGTCATCTGATGAGAATGGAGGAGACGACGTGGCCTATGAAGATCTTTCAATGGTCGCCGCCGGGTAAGAAAAAAAGAGGTAGACCACACAAACCGTGGATTGAGGGTATTCGGAGAGCCATGGAGGAGAAAAACCTGGAAGAAGACCAAGCACAGGACAGGGAGGTTTGGAGCCAGGGAACAGGAAAGCGGCATTTAGCTGTATTGTAAACTACCATAACTGAAACCGGTTGTAAACTTCATGCAACACCTTAAAGCACCACGAACGAACGCCAATGAAAAATGTCAAACGTTCAAACATAAGACTGCACGTTCAGCAAACATCAACTAGTTAAAATAACTATCGCCAAAATAATGACCACTCAAAAACGTTCGATTATTTCTAAAGGCACTGTATATCTCTACGCTCAAATTTGCCTGAAAATGGCCGCCAACAATCGTATGGCCACACTGTCTTGTATATAGTCACTGTAGTCTTCAGCTTATAAAAAATCTCGAAGTCCGTTATCACAACGGGACGCCACGTTGTATTTAGGCTAACACAATTCAAAGCCCCGTCGATAAAATTCACATGAGTAAAAGAGAGACAGACCCATAAGTGGAAACTTCCATGACTGATAAAATCTAAAAGTAACGAGCGTCAGGGCGCCGTTTCGTGACAGTCCGATTTACACTTTCTTACTGCACGTATGGGTCGGTGACGCACGAACAAAGAAACAACTCCTTAGCTTTTATAGGGGCGCGTCGTGCCTTACCCGGCTTGTGTGTAATATTAAATGCTATCCGTTCCTTAAGTTTCGAGTACCGTCGAGTAAGTGTTTATGCTAAATTAGGGGATTTACAAAAGGAACGCGTGTGAAGCATACATACAGGGTGGGCCGTTGTCGCCTGTCGTTTAGCCCAGCCCTATTCTTCTGCGAAGGATCCTATTGCCACAATTCCCCGATCTAGTTGGTCGGCCGCCCCCTGACTACCCTTGTTACAACACTGAAGGTCATCGTCGTCGAAGAACATCCGTTTGTTCGATAGCATCTTCACGTTGGTTGCGGAGTGCCCTAGGCGAAGTCTACCGTACTGCAGCTTCAGGATTACAGTTGATTGGCGCCTTCGCCGACGAGTAAGGTACTGTTCAAATAGTTTTAAGAAGTACTACGTGCGTATTACAGTGATGTGCGCAATTTGAACATATACCAAGCATTGCATGTCATTTTGCACCGTGCTAATTGCACTAGATATCATTCATCTCGAATTTACGAAGCCTTGAATACAGGCTCGGAGGAAGTCTGGCTCCGGGAACCGTTAGCAGCCACTTTGGCAATTAAGTAAGATCGCCCTTGGATTTAGGTGACCACCGTTGAAGTGGACGTTCCGTCCTGGGGTAACTTAGCAATTTCATTGTAAAACTGTTGACTAACCCCGAATTTATTACTTGCTGCTTGTCCGAATTTCATGTGTGTGTAAATATTGCTTCAATAGATCCCCTATGTTAAATGTATGCCTTGCATTTTATTTGTGTATTTAGTTAGCTTGGCAGGAACTACGATTCTTGCCGTGTTGTGTATACTCCTTTGTACAGGGCCCAAGCAACTGAGAAAAGGACACCAGAAAGGTAGGTGTAAACGTCAGTGCCGTGGGGCGCCTACTGGGGTACAACACGACTTTACAGCGATTGGATTTCGGCTTTTGACCAGTCGTTAGTTAAAATTAGACATACCATCTTCAAATGTCGTGGCGCCCGTCGCTTTGTCTTTAAATTTTTACCATCAACTACCCCTATCGTGGTATCTCGCCCTGAACTGTACCCTATCGTGTGAACCCTCTCCCGACTGAGTTTTCTAGCCAAAGCTATTAGGGCTGAACGGAACACGCAGGGGCGAGCGCTGCTACAAATATTCATTTCGGGTGTTAATGAGCATTTTATGCTTTTGTTTAGGTGTCGTAGTCCAACATATGACTTTTGGGTTTCTGTGCAAACAATAACAAGACTGTTTTCATTTGTTTTCTATGTTTTTGTCACTTTGTTTCTTTTAGTGTATTTTCCTGTCCCTTGTGGGTTTTCGTGACCTTTTTTCCTGTTTTCTCGCGTTTTCTTTGTTTGTTCTTGTTCTTTGTTGATTTCTATTTTTTTTCGTTTTGTTTTCTTACGTTGAGAGTCCCATTGACTAAACGTTGTTCATTGTACCCTTACGTATTGACGTCTCTTTTTTTTTCTTCTGCCCAATCATCAAAATGGTTTTAAAAATGCATGTTGAACGATTACTTCGAGCGGAAGCGGAGTATGAGTTGCGAATTAGAGGTCATGATGCCACCAGCACGGTGACTCTTTTGCGTTCTCGGTTGCGCGACGTATTGAGAGATGAGGGAAGCATGGAAACAGTAACGAGACCGGCGTACCCCTACACGTTTGAGGAAGATGTTGCGGCAATGAGACTTTTGACCGAGGAAGTAGAAATAAAAATTCAAGCTTACATGACGGAACCGATTAAAGAACTGGCGGCTGCTATTGACACAAAATATTGTCATGGGTTGGGACGACTCAATAATTGTCCGCCAGTAACGGAGGAGGAAAAAACGAAAAAGGATACTTTATTCGTCGCGTTGCCTCTCACGCGTTCCGTGTATCAGGTCAAAAAAATTAAACTGGTTTCAGCTGCGGCTGCGTGTGAAATAGACCCGGCACCTTTGAGTTCTGGTATCACAACCACTAGTAGTGCTACGATAGCAATCTCTACGCCCACTACCGCCTCAACAACAACTAAGACACCAACTACGGTAACGACATCCCCGAGTAAAGCCTCGTCAACGTCACGAACAATTCCATATAAAGCTACTCCTGTTTCGCGATGGAATCTACAATTTCAGGCGATCAAAACAGGTTATCGGTGAATGCTTTTATCGAACGTGCTAATGAATTACGATTGGCTAGAAACCTCACCGAGGATGAATTCTTTACGCAAGCGATCGTATTCATTTTCGGGCAACGCGTTACTGTGGTATCGAGCCAATAGAACAATACCTACCGATTGGCATGATTTAGTGCGACTTTTGCGATTAGAATTTCATCCAGCTGATTACGATGAACGATTATTAGACGAAATTAGGCGTCGTACTCAAGGTCCTTCGGAGACCATGGGAATTTATATGCCGTGTTGCTTACCATGTTTTAGCGTTTAACGGAAAGCGTACCGGAAGAGAGGCAGGTTGCGGATCATGTTGCGTAACATTTCGCCGTTGTATGAAACTCAACTAGGACTAACGGATATTCGATCCATTGATGAACTATTACAGTACGGTCAAAAAATTGAGGAGCGTCGCTATGCGATTGAAACCTACGTACCGCCGACCCGAAAGAAGACTGATCTTGAAACCGATTTAACGTATGTGGAGGCAACCCCTGTTGCTGAAACAACTGAACATATCGCTACTATTGAAGCGCCTCGCGCTTCGACAAGTGAGAATAGTACTCGCAATCCGATACCGAGATCAACTCGTAAGTGTTGGAACTGTAATGAGTCAGGCATAGGGCCAGCTTATGTCCGCATCCCCGCGGAAAGGAATTTTGTTACCGATGTGGTAAACCGGAAGTACGTGTCCGCGTTGCAAGTCAGGATCTAAAAGGCAGCGAACGGTCCCGCGAGACATTGAACGGTCGAGCGACGTTGACGCTTGTTTTGGTTACTCGACTAAATTCATAAAGCAAGCCATTGATAAACATTAAACCCAATTCGTCAAGAATAAAGTCATTTTGGATTATGTGTTGGAGAGGTCTTTAGATAATCAACGACCTTATTTAAGGGTTGACATCATGGGCTTCAAAATGTTGGTTTTGCTAGACTCAGGTGCTAATCGCATTATACCAGGGAATAACGGTTAGGAAGTGTTGCGAACCATGGGATTACGCTTAAATAGGAAGCTACGACCCGTGTGTTCAGTAGCGAACGAGCAGACGTTAGAAAGTTTGGTAACTGTCCACTTACCAACCCAATTAAACAGTAAAATTATAACTATCGACGTTCTAATTGTCCCAGATGTACCGCATACTCTGATTTTAGGGATAGATTTCTGGAAATCCGTTGTATCTTACCCGACGTGTTCCGCAGAGAGTGGAAATTTTTGAAACCAAGTTTAGCCACAATTAGCGCTCTTACCGGGACTTTGCAGTCAAATGTAGATTTGAGTGAAGAGTAGCAACTTCAATTAGACACTCTGACTAGTCAGCATTTTTCGAACACCAAGACGAAACTTGGGTGTGCTAAATACGTAGAACACAAAATTACGACTACGGCAGCACCAATCAAGCAAAGGTACTCTGCAGTTTCTCACGCCATGTAAAGGCATATCGATAACGAACTAGACAAAATGCTTAAAGCAGGTGTTTTAGAGCGATCACGATCGGCTTGGTCGAGCCCTATTTTGCTGGTAAGGAAAAAGGATGGTTCCTATCGATTTTGTGTTGATTTTCGGAAACTTAAAAGTGTCACTGATAAAGACGCATACCCATTACTCTATGGTGCGTCAATTTTGGACCGTCTACGTGACGCATGTTTTATAACAACTTTGGATATTAAGTCTGCCTATTGTCAAATCAAAATGAGTGATGAGTCAAAGGAACTGACAGCTTTTGCGGTGCCTGGACGTGGTTTGTTTCAGTTTACACAGATGCCTTTCGGTTTGCATAATGCGTCGGCGACTTAACGGTTTGTCGACCATGTCTTAAGTCCCGAACTCGAACCATATGTTTTCGTATATCTTGATGATGTGATCATTTATACCCTGCCGTGTGAAAAGCATATTGAGATCTTTAATGAGGGTTTGCAGAGTCTTCAAGACGCAGGCTTAACATTGGGGCGAGACAAGTGCCATTTTTATCAACCCGAGTTGCGATACTTGGGATATGTCGTTAACGGTCAAGGACTTTTGGTTGGTCCCGACAAGATATCCGCGATTCTGAATTTACCTCAACCTAAAGGTGTTTCTGAGATCCGACGAGTCGGTATAGCTTCTTGGTACCGGCGATTTATTCCAAATTTTTTGTCAATTATCGCACCCCTAACGTCTTTGTTGAAGAAGGACCAGAAATTCGAGTGGACCGAGTCGAGTGAACTTGCGTTCGCTAGCATCAAAAATTGTTTGCTGTCCGCACCTATTCTGACTTGCCTTGATTTCAGTCTCCCGTTCACTGTTTAAACGGATGCTGCTAATATTGGCATCGGAGCCATTTTTACTCAAACTATCAATGGGCAGGAGCAAGTGATTTGCTATATTAGTCGAACCTTAACGAAACCGGAGCGAAACTTTTCGGTTACAGAACGTGAATGCCTAGCTGTCTTTTGGGCAGTCGAAAAACTTCGACCTTATTTAGAAGGCACCCATTTTACAGTAATTACCGACCACCATGCGTTAATATGGCTCAACAATTTTAAAGAACCTACGGGTAGACTTGCCCGTTGGGCCGTCGGTATTCAACAATATGACTTCACCATCAAACATCGTAAAGACAAAGACCATATCGTTCCTAATGCTCTATCTCGCGCTGTACCTGTAGTTGGCGTTGTCTCAGTTTCCGATCCCGATGATACCGATCCTATCGATTCTGTACCGCCTGTTGGTCAAACTGACCGATAATATAGACGCATGTGCCGACGCGTTGTCGAAAACCTCTTCGCGAATCCAAATTGGAAAGTAGTCAACAATGAGTTGTTTAAGCATGTTAATGTCGAGTACCAAAACCTTAATGAAGGAGACAGTTGGAAGAAAGTTATTCCTAAACCCCAACTTGCCAAAATATTGCGAAAGGATCACGACGAGCCTACCGCAGGCCATTTAGGAATCTATAAGACCTTTGGTCGACGCTACTATTGGCCTAAGCTTAAGGCCGACGTCGTACGCTATGTGAATCACTGTACAACGTGTTTGTCTCAAAAACCCGAACAGAAACGTCCCGTTGGCTTAATGTGTCGACACCCGATCGTTACAAAACCGTGGCAGATGGTTTTCATTGACATTTTAGGAACATTACCCTGCTCTAAGAATGGTTATGTGTATATTCTATCTGTCGTCGATTATTTCACGAAATTCACGCTATTCTTTCCGATGCATACCGCTACTGCAGCTACGGTTTCACGACTAATCGAAGACAATGTCTTTTTACTCTTTAGAGCACCTCAGTTTGCGCTGGTCTACAACGGTGTACAATTTCGTAGTAAGGAGTTCCGACATCTAACGGACACCTATAAGTCAAAAATCATCTTTAACGCCTACTATCACGCACAAGCTAATCCAGTAGAACGCGTCAACCGGGTGTTGAAAACAATGCTAGCATCCTACGTGAAGGGCAACCATCGCGATTGGGACAAACACCTTTCGAAAGTTGCTTGCGCTGTGCGTACCGCTATACATGCAGTCACCGAACTGACTCCATACTTTGCAAATTTTGGTAGGGAAATACAGTTGGGGGGAAATAGTTTCTATAACCCTGGGGAGACGAAAGGTTCCGAACGAATTCAAGTAACAGACCATGAAGCCCTAGTACAATGGGCTTCCGCGTTGAAGTCTCTTTACGAAGATACCGTTAAGCTCCTAGATGCCGCGTAAAAAGCCGCGAAGATAACGTGCGATCTAAGTAGGCGTCCCGCTCTTTTTAACGTTGGTGATACCGTGTGGCGTCGTAATCACATACTTTCCAATGCGGCTAAACACTTTAACGCCAAGTTGGCACCTAAATTTATAGGACCCTTTTATATTCTCGAAAAGTTTCGCTTGCCACGTTCGAATTATCGGATCAAACGGGCTCTTCTAAGGGCGTCTGGCATGCAAAAGACTTAACACTTAACCCAACGGACGATTACACTCTTGTCGTACGTTTTCTTTTGACCTTGGTTTATTATTCCCCTTTCCCAATTTTTGGGTTGCTCATATTTTGCTTACGAGTAGCTATATCTGTTGTAGGAATTACACAATGCGCCGATCCCGTGACGCGCAATGTGCCCTCTCCAGGTAAACCGTGGACGAAACCTTAAGCTTCCATATACGTTTCCCTTTTATTTTCTTTAATGTTTGCAACCGTTGCAGACATTTTTCCCAGTTGCATTAGTCGGTTGGTTGGAACTGTTCTCGGGTGTAAGACGTTTTCCCGATTTTGACAAACCCGTATTTGCGACTTATTTCTCTGTTGGTATCGCAATACCACTTTGAGAATTAATCCCTGTGTTCGATTGGTAGGTTGGTCGAAAGCGTATGCAGGTGTAATACATTATTTTACGCAATTTCGAGGAATGCTTTAAGCATTAAGTTTGGTTCAAACCGAACGATCCTATTGCGTCACATTCTTCTTCTCTAGGTACTATCTTTACCTTTATTTTTCTTCTCTTGGTTCTGTTAACCGTGTCCCGGAGACAACTACCAAACCCTTTGCATATCTTTATTTTGCGCCTTCCGAAACCGTGCTGTTAGATGATAGCCATGGGCCCGATGTTTTGTGCCTATCGTCGCAGTACGTGCCATGTCTGTTTCGGACATGGTCGGTTTTCGTGGTCTGGAGGGACAGTCGAGCCTGTTGGCGAGACTGTAGGATTTTGTTGTTTGTTTTGGTGAGTGTTTTGTTTGGTCCCCCCGAGGGGACCAAACCTTGGTCGTTTAGTGGACCCTTGGTGGAGTACCATTCCTTGTGGGACATCTTGTTTAATGTCGCCCGTCTTCCGTGGTCCAGGGAATGAATACTAGCCTTCTGCGAACCACCAGGTCTGACCCAAATTTACGTATTTTTCACTGGCGTATCCAGTTTTTCTTCTTCCTCTTCTCGCTTCACACCTTTCGCACCCTATCTAGTAGGCAGAGCGCGTAATCCTTTTGTGGGTGCAACTCTGTCCCTGTCGGTTGCCTTAGTTGTCGGTTCTTAGTAAACTCGTCACCCTATGCTAGTATAGCTTTATGTGCCGGAGGCGGTAGTATGTGGTGTCCGAGGTACCGATCTTCAATTCCTACCTTCCGTACCTTTTGTTACATCTTTAGCGATTTCTCGCTTCTCGTACCCTTTAGACCTTAGAGGTACTATAATCCTTAGTTTTTTTCGGTCTCAGATTCATAATCTCCTTCAAGTATATCCTTGTTGCTTAGCTCGATTACTAATCGTTGCCCTTTGGTGACTAATCACCTATTCTTTAGGTCACTCCGCGTGTGTTGTTTTTCTTTGGGTTTTTTGTAAACTCACCGGCGGTGACAGGCATATTCGTAGGAACATACTCATGCCACCTTATCGGTCCTCAGGGCATTACTTATCTTTTTCTTTTGTATACATCTATCTTTCATTAATTAATAATTCTTATCATCATTTCGTAGCATGAAGTTTGGACATTTAATTTTCATTTTTGTGGCCACTACCTCATTTGCCTTTGTCCATGCATGTTCTGATCGCGTGACTGGTGTGATTAGGGACCAGGTTCATCTCGTTCGTCTCGGTTCTAGACCACTCAAGAGACTTCCGGGGTCAATCTCTTTAAGTAAGGGGGGTGTTAAGACTCCCGGTTTTCGGTTAAACATATTTATGTTTCCGTATTCCAGCCCCCTGTATCGGAACAAAATATTAGTAATTGGGGCGCATTTCCCTATTCTTTTAGACCCCGCATTTGCTTGTAAGGCAGGTTCCGACATCTGTTGCGTTAGTTTCGTCGAAAGGCACATTTTATAGCACAAAGGTGAGCTCTGGAATTCATTATCATATTGCATAAATTCCGCTAGTTAATTTGCTAAGTCACTTACAGATGGACTCTGCGTTTCACACTTGTGTTAATGCTGTTTATTAAATATAGTGAACTTTCAAATTAAAACACTGAATGAATACCTAACATGATTTTTCAATTTAAAATGAAGTTGACGTTTCGTAATTTCTTTTAGCATAAATATGTGGTAGTAGAAAAATTATGTATACAACTCGTACCTAAAGCTTCTTTTTGCACTTTGATTTAAAGAATTCGCCTTCGGTTCATTCTTTAAACTTTCATACGCTTGCAAAAAGTGGCACTTTAGCTAATCGTTGTATAAATAACTATTATTGCTTAGCATGCAATAACAATATGCTTTAGCCATATGGAAGGTATCAAATTATAGCCTCCTTTAGGAAATAGTTGAAAAAGATTATTAGAGATCATAGATATTCGATTTTTCGATTTTCAGTGATTTTAAAATGCGCTTTGTATAAGTAATACAATTTCAGGTGGCACCCCAATATCAAGAAATACTGTGGATGTGCAAATGGATATATAAAAATGACACTTGTGAGAGTCTTATCACTCCCACTATTACTGATGAAGGATTATGTTATACCTTCAACATGCTTGACAGGGAAGATTTATTTACTGGCAATGTGTAAGTGTCTTGTTAATTATGCTAGGCTTAAGATTTTCAGCGAATAATATTTGTTGAATTAATTCCAGCAAAATGGAATCTTTATATAGGCTCTAAATATCATAAGTAGGGAAAAGGCAATGTTAAAAATTACAAAGGATGAACTCTAGTTACAACCCGAATAAAACATTATATTGCTACAAGTGAATAAAGAGGCGTTTTATATATACACCTTAGTTCATGAAGCAAATTCGAGTGAGCTAATTTTCCCGAAAGGATAATAAGTAGGTATTTACTATACAAATAGTGTTATGCGGATATTACTCAATAGAGAAAAAGGTTTGCCCACAAGGTCGTACTAGTTACCAAGATACACATATGTATTAGTTGCTATGGATTATGAACTGTTTTATTCATTAATGACTAAAGTAACATTTTATTCATCCTCATCATTAAAATGTTGCTCTACCATGGAGATGAATAAATAAAACTACTTTACAAGTAAGTGAACTGTTTATTAAAGTTTTGCTTTACAAACTTATTTTATGTATCAAAGTTTAATTAACATTTGGCATGGTGACACAAACAATGTTGCTCTATTACATGATCACAGGTGTAGTCGATCCTTCGTAATTTTTAGCATTGCCTTTACCTTATGTACGACATTTTTGTTTACACCATGTATACGTAGTGTACATTTTCAAAAAAGCTAGATTCTTATAAATACTTACTTAACTAGTTACTACACTTTAAAATATACCAGTGCATATAACAACTTATTCCTATTTCAACTATTTATAATATTATTTGATTTTGTGTATTTAATTTGCGTACTTAATTATAAAACAACACTATCGTTTATTCAGTTTTGTCTCCGGGGACTCTTGGCGGCATGGAATCCGGTCAATAGGTTGGAATCTAGAAAAAGGATATACAAGAGGTATAGGGGTCGACAGCTTCCCGAGAAGAGCAATAGCAGCAGGATATTTTGGAAGCTTTAGTGTGATATTGAGACTATTTGATCCAGACTTGGACTACCTTTGTAAAGGTTCTATACAAGGATTTAAAGTGAGTAGAAAAATGGTGCAGTTTAAAAACCTGTATGTGTAATTTTCCAAAGGTACTCAGCTGAACTACCGGCAATGGGTCAAAAACATGTTGTTATACCACTTGACTCAAACGTAGTGGTAAACATCATTCCCGAAATGATGACTACAGCTGATAAATTAAGAAAATATACCTACGGTATCAGGAAATGCTACTTTGCTCATGAAAAGAATCTGACTTACTTCCAAGTATACACCCAACGCAATTGTGAAATTGAATGCGTTACAAATTATACCTTGCGGACATGCGGCTGTGTTGGTTTTTATATGCCACGTTAGTATTGCACAATTTATTGGTTACTACATAATTTGCGAATGCTTTAGTACAAATACTAAACGGAAAGGTTAGTACTTTTGTTGTTACTTCACTGGTGGAGGGCAAATTAATATTGTGAATATCTCGCTTAACCCGCCCGTCGTAAGAATAACCTCCAGTTTTTCTCTATTACCTTCAGCCTTTTTTCTTCTACAATTTTAACCATTTCTTCTAAGCTGGATGGTGCATCTACTTTTCGGATCCTTTCCGATATTCTTTCTGCACCACCCATCCGAGACAAGTTCTGCAGTCTGTCTTTATTGATTATTTAAATCAGTTCATATATTGTAATGAATAAATAGCCGTTCTACAATGGCACAGAATTCTATAGCTGTGCAGCAATTAACCTAAGTCATAGCATTTAATAAACACAGAGAAAAAATGTGATAGTCGGTGGGAAACTGATTTCTAGTCAGACACCTTAACTGTTCGTCAAAGAAGGCTATGTAGCATTGCAGGCTGATAGTTTTATTATGAAGGGGGAGAGTGGCGAGGCAAGGAAGTAAGCTCAATCGCTGGAGATGCAAGATCAATCGGCGACAATCCAGCGTGACGGACCGGTGGACACAGCTTCGCTTGCTTTTGTCTATCGGGTGGGCCACGTAACTTGATCTACCTGAACATACAAAAAAGGCAACTTAAAGTATACGTACAGCGGTGGATAGAAAAAATAGGATAGTGTTTTCTTTCTAAGATAACCTGGCCCTCGACAAGCCTACAAATTAACCGAAAATTTCCCACTTCATCGAGAATCCACAGGTCAACAGACATGAATAGCACCACTGTGTGTAGATTGATTTTTCGACTTGTGTTGTTTTTTTCTATCCACCACTGTACATGGATAACGTGCAAATTTTAAAACATAATACACATCTCTGTTACAAGTGAAGATGTATCTTAGGTTGCCTATTTTTGATGTTAAGGGGACCGAGTTACGTGGCCCACCGGTATGTGATTTTTATTGAGAAGTACTCATATTCTTTCCGAGGTGAGTTTTTTTAATAATAAGAAGTTTTCGCAAAATTAAATTGCCAATTTTAGATTTAAAGGGGGCGGAAGTATGTGTAACGAAGGGTGAGGTCTTTATCAAATGGTCGAGAGCATAGAAGTCGGTTTAGATGGTACGCGCTAATGCGCAAGTCAGATACGTCCGGAGAAGATAAAGAATATGAAATACAACAAACTTATTTTTTTTAAACAATTGATTAACACATGGTTGTGAAATAATGACAAGCCATGTTCTTTGGTGCTTTGGTGAATTTAGGAGGCCCTTTGGCATAGGCTCGCTGCTTCAATAAGTTTCTAGGTATCACTACATAAGATTCTTATCCCGAGTGCACCATACAGGCCATCTGAAAATCGAAAATCTTAAATTGTTTTTTCCAATTTTTCCCATATTTACAGTACTTTTCACGTCATCATGTATTTTGGTAACCTTCGTATTCGCAATTGGACTGCCTTTTTTGAAAAGGGTATAACTTCGTTCTAAAGGTTTCTTTGGTACCCCTTTGGGGAATTTTCATTTTACTTCCGGAGCTGTAGGATGCATTTTTGGGCCTTCCTTTAGCGACGTTTGGTAAACGGATTTATTTCTAAACGTGTCAGCAATCAGATGCAGATTTGGTATAATTGTTTAGTGGGCAACTATCCGTTTAAATCAAGATTTAAATGTATTTTGCAAGTAAAACCGCATGCTGATCACATAATATCTCAGGCTTTCTTCGAGTGACCGCCCAATAACCCCCAGGTTGGAGGTATTGTATTCAACCTTTCGTTTACTTAGGGTTGCAGCTGACACCGTTACGCTTCCTGCTGTGATTAAAACTTCAGATTTTGTCGAACCATGTTCGTATGTTTTCTCCACCTTGTTATATGGCGTGGAAGCATGGATTTTGAAACAGGCTAATATCAAACACATCGAAGCTTTCGAAATGTGGTGTTACAGGAGAATGTGGAGAATAGAAAGAGTGACTAATAAAAAAGTACTACTGAAAATAGTAAAAGAATGTGAAATAATAAAAACTATTAAGAAGAGAAGGCTAGAATACCTAGGCCATATTATGAGGAGAGAAAAATATTTGTTCCTGTGGCTAATAATTGAAGGAAAGATTAGAGCAACGGGAAGCGTAGGTCGAAGAAGAGTTTCTTGCATGCGCAATCTAAGAGAGTGGTACGGCTGTACTTCAAACAAACTAATGCTGCTGCCAATGAAGTAAAAATAGCAGTGATAATTTCAAACCATCGATAGGAGAGGAACCAGAAGAAGAAGAAGAATGTGTGTATCTGATTATATTCAATGTACTTGATTATTTAGTCCAGTTATTAAATACTTTTTTGGTTGAAAAAGGTTGAGGAGTTATAAACCTTGGCACGATTGTATCCTTGGTGGCCCTAAGTATGACCTTAAGTTTGCGACCTTATGCGACCGTTGCTCGCGCCGCCATTTTGAAAAAATGGTGGCCAAAATCAGTTTTTGGCGTATAACTCGGTTTCTGTAAATTTTAGAAAAAACAATTCCGATGAAAAGTTGAAGTTAAAATTTGGCACAAAATTGCTTTTATCATTTTTTTATCAGACTAATAATTTTCGAGTTACAGGGCCGAACAGCAGGGTGAACTCTTTTAAGTCTTACATGAGCAGTATTTGCATGGTACATTTTACGAATTTTGTATACATTACCCTACCTAAAGTAGTTTAGCGCAGTAAAGTAATTAAAACACCACCCATGATGTAGAGTTGAGCTGGCGCGTTTTTTTAACGTAGTATCTCCAGTAGGCCTAACCCACACTCCAAACCTACATGCACTGCTTCTGCCGTTTTGTACTATGGGATGTCCTTGGTTCATCATGTTTACTATCTGTCAAATCTTGTTTGCCTCAAATCTCCTCCAACATCCAAACCAAAGAATCAAAGTACTCATTAGTCGGGATTGGAATCCACTACCAAATCGGGAATGTTTTCACATCCTGCCCCGTTACAATATAGACACATCACTGACCATTTTAAACCTGTTTTCCGACATCCACACGCTCCTGCACAGTCTTTTTTACATGTACAGGATATTCATTTTAAAATGGTGTCGGGGCTGCTTCTGACGTAGCCCGAACAGTGGTGATACACTAGTAGAGGCAGCATCTTTTGTGGGCGGCAGGGACGCTAGATTAAATTTGTACTTGGATGCAGACGTAGTAAAATGCTGGTAGCGCAACGAATCCAATATGGATTTCTAAACTATCCACCATGCAGTGCCAATGAAAACGCTACACCAGCTCCAGCGAGAGTATTCACATCTGCTTCGAGTTCTTGGAAGATTTCTATAGTTTCGAGTCATTTGTATCTAGGGGACTGAGAAACCTCAATTTCCCTTGTTAAATGAACCAACAAATCTATATCTTCTGCCACAACGAAAACACGCGTAAAAGACGATGACATTATTTATGGCTGTCTGAATGATGAGCACATCCGGCCGCATCTTCTACTGCCTGCTTTGCTGTGTAATTTTGTTCTTCAAACTTCGTTTTTAACATAGAAATTAAATTCCCTTTGTTACTCGTATTATCGTTCTATAAGAATTTTTTTGCGAAACAGGTGGAATCGTCGATTCATCGCAAATTACATCAGTGGATACAAATGCTGTAGATCTAGAGCAGGGCTGTCCAACTTCAAGGGGCCCAAGGGCCACTGTAAAAAAATTGAAGGTTGTGAGGGCCGCATCATAAAATGTGTCGTATGCGACTTTGTGAGTGATTTGTAATAAATATAAAACGTGTATATTTCAATACTATTTTTTATTTATTTAAGAAGCTTAGGTTACACTACAAAAAGCATTGAAACATAAGAGATATACAGGGTGTTCTCTGAGGTAACCGACAAACTTACACCATATGTTCTAGAAGTGATTCTATATAAAAAAATCATATTCACATTAGGTTAATTCCTTTCCGTTCTTGATATACCGACAAAAGAAAAAAATTACATCAATTAATGTAAATTTACGTATAGAGATGTGACGTTTCACCCCCTTACTAAGGGCGTCAAAGATTTACCCCTCGGGTTAAACTCAAATCGGGGAAATACGTTCTCTTAAATATATATTCGATTAGGTAAAACACCAGATAATTACCAAAACAAATATAATGTTTTTAGCTAGTTACAATGATTAATTAAAAATAACTCTGAGTTGCACATTATTTAAAATTAACATGTTCTTCTGGAACGGTGTCTGGTTTCGTTAGTCGAGCTGCAACCCAATGCACCGGCGAGTGTTGCGGGTCCCTATTGGTAGTCCGCCGGTACGCACGCCGATTCTTCGGGAAATGGGCTGAGTAGGTCTTTTGTTCCTGCAAACTTGACCTTCCACTCAGCAGTGATTTTAAGCTATAATTTTCCGGTGAATTTAGCGTTTTTACGGGTTACCTGGGGCGGGCATTAGTGCCTAAATCCTGGTGCAGAGGTTGCTGGTACCTTACGACAGCTAGGCGTCGTTCTTGGAGAGAACGCGGTGTCAAATCCTGCAGATGGAATTTTTTCGCTTGAGCCGGAAAATGATGTTGACATTCCCCCGGTAGGAAATTTGCAGGCTGCGGAATCGAACGTCGAAATTCAGGAATTCGCCTTTTAATGAACAAAAACGGACCCTGCAGGTGAGTTTATGAAGGACGGCTACAGGACTCTAGCAGCTCACAAGCGGGATACAGGCTGCGATTGCCACAGGTTACAGGTTTAGGTATTAGTAAAATGAGGTTATGAAAAGTATTTCACCTCTTGGGGCGCCGGGATTTGCGCTTAAAAAATTAGGCGGTCGAAAATGGCTTTTAAGCAGTTAGCTCTGCAAGACAGTACAGCGTAAGGCAGGGTTAAAGCCTCAGGGATTCGATTTCCCAAGAAAGTTCAACAATCAAGGTAAAATCGAATTCTAGCGGTCTTGCTCTTGCGGATAATTTGAACTTCTCGGGCTGTCAGTACAACACGTCATCTCCCTTGAAGCCTGGTCTGGTAAGGGTTAGAGGCCTACTTCGTTAGACAGTTCAGCGTGTCAGACCTCAAGGCCTATGTAGAAAAGGAGAGGACAGGATCAGGACTGGTGGACTCAAGGGGGAATTCGATCCGCGGGCTGCAAAAATATCCTGGCGGGCCGCATGCGGCCCGCGGGCCACATGTTGGACAGCCCTGATCTAGAGCGTCGATATCTTTCTGCGCTTTTCGTATTGCGGCTAGCTGCGTTCGCTGGATAACCGTCAAAGACTACAACTGCGTTAGGTTCATAGTGCCTCTGGGTATATTGAACGTAGTTTATGCAATTTTGTCCATACGAATCATTGCAATACTATACCACTCGATGCAACAAACAGCCGCCGTTCAATACATACAAGATCTTGTTATGCGGTTGTACAGGTTGGTTTACTGGAGCAAATACCTTAAACAGTGACTATTTCGTTCCATTTCGCATGCAATCCTCATTAAATAGCGATAGGGGATATGGGACGGGTTCAAACTTAAAACAAATTTGTAATTCCTCATCGCTTTTTTTGGCGATACAGATCTTTGAAATAACAGGGGATTGATGAAAATAGGAATATAGTAAATTTTTACACTGCGTTTAGCTGCTCCTAAGGAAAGCAGCCCGTCTTTACACTTAAATTTTATCGAACCAAAATTATTGCCTAGTCTTCGCTATAGCTGCAGCACCAATTGTTTGTGCTATGTGGCAATTTAATGTTTTAACGCCACTAATCATAATATAGACAACAGACAAAGTGTATATATCACTGTATAAACAATTATATAGTAGATTAGACTACTTTAGATAGACTAGTTTGTGGATAATTGGTAAAAAGTACCATGCAAATGCCGCTTTTACGAGATTTTAAAAAGTTCGCCCTATTGTACGGCATTTTGACTCGGGAAGTATTAGTGTGACAAAAAAATATAAACGCGATTTTGTATGAAATTTTATTTTCTTCAACTTTTTATTTGATTTTTTTTTTCTAAAACCTATAGGAACCGAGTTATATGCCAGAAACTGACTTTCAAGATGGCGGCGCTAACGGAGGTCGCACGAGGTCGCAAACTTAGATATATGTTAAGGAGAGCCAAGTCTGCACTCCTGGCAAGTTTCAAAGCTCCTCAACCTTGTGCACCAAAACACCGTTATTATGTGTCTAATGACTGGACTAATTACTGATGCTACGTTTTTCGGGTAATTTATTACCAACATACAAGTATATACAGGGTGGTTGGTAATATCTCTGAAAATAGGCAATTTATATGACTTATCACGGTGGTGCATATTCCTGCTCACCATTACTATGGAATTAAATTTTAGTGGTACTAAATTAAAGAGAATAATTTTCCGCGTCGTTTAGTACACCAACTTATTGGATAATGTTAATTGTGCATACAAATATTAATTTAAAAAGTTTAGATATTTCCCTCACTTATATTTGGGAGTATCTAAATTTTAAAATTAATATTTGATGCACAATGAACATTATCCAATAAGTTTTTAATACAAAACGACGCGGAAAATTATTCTCTTTAATTTAATAATACTACAATTTTTTCCAAAAAAATGGTGAGCATAAATATGCATAACCGTAATAAGCCATATAAATTGCCAATTTGATAACTTACTCGTTCTTATAATCTTAATTTACTTTGGTTTGTCTATCCTTATGAAAACAGCATGAATTGTGAGCTTGTTTTCTACATTATATCTTGATACAAACCTATCAAAAATATAAGTGTGTTAAGATAACTAGAAGAAATTGGCACTGCCCATGAAACCAAACATATATCAATATAATTAATGTTAAATCTTTAAAAATGCATATAGCAAAGTATATAATAGACCATAAATAAATGTATGTACTAAATTAAACATTTCAAATATAAAACGACATATTAAATATTAAGCACTCAAGAATAACGACGGCATATACAGAGTGTTTGTAGATTGCTAGACAGCTCATAATTTCGTTAATAATAGAGATAAAAAAAAATTTATGCCAGTGCACAATCTACAAACTGACGTAAACCAATTTAATCCTTGGCCTGCTATTTTTGTGCAGTGATACACGACTTTGTTTTTTTTTAATGGAAGACCCTGTATAGTTTTAGATATTTGCAAGCAGCGGTAAAGGTGCTTTATGATATCATTTTTAAATTTAAATTTAGAAACTTATTATTTTTCAAAATAAAAAAAAATTGTTTAGCTGACGGTGGCCATTAATTATGCAAAATCACTAACAATTGAGCAAGAAATGCAAAACAAACTCCACTTGGCTCTAAAAATTTCTCTTGGCCGAATTATAGCACCAAACGTAATAAAACAATTGAAAACTATGTTTTTTAAATGGAATAGGTAATATGGGTTTCATTAACAATAACATTTATTTTTAAATTGTTTTACGAATTTTGGATTTTTTAAAAGCCACTTCTAAACGAAATGGTTAATATGGTACATCGTTGGAAAGCCGTTTTATTGTAGTTTTCAACTGTCTAATGAAACTCATATTGTTTCATTTAAAAAAACATAGTTTTCAATTGTTGTAGTACGTTTGGTGCTATAACTCGATCATGAGACATTTGTAGAGCCAAGTGGAGTTTGTTTTGCATTTATTGTTCGATTGTTAGTGATTTTGTGCAATTCCTGGCATACTTTGGTTAAAAAAACATTTATTTTGAAAAATAATAAGTCCCAAAATTTAAATTTAAGATTGCTATCATAAAGCACTTTTGGTGCTGATTTCAAATGTATAAAAATATACAGGGTGTTCTATTTAAAAAACCAAAGTTGTGTATCAATTGGTTTACGTCAATTTTTAGGTTGCATAACGAAGTTACGAGATGTCTAGCGAACTACAAAGACCCTGTATACCTACCACAAAAACTGAAAAACCGTTTGTGTGTGGTTTTTACCAATTAGATATTCGGGGGACAGTGCATAAAGTAAAAAGGTTTTTGGTTTAGTTATGTACTCATTTTCGTATGGCAATGTACAGGCAACGAATTAAAATTTAAGAAGTGGAGTTCCACTCCTTAAATTTTAATTCGCACTAGGTGGTTTTATTTTATAGCGAAGTTAAACTATAATATCTCTGGTGCGTAATCCATAGAAAATTGTTTGGTAAAACATGTTATTCACATTTATTGTCCCAGCCGTCTGCTGCTTTCTGTCGTAATATATTTTATCTACGACCACTACTAAAAGTAGGCCTTTTAGCGCTAGCTTGTTTCACCAAAATTGACGTTTTATAGTTTACCGTGGTTAAAGAAATCAGCTGTTTACTTTTAGTACATGTGCTAAAAGTGAAGTGAGGTAATAAAACTAGAATTTCGAACTGGAAATGAAGTTGTAGAGTTATTCTAGTTGCTTCTTGCGTTACAGGTAAAGTGTTTTTGAAATAATTAAAGCGTTATGTAATGAATACAGTCAGATGTGGAGTATTAATAATTACATTTCGTAACTGACCTTGACAGCACTGGCTTCGCAAACATTCGCCCGCGCATGGCCTACTGTTTATTATGACATACATTAGAAGTGTAGTAGATGCAAACCTTTGTTAAATCGATATTTATGGATTAATAACGGTAAAATTAAGTCGTAGATAAAATATTGTATGCAACGCGTGCTAAAACTAAAACATCAACTTTTAGCACTTGCATAAATAGCTATTATAGATAGGATTGATTATTATACAAGTGTATTTTTTAAAGCTATGCTTTATGACTGTCAACAAATAAAATCATGCTGCAGGCAGTACTACAATATCGTCGAACAACAGATGGCTAAGAAGCATGTGGGAGGTATCTTAAACATTTTACTTCGACACAACTGAAGTATTGCTTTCGAACTTTTGCGAAGACAGCAACAGCTTTGGCGTTAAAAAAGATGAAAAAAGTAAGACAAATTAAGTATGTCACACCAGATGGATGTAACTCGAGAACAACACCACAAATACCCCAGCTTAGGTAGAATATTTACTCAAAAAACGGAAACGTTTTTTCGGCGGAATCGGTGGCTCGCCATTGAACGATCCTTCGAAAATAAGGGTGCTTGACATAACCTTTCGTGAGTCGTATGAATCGAAATATTGTTTGCATTAGATTATGGGTGAGGAGCAACCAAGCAAAACCAAATAAATGCATTCTATAAAGAATCGAGATAATTGCAGAAAACGTAACATTAGCACGTTTTTAAATGTAACCCAAAAATATATAGCGTACTTGAAAGATATGATATTATACATCTCTTACACACTATTCACGTTTCAATTTCATAATTAACAAAAAAAAATTAACAATTACAAAGAAGATTTATCTGTTTTTGCTTGAGCTGAGAAGTAAACAATTTATTTTTTTAAATTCCATTTAAAAAAGTAGGCTTTTTTACATTAATTTCGGGGTGTGAAGTGCCACTTTTTTTCACTCAGTGAAATAAAATGACACTTTGCTTTTAATTTAGGAATGAACGATTTTAAATAAATGTTTCCTTAGTTACCAAAACTGACCAACGCACTTGTCTAAAATGAAGGCAAATAAAATTCTATACAAAATAGGATTGGATTTGAATATTTAATAACATTTTAAAAAATCTTATAGACAACTCGTGTTAGCGTGCTTATTTTTCAAAAAAAGTTGCACTTCTAACGCTTGTGGTCTAATAACTATTATGATGTAAAATTGTTTATTTCAATGGAGATATGTTTTTTTTAAGTTAAAAACAATGTATCTCTTTTTTTTGTTATACAGGGTGTTATGGAAATGAGTGCAAATATTTTAACTCGTAATAGAACTCGCTAAACTACAGAACTACTCTATTTATCATTTTTTCGGAAACGGCCTAAAAAATTAGTTAAAGTTCAAAACAATTTTACTCTAAAAATGCATACCCGCCTATGGAATAATATTTTAATTTAGTGGCACAAAACACAAAAAACCTTTCTTTCATATGAAAACTAACAAAAACTGCATAGGTACTGATAAAACCTTTCGTTCACATCTGGTCACCAACGTACTTTATCAATTTAGGTAGGTAAGTTATTGACCGCATGTTTTTTGTGCAAGGACTTTGCAGTTTCAATATACTTATGTCGTTCACCATTAACTTAGATTTGCTTAACAAGCGGCTCGTCAAATTTAGGAGTGATAAATGATAGAGAAAATATGCGATTAAATGAAAACCGATAAATAGAAAAGTTGTTCCTTTTGGTGAGCTCTATCACTGGTTAAAATATTTACACTCATCTCCATAACACCCTGTATATATATTATTATGTAGTAGCTCTTACGTTGAGACGCCTATTTAATTACGTAATATGAGCTCTACTATTTTCTTTCAAACTGATTTATTTAATTTGAATTTTAAATTCTATTCTATTAAATAAATGTATTACATTGAGACTCTTCAAGGGTGGTTCGCTAATCTAGTAGATATTTAATTTAAATATTATAATGACTTTTTACTATGTACTAACACCAACTGTCAGCTTGCATTTAAAACAATGATCCAACAATAATCAAACCAAAAATGACAAATGTTCTTTCTACTCACATGTACCTAATTGACTCAATTCCCTAAGGTAGATACCTTATTATATTTATTTCACTCTCTTAATTGTCTTTTATTCAATATGCTTCTATAGGACTAATTAAGACCAACCTGAACTCCTCGTACTTTCACTGTTAGTTATCTCAAAACACCACTGTTCCTGACGTTCACAGCTCGGATCCTCGACAGATCAGCCACGATGCTCTGCCAACCGTCAAACAACTTCCAACCTGTCAAAACCCTGGCTGCTTGCAGAAATGGTTCTGTTTCTAGCACCTTCGCAACTATCAACCCAACAGCTTTCTGGCAAGTTCACCCTTACAGATGATCCCAAGCTAGGCTTCTATTTTCCCCAGCTCCTACTCTGTAGTCAACAACCAAATAGACTCGTCCAAATCAAGCAGTTCAACCGGCAACTCCCTTCAAATCATCAACACGTCCTCCCTACAATCACCAAATCCAGTAATTAGCTTGCTTATGGTTTTTCCACTGCTTCCTGTCCTTTGCTTTCATCCTCCACTTCGTTATTTGCTTCTCTTCCATATCCGGCATATTTGCTTCTCGCCATTTCCTCTTGGGCCTTTCTCTTTTTCTCGTCCCTGCTGGGTCCTTCCATCCTATTGATTTGACTCTCCTCTCATCACTCATTCTTTCTAGATGTCCTGCCCATTGTAGTCTCTTCTCCTTTATAACCTTTGTAATCGCAGCCTCCCCAAATAAATCATATAACTCTTTATTTGTTCGCCTTTCCCATCCTGTATCTGTCTTTTTTCCACCGAAGATTCTCCTGAAAATTTTCTTCTCCCATAAGAGAGAAGAAATGTAGTACATTTCCAAATGAAAAGTGATAAACTATTTTTGACAAATGTATTTTATTTTCTAATGTCAGATCAAACTTCAATGTGCTACTAACAAACTGAAAATACGAATTTAACTTTCTGAAGTACCTGAAACTTGTATTTGATTCATTAAATCATATAGTTATTATATTTTAAAAGTAATACAGTATTTAACTATTAGAGAAAGTTGTTATTTGAAGATTAACCCATTCAGTTGGGAATATTATGAGTCACATTGCTTGTAAAACTGACTAGTCGAGTTTTAAAAAATAATCACTTATAATACCATGAGTAGTCAAAGTTATGTCGACTATTTTTGTGGTGGTGTCACGAATGTCCATTGCGCTTGGTACGATTAGGACGAGTGCGATAGCACGAGTCCTAATCCCAAGCGCAATGGACATGAGTAGTGATACCACCGCAAAAATAATCTACTTAACTTTGACTAAGAATGGTATTCGAGGGACTATTTAATGAACCAAACTACCTTTTCAAATTAGTTTTCAGTAAATCTAGCAACAAACTACGCAATTTCTATAGTAACAGAACATTAATATTGACTTTTTCTAATAAAAATCGCATTTGTTAAAAATAGTCACTTGAATACCTTCTAGGAAGATATATCCACTTATATTTTTTTGATTGGTCAAGAAACGTCAGAATTCTGGATTTTCATTGGTCACTTTTTGACAGATGACAGGTGAATTGAATAGTCACATGACATAATTTTAAATTTCAAATTTATTTAGGAGTTACGTCAATTCCTATTTATTGTATTAAGAAGTAAGGTAAGTACATAAGTGCACTGTACTTGAAGGTATTTCTCTTTTAATAATTAGAAAAAGGGTATATTTAATTTGATATGAAATAGAGCTCTCTTATATTTTAACTTACAACTTGGGGTTTGATATTAATTGTAAATAACACCGCGAGAAGGAGTTATATTACATTTGTGGCACCGCAAGTGGGGCTAGATATATTACAACTTGTGAAAAATATACTGTTTGTCAAGGTTTTATGAAGTCAATAATGCCACTTTAAACTGTCAAAATTAAATAATAGTATATTAAAGTATGAGTGAATAACAAGGTCTTTAAAGCACGCGCGAGTTTTCGAGCACGACGGCGTAGCCGGAGTGCTCGAATTAGAGCAAGTGTTTTAAAGACCAGTTATCCACGAATACTTTACGCTATTTTTTATTACACCTCCAATACTGGAAATAAATTACGCACTAAAAACTTAGAAATAATTTTTGTCGTGAAAAATCGAGAGGGCATAATAATATTGCTACTATAGTTACGAGAATTATTTACGTTTTTGTCGCGTCCACGTCCGTTGTTGCATTCAGTCGGTTCCTTGACAACCTTTAAAGCTCAGCGAGCTTTAATCGCCTGTTTTCGCACGCTGAGGCGTGCTTTAAACGGCGATTCTGCTGCAGGTATAATAAAAAATATTAAATAACATCATTTTTAGGTACTAACGAGTCAACGGAGATATGTGGCCCAGGAAGTATTGCATGCATGACGACGGCACAACGTAAGTAGTGAAGAGGAGATTTAGAAGTTAAAAATTAACGTAATTTATTAATTCAATGCAGTGTTTTCTATACTTGAACACGTGCGATAAAATCATGCCTTTGCAACTTGTATTTTAATAGACCATTATCGATTGTTGTCATTAGAGATGCGCGACAATGTGACAGCTGTGTGTGCTCCTCAGAAAATGCAAACTTGCGTTGTCAAAAGAGCGCAAAATTCTACTTTCTATAGTAATCGTAGAAAAGTATACTTTCCAGATTGAACACTCGGTGTCTCATTACAGAATCACATATTACTGAAAATGTTTGCCCCACTCCTACTACTTTGATTTCAGTTATTTGCAGCTGAACGGTATCTCATTCTAATGAGGCGCACTGTGTATAAAAAAGTGGAGTAAAACCACTGTGCAAAGTCAAAGATTAATATATCCCTTATGCTTTTTAAAAAGGGGCTTACACCTTCTCGATGACGAAAATGAAATATTATAGATGATGTAACTGCCAGAGAAGGATCAGAAGGGTTAGATGAATTTGAAGATAATGCATATAAAAGAAATGAAGAGCGATGTCATTGCTTACCAGCCTGCACTTCGCTGTCATACAAAGTGGAAACTTCTCAAGCATACTTTGATTTGAACAAAGCGTTCGAAGCATACCACGTTAATAGCAGCGAATTTCCCGGGTAAGTGCCATAAAACTAGCGTTTACGTGCAATCGTATACCAAACTCAAATGAAAAAGGATTAATTTGTGCGAGGTTTAAAAAAATCTTATGATCTATCTGCAATTTCACTGACGTCTGCGTTTCAAAGTTAAGTTGCACAGAACATACACTATTGGTTTCTAAACAAAAAACCCAGGAAAATATAAAACCAATTAGAAAAAAATCTAGCATGGTAAATATAGTTAATCTTTTTCCATAAGAAGATGCAAAAGGCGAAAACAGCTGAAACCCTACATCTAAGTGCTTACCTGAAGTCATATATTTAATACTACTATATTGCTAGCGCCTGTAAGTGGGGAGGTTATAACGTAAACTCTGCTACGAACTTGGTGAGCTGTGCGCAAGCGTCGTTCAGCGCGGTGGGAAAGTAAACCTCGGAGTTGTGGCCGTTGTGCAGTTCGAATTCCAGGCATGCGCACGAAACGCATAGTTCTCAGAGAGAGACTATGTCGGAGCCGTAATGTTTTTGCCCGTTCGCAGACCCTACTAGCAATATAGAAGTATTACATATATGCCTGAACTGTTTGAACGTTTTTCAGGAACAACTGGTAAAGTATAATGTCCAACTACACGAGTATGTCTCCAACACGAGTTATCACTAGATGAATTTGTGTTGGTATATACGCTTCTGGTTATTATTTTTCCAGTGAAGTTAGGTTGACTGGCTATTATAAACTTGAAATGTAATTTTATAATTTGGTTTTTACTAGGTAGGTATTGCACTGAGGGCAATTTCAGTTTATAATAGCCAGAGCTACAATTGAAAATCATTAATATGATAACCAGTCAACACGAAACCCAACTTCACTACAAAAATGGTAATTAGAAGTTTATGTTCCAACATAATTCAATCTAGTGACAATAGTTGTCGCCAATGGTATCTCTAGATTGCGTTTTCATATGAAAAGTATAGGTAGTACCTCTCAACAAACTTTACCCGTTCACAAAATCTAGAAAAGTTTAAATTCAGCACTAGGAAAGATAGCTATTTGGCGCTAATAGAGCATTAACTTAAGATTGAATTATGTATCATCACTTGCATTTCAAAATGAAGCTAAGTGGACTTAAAAGTCAGATTTTTCTTATCATTTAGAAAGAAAACATTGCTTTTTTTCACTTTTGCTTTGCAACTTGTGCTCAGATTTTGTGAATATCTATTCGTATATTGAATCTATAAGCCGTTCACGATCTTTTTGGGTCAGGTGAGGCTATGACCATCTAGTAATTTTGTTGGCAGAACTTCTGTTGCAACTAAACTCCTTCATAGAAATTGACACTTTTTGTGTTAGGTTAGGTTGTTTTCAATTTAAGGTTATATGTTCTGAATAGGTACATTGTTGCCGGATATTCTCTAGTCTCCACATCAACTCGCGTTCTTTCAAATTTGGTCTGTCCTTTTTAAATTTGAAGTAGCATCGTTTAATGGAAATTTTTTGTTGTAACAAAATTATTTTGGGCATTTTGACTTTTCCTTTGACGGAAATTAAAATTATTTTTACACATTTGTAGAGAGCTTAGGTGATTTGACTGATAATTTAACAACACTGTAAATAATAAACTGGTATTTATTGAACTTATTTCATGGAACACAAATAACACAACTTGTTACAATAACCATTTTTTACCAACTTAACTTAACATACTAGGGAAATAACTGACAACATAATTCGCCAACTTAATTACGGCAGTAATTCAAAAACATTTAAATATTAAACACTATTTTAACACTCCCTCTTGTTTAATATTCAGGTTTCTTCTGAGCTTCTCAAATCTTGTGTTGTTTAGTGGTTTTGTAAATATGTCAGCAAGTTGTTCTTCTGTTTCAATATAATCAACTTTAAATTCACTTAATAATTTTTCTTCAAGGAAACGAAATCGAACATCCATATGTTTAGTTCTCTTCTGTGAAGTGTCTTCTTTAAGCATCTTTATTGCGCTCTGGTTGTCAACTTTTAAAAAATAAGGTTTTTGACATATTTCTAGTTCTTCTCCCAAACGAGTTACAATTATCATTTCTTTAATTGCTTCGACTGCTGCCACGTATTCCGCTTCTGCGGTGGAGAGTGCAACCACTGATTGCCTTTTTGAGTACCAACTTATCGGTGTGTTGTTGTACGTCAAAACAAATCCAGATGTTGATTTTCTGGTTTCCACATCTCCAGCGAAGTCTGCATCACTGTATCCTGTCATCCTTGCTCCCTCTAAATCTTCATCAAATACTAAACCATAGTCTTGAGTTCCTTTTAGGTATCTGAGTATTCGTTTAACCATTTCCCAGTGACTTTCTGAAGGATTTTCCATGTGTCTGCTCAACCAATTTGTTGAAAATGCAATGTCTGGTCTGCTCACTTATCCTAAAAATAGTAGACTTCCTATCGCTTCTCTATAGGGTGCTCTTGTTGGTGTATCATTTAGATTTTCTAGACTTCTGGTCGGTCCTGGTGTTGAAACTGGCTTACTTTCTTTCATGTTAAATTTTTCTAGAACTTTGTTAATATACTTTTCTTGTTTTATGAATAATTTTCCAGTATCTTCCTGTCTGATTTCCATGCCTAAGTAGTTCTGAACTGGTTCCTGCTTCATATCAAAATTTTTGTTCAAATGCTCTAGCAAATTTTCAATTTCTTTTTCGTCACTTGATGCTATTAACCCGTCATCGACATATATCACTAAAATAAGTTTTATTTCATTGCTTTTGAAAAACACACAAGGATCATTTCTTGATTGTTTCAAACCAAATTCTTGTAAAACATTTACAAATTTCATATTCCAATTTCTGGGTGCTTGTTTTAGACCATAGATTCCTTTGTTTAGGCGACATACTCTTTCTGTGCCATCTTCGAATCCAGGAGGCTGTACCATATAGATTTCCTCTTGCAGATCGCCATTTAAAAAGGCAGTCTTGACATCAAATTGTGCAAGTTTCATTCTGTTTGTGGCGACAACACCAAGTATTAATCTAATGGATTTAAACTGTGCCACGGGGCTGTAAGTTTCCATATAAGCCAGACCATATTTTTGATTACATCCCTTGGCCACTAGGCGAGCCTTGTTTAAATTATTTGGTTTTAATTTGAATACCCACTTGTTGTTTATTGCTTTCTTGTCTTGTGGTAGATCGGTTAACTCCCAAGTTCCATTTTCCTTTAAAGCACTAAGTTTCTCTTCCATAGCTTTTCTCCACTTCGTTTGTTTTAATGCTTCAGTGTAGTCTAAATCTTCATCTAAAGTTATCATTGCAAAGTCTTGAAATCGACTTGGCAGTTTTATTTTACTTCGATTTCTAAGTTTCACTCCTTCAAATTCTTCCTCCACGGTTTCATCTGTGTCACTTATTGCATTAGCTTCATCTAGTATTGTTTCAATTTTTACCACTTCTTCAGTATTTTTCATCTGTTCTGTTTGTGTAGAATTCTCATTTGTTTTCATTACTATTACGGTACTTTTCTGGTTGGTTTTCTTGAACACCACATCACGACAAAGATCAATTTTATTATCTTTTGGGAAATATATTCTGTATCCTTTTGTTTCATCAGAGTATCCTACAAATATTCCTTGTCGACACTTTGCATCCCATTTCTTGCGCTTTTCTTTGGGGGTATGTGCGTACACCTCAGTCCCAAAAATCTGAAGCTCTTCAATGCTACTAGGTTTCTTGTTGAAGTATAATTCAAATGGCGTTTTGTCAGGTACAGAGCTTGTTCCCGTTCGATTAAGGACATACACAACAGTGTTTGTTGCCTCTGCCCATAATTTCTTCTCAAGGTTTTGTCCATGCAATAGTGTTCTTGCAGCTTCAACCACTGTCCTGTTTTCCCTTTCTGCAGATCCATTTTGCTCTGGTGAAAAAGGACATGTGAACTGTTGACGTATCCCATACTTGCTAAGTAGGTACTTCACGTTTTGGTTCTTGAATTCAGTTCCATTGTCTGACCTAATAATCTTGATCTTTTGATTGGTGTCATTCTCAAACATCGGAATGAATTCTTCTAGTTTTCCGGTTACTTCATCTTTCTGTAATGAGAATAATCATCTTTCAGCAGAAAAAAGTATTTTGATCCACCCATTGAAATGTTCTCCATGGGACCACAAAGATCAGTGTGGATAATTTCACCTGGCTTACTCGTTTTTGTATCAGAGGAATAGAATCGTTGTCGATGTTGCTTACCAAGCACACATGATTCACACTGAAATGATTCTTCACTTTCCACATTCAGCTCATTGATTTTTAGAATTTTCTTACAATGTGCAAGGTTTTGATGTACCAGCTTTTGGTGCCACTCTACTAACGACTGGGTTTTTGTACTAGCATACATGGCCACATCATCTTCTCTAACTTTAAGGTTTAAAACATACATGTTACTTCTTTTCTTACCAAACATGATTACTTTATTTTCTTTCAAAATTTTGCAGTTATCTTTTTCAGTTATTACAACATAACCTCTGTCGGTGACTATACTTGTCGAGAACAAATTACATTTTATTTTTGGAACATGCAAGACATTTCCGATTATGCAATTATTCCATTCATTATTTTCACCAAGAACTTTAACTGGAATGTTGCCACGTCCAACTGCTTGCAACTTTGTTCCATCACCGATGGTTATATATTTGGCATCATCTAAATTGGTGTATTCTATAAACCAGTCACGATGTGACGACATATGATGACTTGCACCGCTGTCTAGTATCCAGTACTCATTCATTGTATCAGTCATACTATTAGTAGATGTAAAAGCATGCGACTCACCACTATTTCCTTCGTTTTTTTTGTTACCTGGCTTCCTTTGAGATTTTTCTTTCTTGAACCAACAATCTCGTACCCAGTGGCCTGGTTTTTTTGCAATAATGACATTCACCGCTCCTGTGCGATTTGTTTCTGTACTTTTCAGTCCTGTTGGTATTACATCCAGTGTTTCTTGCTGCAAACGCACCAGCTACTTCATGTTGACCTGTTTCTCGACCATCCATCCGCTGCTCTTCAGCTCGTAATCTAACAGTGAGGGTATTTAGGTCTTTGCTTGTAGAACTGTCCCACGCTGAGTGAAAATGCTTGTATTTGTCTGGAAGGGTCATTAAGATTTTATTAACTAGCATATTTTCGCTTACCGCTTCTCCACAGGCCTTCAATTCATGACTTAAATTCTCGAGATCGGCGATATGCTTTGCAACCCCTTCATTTCTATATACATAAGCATAAAACTGTTGTTGTAAGCTATGTATATTGTTTTCTGTTGATCCTCCATACAGGGCTTGTATCCTGGTCCACATGCTGGCTGCATTTTGACAAGCTATGAGGTGAGTAATAGTTTTTTCGTTTACTGTAGTTACAATTATTTTCTGCGCCTTAAGGTCGTCCTCATCCCATTTCTTCTTGTCTGCATCAGATCCACTTCGTGTTGAGACCCCACTCACTAGATCAAACAATCCTGATGATTTTAACAGAATTCCGACTTGAAATTTCCAAGCAGCATAGTTGCTTCCGTTACTGTCCAAACTCACGATTCTTTTCAGTTCAATTAAATCACCCATCTTTACAGTTTTTGATCGTTCCGCTTTAATGTTAATAACACAACAAACGGCTATTTTATACCACTCAGTCAATTCTGTTTTAGGTTAAAATTTTCCACCCGAATATTTTTCCGGTATTCACTCATGCACAATAGGGGCATGCACTGGGCCGCATAACCTGTAGAAAGTTTAGGTGATTTGACTGATAATTTAACAACACTGTAAATAATAAACTGGTATTTATTGAACTTATTTCATGGAACACAAATAACACAACTTGTTACAATAACCATTTTTGACAGACATCAATTTTACCAACTTACCTTAACATACTAGGGAAATAACTGACAACATAATTCGCCAACTTAATTACGGCAGTAATTCAAAAACATTTAAATATTAAACACTATTTTAACAACATTTGATAAATCATTTATGTTCTTGCGAATATTAAAATAATAAATCTGGCAAGGTGGTGGCAAGAAAATGTCGAACAGACACTGACAGAAAAAAAAAAATTGCACCCGCTACATCATCGAATCAGTTAGTCCAACATGAAAAGAAAAAATCACAGCCAACTCTGTCCCAAAAAGGTCGTGAACGGCTTATAGTTAAGCGTCAAATTAAAAACGATGCAGCAATCAATGCTTCTTCAATCCTTTTATGTGCTTCACAAATTCTTAAATTCTTGTTTTCTAATTTCAGGATTAGAGTCGCTAGAGTAGACTTCATAATCAAGCGGCCTCACTTTATCACTCCCGAGAGAAACGAATTATACGAATTATATGGAGTTACAGAATTTCTGGCGCACTCTGGAGGGTTACTTGCGATTTTTATAGGATTGTCTCTTCTTTCGTTAGTCGAAATAATCTATTGGCTCACTCTCAGGCTTGTATGCAACATTAAACAATATGGACATCATTTTTGGTCTGGGTCTATCAACTTAATAAAAAAATATGCCTCCACTGAAAACCATTAAAATACGAAGTTAAGTAGATAGTTCTCGCATAACGATCTACCATAAACTATCTACATTCAAAAATAAATATATATTACCAAAATGGGGTTTTCAAGAAATAGTCGGTGACCATAAACTGCCGAGTCTCAGATCAAACTCCTTTAAAAAATGTAGCTCTTCAGACATTACTTATTTTAATATGGTATCCGCAAGCAATGATGGTATGCCATGAAGTTACAATTTGTTAAGATATTAACTTGAAAACAAACAAATATACTCCAAGTAATTGCTACCTTTGAACTTTATTAATGTTTATATCCACTTTGAGTTAATAACCATATCTCAAAATGTTATTTTTGAATTTAACTTGATTACTGAAGGAAGACAGAGATCTTGTCAGTATCTTTTTCTTGAATAGTACTATATAGAAGCTATAAGTTTTATGTATATTCTGCTTATTCAGACTCTGTTAATACTAAGCACGTTTGTATGTGATGTAATTAGTTAAGATCACGCATGTACTCACAGTTGTGAATTAAGAAATAAAAAATAAATTAAAGTAAAAACCAAACATTAATGCAATAGTTATTTGTATTACTAGGGAGAAAAGTGTAAGATTGCCTCCCGCAGATTATTTTTAGAAATAATAAATAATTTTTTCTGCGACTCACTTTTAAAATCATTTCTATGATTTATTATTTTGGATTTCGTTATAAATCTCGTTTATCAAGATCCAGTATGTTATTGAATCTGTATCATCTAAGATCACTTTTAGTAATCTTAATAATTGTACAATCAATGTTAATAAATAAATTCTGATTTTGTTATCAATTTTATTTGGAGAAAATTTTATTTTGCTCCCTTGGGAGAAAAATTTATATTTTGCTCCCTAGGGAGAAAAAATTAATTTTTTCTCCCTAAGAATTTATTTTTCTCCCTAGGGAGGACATTGCCTACTTTGGGCCCTAATTTCAGGGAGCAAAAGCGTACTTTCGAAACAAGGAGTAGAAAAATAATATTTTTTCATGTTGCAGAATTCTATCCGCTTATTACATTTCATATGCCACCTACACTGTTTAAAAATTAAAATCACTTAGGGCCGGTTGCAGAAAGCAATGTTAAGTCTGGTGTTAGCTAACGCGACGTCAAAATGAACAAAAACGAATCAAATCTCAAATGCTTATGGTAACTAATACATTAGTAAACAAAATTTGATGCAATTTTGTTCACTTTGACGCGAAGTTAGCTAACACCAGACTTAACAGTGCTTTCTGCAACCGGCCCTTATTGTCGGAAACATTATATCGGGCTCTGGTGAAAAAACTGCGACATTATGTGTTTTCAAAGACAGTCAATTTTGATTGGCCGTTTCTGACAAATTGAACGAGTTTCATTGGTTCGTTCATTATAGTGTTGAATAATCATATAAGCTCATGCTGGTAATGTAGCTTTAATAGAATTTGTAGATTTTAAACCGCTTTACGTATTACCCTAGCTTGGAGATACTACTATTTCTTTCTCTACAGATGTGACACCTAAAGTATGTCATATTTGAACTATCTCGAGTTGCTGCTCTTACTGATAAATCTCTTGTAGTTTTAAAAGCTCGGCCGAGTGACAGGTGATGCGAAAACAAATGCCCTACGTACATAGTATATCCCCGCCAAAGATCGTTGTTTATGAATAAACAATACATACTTTAAGAATAAAATTCAACATAAGTGCACTCGGTATAACACAAAAGGACAACTGTATGTAATCGAATATATGTTATCAAACCAACATAAAGAAACATCTGGAAGGTCACCGCCCCGAAGATTGAAGTGACGCACGCAAGGCGAAGCGTCACAAATACGTCACAGATACGCTACAAATACGTCACAGACACGCTGCAAACACGTCACGGGCAATCGCCAAGGATTGGTGCATCGGATGGGAAGACGAAACCAAGTGAAAGGAGCCCATAAACGTAAAAACGCGAATAATTTAAGAAGCCCTTAGGCGTAAAAGGAGTGAATAAAAGTACAAAAATGGAAGATGATGATATGAAAAGGTGTACTCAGAAGATACAAAGGACAGTGCAGGAGATGCAAATACAAATGCAAATAATACTGCAAGAGAGTTTGGAGGAGTTTCGGAAGGCACATGCTGGAGTAATTAAACTGAGAGATGAGATAGGAGAAAGAGAGAAGGAAATAGAGAAAGAGAGAAGAGAGTTGCAGAATAAATTAGTAAAACTCACGGAAAGATGGCAGAAACAACGACAGGCCAGGAATAAGAAAAAATTCGTGTATGCAGCAGAAGACCTTATGAAGCTTCAGAATAATAAAAAATGTACGGAAGAGAAAAAGTGCTGGAAGAAAATAATTAGAGAAGTAAAGATTAAGGCAAATAGGAAAAAAGCTAAACATAATAAAATAGTATTAGGATACTGGAATGTACAGGGGTTAAATAAAGAAGGGAAGATAAAGCAATTAGTCAACCAAGCAAAAACTTATGAGATAGATATCCTAGTAGTACAAGAAACTAATTTAAAAGGAACAGTAGAAATGAAGATAGATGGATATATATGGTTAAATGGAGGAGGAGCAGAAAATAGATTTGGAACAGGATTTCTGGTGAAAGAAGACCTGGGAAAGATGATAGTAGATTACAAGTCTTTAAATGAAAGAGTAAGTTATCTAAGGGTAAAAGGAGTACACAGGAAAATTAGTATTTTAAACGTCCATGCGCCTACAGAGAATGCCGAAGAAAAGATCAAGGAAGATTTTTACGATGAACTAGACTCCCTATTAGATAACATCCCAAACTTTGCCATAAAGATGATAGCCGGGGATCTAAATGCAAAAGTTGGGAGGGAAGAAAGAAACAGGGCAACAGCAGGGAAAGAAAGTCTGCATGAAGAGTCAAATGGAAACGGACAAAAACTAGTAAGTTTTGCTGCAATGAAACGAATGATTATTAAAAGTACAACTCAGAAGCGAAAGGATATACATAAAGCTACATGGAAGAGCCCGGATAGGAAAACATATAACCAAATTGACCATTTGATAATAGATCGAGTGCACGAACAATGTGTAGAGTACATAAAAACGTATAGAGGAGCAGACATAAACTCCGATCACTTCTTGGTGAGAGCAGTAATTAGACAACAAGTACCCAGGTTAAAAGAGTCCCGAGGAAAAAGGGAAGAAAGGTGGAATTCGCAAGAGTTAAGAGAAGAGGAAAAGAGGAAAAAGTTTGTGGAGGCAGTAGAGTTAGAAGCTGGAAGAACCGATAAGGACGAAGACATCCAGAGTGAATGGAATTTCTTAAAGAAAATTTTATTAACGGAAGCTAAGAAATTAGGAAGAGGAACAAAGGAGGATAGTAAAGATTGGTTCGATGATGAATGTAAGGAGGCGGTGGAGGTTAGACGGCAGGCAAGACTTAAACTATTACAAGGTTTTTCAAGGGATAAAGAAGAAAACTACAGAAGAGCGAGGAATAATGCGCATGAAGTGTGTAGAAAGAAGAAAAGAGAACAATTAAGAAAGAAGATAACAAGGATAGAAGAAGCATATAATAAGAAAGATATTAGGAAATTTTACAAAGACCTAGGGCAAGAAAAACAAGGGTACCAAACTCAACCAGTTGCTATCAGAAATAAAAGAGGGAGATTATGCATTGACCAGGAAGAAATAGAAGAAGCTTGGACTGAGCATTACAAAGAGATACTAACAGTAGAAAACCACCAAGAAATAGAACAGCAAACCGAAATAACATATGAAGAGAGGGATAAAACAAGAGAACCAACAAGAGAAGAGGTCAAAGAGGTGATTAAGAACCTAAAGGATGGCAAGAGCGCAGGATCTGATAAAATTGAGGCAGAGCTTATAAAAAATTCAGGTGAAAATTGGACAGGTCGACTATACAATCTCATTATAGGAATATGGAAAAGAAAAAAGATGCCACAGGACTGGTACAACTCTATTATATGCCCTATACCAAAAAAAGGAGATAAACAGCGAATGGCAAATTACCGCCCTATAGCGTTACTAAATGTGACATATAAAATTTTAGCCCACTTGTTAAAAAATAGAGTACAAGAAGAATGCGAAAGAAAAATAGGCGAATACCAAGCTGGGTTCAAGAAGAGGAAGTCAACAATAGATAATATATTTGCGGTAAGACAAATACAAGAGAAATGTAATATCAAAGGCATCACATTATTTGCTTTATTAGTGGATTTCAAGCAGGCATATGACAGGATTAGAAGAGACAAAATCATGGAGGCATTACAGAAATTAGATATTAAGGAAGAAACCAGGGATTTAATCAAAATGACGTTACAGAACACGACTAGCCAAATAAGGGTCCAGACGGGGCTATCAAAAAGTCTAAATGTAAATAGAGGTTTAAAACAGGGAGATCCCCTATCCCCAATTTTATTTAATGTAGTTTTGGAATGTATTCTAAGGGAAAGCCACATAAACACGAACTATAATATTTTCACTCAATCATATCAATGTCTGGCATATGCCGATGATCTGTTACTGATTGCAAGAACAAGAGAAGAATTGAGAACACTAGTAAGGAGTTTAGAAGATGAGGCCGGGAAGATGGGGCTGGAGATAAATGAGGAGAAGTCCAGCTACATGGTTTTAGGCAGGGAGGCAAAAAAAGTAAACAAAGACTTCAAAATAAAGAACATACACGGCAACAGGAGCTACAAGTTTAAGTTAACAGAGAAAGCAGTGTACTTAGGAATAGAGCTTAACAGCAAAGGGGACATAACACCAGAAATAGAAAAACGTTTGGCAGCGGGGGCTAGGTGTGCAGGATCTCTAAAGAACATTTTAAATAACGAAAGTATTGTGCGGTCCTTAAAAATAAAAGTGTACAAGACAATGATCAGACCTATAGTGACATATGCCAGTGAAACGTGGGTGTTGACTCAAGAAAACAGTGAAAAGATAAACATCTGGGAGAGGAGGATATTAGGAAAAATATATGGTGGAGTGCAAGACGAGGAAGGATGGAGACGTAGGACAAATGCAGAGTTAGAGGCTTTATATAAGCAACCAAAAATAAGCATGGTCATTCAACAAAACCAGTTACGATGGTTTGGTCATATTATGAGAAGTGACGACACGCATTTGGCAAAGCAAACTTTTAGGAAAAATATGGGTGGAAGAAACCGAAGAGGTCGTCCAAATAAGATATGGTGGGAGAATGTTAAAGAAGCCATTCAGCAAGCGAGAATAACAAACTGGGAGGTGTTGGTGCAAGATAGGAAACAATGGAGGAAGAAAATTCAAGCTATGGGCCTACAGGCCTAATTAAGCTGACATATATATATAAACCAACATATAAAATATAGACTCACAAATAGTATATGTCAGCGCATTAAACTCCTCAGATATAGTGCCGGACAATAGTTTGTTGTTATGTAAACTTCGAACAAAAGTGCAGGAAAAAAACTACATACGAAAAGGGATATACAATACCTATACCAAGACACATATCTCACACACTGGTCGCTGCACACGCATAGAGGGCACTTTCCAACTTTGTAACCTGAATCCGGGGCAAGTTGAGCATTGTACGACCAGACGCAAGCTCATAAAGCACCAGCCTCTACAGCGCAAAGTAAAATGAGGTTACAGATAATACATACAATACATACGATGCTTATACCAACGAAGATTACAGCAGTAGATACCAACATAAGTAAGGGCATAGAGATACATTGAAAGCAATAATAGTATATTATGAGACAAGTGGTTGAAATTTTATCAGCTTCGAGTTGCATATACTATTTTTTCTACGAATTTTCAAAGTAAACTTTAATAAACCACTTTTTTATTAGTGAAATTTTTTTCAAGTGCCATTTCTCTTGTCAACAATTAAATGTCAAACAGTTTGAAATCCCGGTAGTCGGAACATTTCAACCTCTAGTGGTTGAAATGCGATTTCAACCACCGGAATCAATTTCAAAATGACTAATTTCAATGTCATGAGTAAAAAAAACAAATATTTTAAAAGCAGCTAGGAAATAGCAAGTAAACAAAACACAACACCCAAAATGAACAACTCTATTATTCTGCCTTGAAATAAATTAATTATTCAAAACTAAATAAAAATCTTGCATGAAATATAAAAACAATCGACTAAATAAGGAGTACGAAAAATATAGCACTATTAGAAATAGGTTAATAATCATACTAAATTTTTTTTAGAAAGTAGTGGGGCGCACACTGCTGGACTAGCAACAGATCTACAGGGTGTCTCAAAAAGAATAGGTTACCGATTGGTCATAGGCACCTTAGGTTATAATAAAACGATTAAACCTAATATACCATAGTACACAGTATCTCCAGTAAAGAGTTATAAGACCTTAAACGTCATTTTTTTCGTCTAAAGGACGAATGAAGTATTGTAATCGCTTCAAATCACTGAACCTTTATAGATACCTTATGCACATGCAGAGCTGGACAAATTACTTTAAAAAAGTAGTTAATTACCAATTACCGATTACCGCCCAATGAATTAATTGAATTACCATGTTTTCAATTACTTATATAAAATAGTAGTTCAATAATCAATTACATGGTAATTGTAAATGCACAACATAAATTACTTTCACTAGAAATTGTTTTCGTATATTCCTATTTATATAGCCATGTGCGAGTACAGCGTTTTAAACAAGCAAATTAGAATTAATAAGTAATTAGTATGAACCAAGATTGTATAATGAAGTTATTTGTTGTCTATTGTTAGGGAAAAAATTAACTCTGTAGTTACCGCTGTTATATTTTGCGCTTCTTACACAATCATTACTAGCAAGCTGCAATGCTACATCCTGCACAGCCTACACTACAAAACACACAACACATGCACAATGGACATCTCATCTACAAACATATGCGCCTGCACCAAATATTTTTTTGCTCGTGCACAAAACTAGTTATTATCCGACTAGTTAGAAGAAATCATAAATTATACTTATAGATATTGCTCCAGGGATGCTCTATTACCATTTGTTTAACATAAAACTTAATGAAGCCTTATCTTGTTTTTTGAGTTTTGAAGATTTAATACCCAATCGAGGTTAGTAATTTAGTAATTGAATTACCAGAAAGTAATTCAATTACCAAGAGTAATTCCAATTACTACAAGCAATTCAAATCTTGGGAAGTAATTTAAATATTTTCAAAGAATTTAATTGGTCAAAAGTAATTGAATAATTGAATGTAGTAATTAATTAATATTTAAAAAGTAATTGTCAAGTACTTTTTAACACAGATGACAATTATCAATTACAATAATCGTAATTCAATTCCAAGACAAATCAACAAAAAGGAATTTAATTAGTAATAAATTAATTACACAGCAATTAATCTCTGCCCAGCTCTACACACATGTTAGCTTTTGTAGACATTTACAGCGTCTTTAGTGTTTGGAAACTCAATTAAACCAACGAGAGGCACACAATTATTGCTAATACTCAAACACATAATCGGTACCCCATGATTCAGATGTTTGAATTTGCTGGTGATATGAAATAATTCCTGAATAATCATTAACAAAAATACAAGCAATTATAAATAATAGAAAAAACATAAATACCGAGAAGTTTATTATTGTATAAGTTATATATTCGTATGCAGTCACAAGTTAAAACTCAAATGTTACAAGTTAAATAATGCTACCATGTAATAGTCGTCTTGTGTTTCATCTCTGGGGCTGATGAATATAGTAAAACGGTAAAGCATTTGATCCATGAATATGCCCTGGAATGTGTATATAAATACCTTGTAACCACGAAGCTTAGTGTTCAGGCAATAAATCCAAATACAATTAGAAACAAGTACGTAATAGTTATTTACTATACAAGTGGGATTACATAACTGGTGCTACGTACTCATTTGTAACTTACACACACGTATATTAATGATGAATTGTCACACATTTATTGTACAGTGCCTTCATAAATGATCGAACGTTTTGGAATGGTCATTATTTTGGTGCCATTTATTTACGTTGGTGGCACTGTAAGTCTATGTCAAATTCGAGGCCAGCAGGTTAAGTTTTGCGTCATTCTGTGATTTAATTCTAAGCTGAACTCAATTTAATTTCTACTAGGTACTTAATTGAATCAAATTTTGCTTGAAGTCAAACCATTAACTTGTAATCTAGGTTAGTGAACTAATTATAGGGGGGTTCATTGGAGCCTGACCCTGCATGTCCATTAGCATTTAGTGATTAGTAACTGCTAGTTGTATTACTTATGATATAAACATACGAAATACTTATTGTTCCTTGTTTATAAGGACAGATTGTATAATAAAGGGGTTAAATAAATTTAAAAAAACTGGCCAAAATTCAGAATAGAGCATTAAGAGAAATGTCAGATCTGTCATTTTCAAAAATATTTTAATAGGCAAATGTCATTATGTCATTCATTTGACACTCAGTCAGATAATGAAGCTATTACACCAAAAGTGGTGTAATGGAAGTTCATTACCTAACGGAAATAGTGTCAAATGAGTGACGTAATAAGTCCTTATCCAAGCAGTTGCAGATAAAAATACCAAAAAACTTACATTATGCGAATGGTATAGGTACTCATAACACAAGCTTCGCTTCAAATTTAATTCCTCTTACATAAGCCCTATACTAAATTTCAAATAAGAGTGCCGTAGATGGCGCTCCGAACTCAAACTTAGTTTTACACTAGAAAAATATAATTTTATGTGACTGGTCGTGTTTACAATAATTTCGTCCTATATAATTCAAACAAATGTTGTAGGCCAGTCTTTTTTATCCACTATTTATGGGCTTTTCTTTTATATATCTAGGATTCATACCAAAGGTCAAATTGACAATTTTGAAAAAACATTTGATTTTCAGATGGTTGTAATGATGACTTTGTTTTGACCAATCACGGCCATAGTTATGATTACTACTTAGTTTCAAGTACTGCATGCTTATTTGAAATTTAGTATAAGTATCCAATAAAAAAAGAAGTCAGCAAGAACTTTTAAACGTAAACGAAGTAACAGTCAAAATGTAAATAACGTGTTAGACTAGTGATGACGCTTAACAAGAGTTCCGTTAAAAGTGACAGCATTTAAATCGAGCAGTTTTAGGAGAAAAAATAGAGTTTCTGCATATAGTAAACTGTATACAGGATATCTAAAAAAATAGAGTCCCTGTATAATATTAAAGTAAGAGTTGGGATATGTGCGATTCCCGTTTTTTATTGTTTGAACCCAATCTCACGGAATATTATGTGTTTACGCCATTTGACAACTCTTTTTTCAAATTGAATAACGAAATATCTAACATTATTAGCTGTCACTATGACAGGCTGCTCAGCACTTATTTGTAAAAATACTGGGTGGTTCAGAATGATTGAATGTGCTGCCTCCTTCAAATAAAGCTATTGTCCACTATTTTCAGTGGCGCACAGGCGGGTATTACAGATTGGGCAGGAAATTTGAAAGTTGGTGGTATATTAAAAATAAATATATTATTGTAAAGTTTTAAATTATACATAGTGCATGTTTTCTTACACAAAAAGTTAATACAATTGAACAAGCATACAAGAAAAACTAAAATGACATCTAATCAATTTTAATTATAAAATTGAAATCACATAAAGACAAGAATGTTTTTTTTATTAAAATCTCACAATATAACAACAAATATGAGACAAAAGGAACAAAAAAAGTACAATTTAAAAACAAAATGCAATGATATTGATATATTCTGTTTTCAAAACGCACAATCTAGAAACAGAAATAAGAACAACCGTTTTTTTAAATAGATGTTGGAAATGTCCATTATTTTCTATACACAAATTTACCCTTTTTTATGTTGTCCAAGATGGCTTCTAACTGTTGATGTGTGAATGCATTAACGGCGTTCACTATGGCAACCTGTAACTCATCAACCGAATGCATACACAATATTTTTAAGATGACTAAACATAAAGGAGTCGAGCCCCGTCAAATCAGGCGATCGCTATGACAATCGACCTGTGTTTATTAGTCTATCCTGGAAATATTGTGATAAATATTCCATTGTTATCCGGGCTGTGTTAGCTGTGTCTTGCTGGAAATACCTATTCTGAAGCTCATCGTCATGAACCGGTTCAATAAAAGGTCTAAAAAGTAACTGTTGGTAGTTTATCTAGTTTATATTCTCGTTAAAAAAATAGGTACAATTATTCGTCTTCTCGACATGGCAATCCAAACTTTAATTTTAGTTGGATCTTATGTAGTTTCAGGAAAAACAAGAGGATTTTCAGTAGACCAAGTTTGATAATTTTGGGAATTCACATACCCCTGAGATGAAACCACTAAAAAATGTTAAGTGCAAAATACCGTTGTCATTGAAATTTTTGTTAAACCTGGTGCAGTAAGTTCGCCGCTTTTCCGAATCGGCTGGCAGCAATTTTTGCACAACAGACACTTTGTACGGGTGCATATGCAGCATTTTTCAGCAAGCCTTCTGGCATGTCTCTTACGAAAGCCTTACGTTTAATATACATAATCAGCATCAATACCATAAAATCGGTGCCTCTTTCTTTCTTTGTACCTATGTATCTGTGTTCGCTATCTACCGATTAAATTGTATGATAGCTTACATTTTGCTAACTTTTAGTCTTAGATCGTAAGCCGGTTTTGATTTTGAAAAAAGTACGGAAAAGTATATTTTCAATTCAACCGTGTAATTAGCGAAGCGAAGCGTAGCTCGGCCATCACTAGTGGCACCTACCGGCTTGAGTGCACACCAGGCACAACATTCCAACGTACAGCAAATTACCGGCAGTCCCACACTCCACTTTAATGCGGAGACCACAAGAGATGGCGTTGCCGGTTATTAGTTCCCGTTGGGATTAAGACACATCAATACCATGAAGCGAAGCGAAGCTTAGCCCGGGTGATTTACTAGTTTAGCAATATAAACATATACACATTACTAGTTTGTGCAGTCGTCTTAAACATTTATTGGGGCTTGTTTGTAATCGCTCCTAAATATCTTCTAAGACTTCTTCATTATGCACAGGCCACGAACATGATGTGTGAACGTTTCGTAGCTAACGTCATTGTTTGCCAATTGTTGCTGGAACTCGGCGGAGCAAGAAGCTTGTGAATACCTACTGTCAGACACCATTTTTGTCACGTTGCCCAGATCGAAAATAAACCTCCCATATGAATTTATTGTGTTTACCAGAAAACATGATTCTAACCTAAGATTGTTAACATTTTCTCTTATTCAAAGCTAAGCTCTGTAATTTGTCTATTTACCATAACATATGCAGTTTTAGTCTTAATATAGACTGAGTTTATGTGAACTATAGAAATAATTTCAATAATCTACTACTTGCAACAAGAACGACAGATACTAAAATTTTTATGTGCGCGCATATGGTTGCGGGGGATGAAAGTTTTGATAAAAAACATATTCTCGTGGGTCCCGGTATACATCATTGATAAAAATGCGACCATAGCGAAGTTACGAACACTACAATTACTCTGGATCACCCAGTAGAACAAATTAGGAATTTTATTTTCTCAGATTTCTCAAATAAAAAACACTGAAATAAATAGAGGAAGCAGAAATTCCTAAGTACAGATGGATCTCGCTTGTAGAATCAGCATTTCACACGAAATCAATGGCTTACAAAATTTCAGTGACAACAATATCTATGAGCTACAAAAGGTTATAAATAAATAAATAAATCTTTATTTAGCAATCTACTAATAATAAACCACTACACGTTTTTCTTAATATAATTTATAAATAGTTTCTTATATTCCTTAATTCTATAACATGTTTTTATTTCTTCCGGTAGGTTATTGTACATAGAAAACCCATAAAAGAAAATAGAATGTCTATCCCTATACGTACGAATAGGCTGTATAAAAAAATCGTCCTGCCTCCTCTTATTATAATTATGTACATCTCTAACATACTGGAAACAGTTCAAGTAACATAGCAATAACTTATTCTTTAATTTAAAAACAAACAATAGAACACTTAAAGATAACCTCTGCTTTACACTCAAAAATTGCAGCATATTCAACATCGATTTCACTGATGTAGTAAAACCATTTTTCGGCTTCGCTCGAATGTTTTCTCCACATACCAATTATTTCAGGACCAGCCTGTATATTGTCTTCGCATAATAATCAAATTGTGTGTCGAAATATTTCAATTTACCAGTGCACTCTTTTCGTACCGATTCTGGAAAGCCCCAAAAACATTCGCTGGCTTATCGCGAGGTTGCAGCATTCAGCTGTCTTTGTTAGCCGGCCGAATGCGTGACATTATTTTCCTGCACCTCGACGAAGCAACTTGCTTCTAAAGAGGTCTCGTTCGTGCTTTATCACGCCACGACGATTAATTTAATTTCCAAGAGCTGATAATTTGATTCAGGTACGATTGAGATTTTCTGTTAGCTATTCTCGTATTAATTATATTTCTTTAGCTCTTAATCGACAGTTTTACCAGAGAATTTAGTCTTGCAAGTAAGGTTGCTATCCGATTTAATTTTCAACACCTGCTAACGTCCTAATTAGCTCCTGCGGCTTGTGAATGGTTTCTCTGCAATTGCGGACACATCCCCGGCGCTTTTACCCCCGTACTCCTGGCCAGCATTTGGTTAACAGAAACCTATGGGCGTCGGAGGTTAGTGATTCTTGGTATTATATCATACTACTTTAAAAGTGGACGGTATCCCTGCTTTCAATCAGATTCGGGCAGCTTAAATTTGTACTTTCCGTTATTATTAACATATAAAGTTTAATCTCATACAGTCAATCCATTTTAATACTTGAAGCTTAATCCGTATATTTCATTAAGATTAATATTTAAAGCTACAATTTATATGTAATTGAACTTTTGTAAAACGAGCATTCACGCTTTTTGCTTTCAATAGCCTGAACAGAAAGGTTTCTTTAAATGACAGCGGTATGCATATCACTCGATTTATTTGTGGTTACAATTAATTTAATAACCCAACAGGAGTTCCTTGGTGCGTGTCGCAACCTTCATTTAACTTGCACAGCTCTATTATTACATTATTTGTGATCAAATTATTTTGATTATTTATTATTGAATTACCATACTACAAGATTATTCAGTAGTTATTAAATAAACGCTAGTCATTTGTAGTTTATTTAAACTATTCGAAATCATCTGATTTCTGGCGCCCTTATCCTTTTTTTGAAAACTTTGCAGGGTACACAGCTGGTGGTTTGAACCTACGACCCTTTCACCGAATTTGAGCTAGTTCAGCCTGCGCGCTAAGTGAAGATTTTTAGAGCTTCCGTGTAGTACGAACTTTAAGGGGGTTAATCTGCGATTTTTTTACTACCATTGTTTATTTTAATTAATTAACCGCAGGTCAGCTACTTTATCGTTTCACTGGCGACCAACGTCCGGGGTTAGATTTTTTGGTAGTAACATCAGCTGTGCAAACCTGTAATTACTAAATACGTATTAAATTGTTTATTTAAGATTAATGTCAATGCGCTTAGGGTCGACGAGTTGCTATACGAACTGTTATTTAGGGGTTTTGATCGTGACTCTGTAGAGGTTATGAACGTTGATCAGCGACGTAGATCTTTGCGTGCCAGATTAATTTTAAAAAAAAAACCTATCCCGCTATGCTTAGCTCTTATCAATTAGCTGCACCTTTCGATGTTCAATTTGAACTTGACGCTTATAAAGGCAAATTGAACGAACTTTCTTCATTAGTTCAGGCATTTTTTGGTGCAGCTTTCGAATCGGAATTCGCGAGACTTGATAGGCGGTTGATTCACTTTTATTCACGCTTAAGTAAGCTGCAACCCTTATCTGAGCAAGAACATGAGCATGCCACTCTTATTAGTCAATGCTTAGATTAGATACATTTACTTGGTAACGACCACGATGACTCGATATTACAAATTGTTCCTTCGGACACAGATATTGACGCCGCTATAATTAAATCTGTTGATCCAGCTACTACAGTAGCACCGCAAAATTCTGAGCCTACTGAACCTTTGGCAGATAATAATTTATTGTTGACAACCCTAATAACATCGACGATCCTAATCCAGCCGCTTCATCAACTTTCCAACGATCTCGAGTATCGTTTTTTGCACCCTTACCTCCTCTTATGCAGCGTTCAAGTGTGTCAGCAACCCACAATTTACGACGTGAATTAGACCATATTCAATATTCTCCTTCTGGTAATTCACATCTAATTTCTGTACCAGTATGTAAGTGGGGTTTATCATTTAATGGAGATACTACCATTATGAGGGTAAATTCATTTTTACAGCGTGTCGAAGAACTTAGGGCGGCGCGTAATATTTCTTACGACCAACTGTTTTCTAGTGTCGTTGATCTATTTTCGGGTCGAGGGTTGGTATCTTTTCATGCTATGCACAACCGGGTCTCAAATTGGAATGAGTTAGTGGCTAGATTGCGATCCGACGTTTTACCTACTGATTTCGACAAAGAATTATGGGATGAGATAAAAAAGCGCAAACAGGGGAATGATGAGAAACTCACACTTTTTATTTCGGTTCTGCTTAATTTATTTGACCGGTTACTTATCAAACCTTCTGAATCGGTTCAACTAAAGCATATCATGAGAAACTTGCAACCACTTTACGCTACTCAATTATCTTTAACAGTAGTCCAAGATATTGAACATCTTTCACTTTTGTGTAAAAAGCTTGAAGATATTAAACTATAAAATGCTAAGTGTCGCAATCCTGCTGCTGCTTCATCTTTGCAACTGGAACCTGACTTGGCTTACCAGCCTACAACGAAAAAACCTGTGACACAGACTGCACAAATAACTTTTAAACATCCTAATCGTGCTAAAGCTACGACTACCTGTTGGAACTGCCATAAATTAGGCCATACGTTTCACACTTGCGCGACAGATAAAGCAATTTTTGTGATGTTTGCGGACATTCAAACAGTTATTTTGCCACCTGTCCTAAATGCCATCCAAAAAACGCAAAGTAAAGGGTAGATGTTCCAGCAGATCTGTTCCTTATCCCTATTATACCAAGGCTGATACTTTATCTTGAAAATCTTGGTTAAGGACCGTTCATGAATTTTGTCACTTAACTAGTAATACTTCGGCTACATTTATTAAACGACTTTCTGACAACCGTCCTTATTTAACTATTTATATTAATGGTTAACCTATTCACGCTCTCTGCGATACAGAGGCCAATCAAACTTTAATTGGCCGCAACGGGTTATATTTACTTTAGAAGCATGACCTCTTGTTGTGTAAAAACCATTCACCTCTTACTTTGACTACTGCCGACGGTCAGCAACAAAACATTTTAGGTATTGTTGCATTACTTATTACCGTTGATGGTATTACTAAGTCCATCGATGCTGTTATTTGTGATTCCATTCCGTCTACACTAATTTGGTCGCTAGACGCTTCGATGTGGCTGAAACTTTTGCGCTACAGACTATTTGTGGTGTTGTTGATTTGTCAGTACAACAAAAGCTTCTTTTAGACCAAGTTGTTAGGAAGTTTGCTGAAATTTGTGGTCCTACTTTAGGCTTAACTAATTTAGTCGTACACACTATCGACACGGGTGACGCAACTCCTATGAAGCAAAGATATTACCCTTTGTCTCCTGCTATGCAAGTTCAAGCTGATCGAGAACTTGATCGCTTATTGTAAATGGGTATCATGCGTCCCTCGAAATCTCCTTAGAGCTCCCTGATGGGGTTAGTTAAAAAGAAAGATGGTTCTTACCGACTTCGTTTCGACTGTCGAAAGTTAAATTTAGTTACTAAGAAGGATGCGTATCCCTTACCTTATTTAAATAGTAAATCTTGATCAATTACGCGAAGCGCGTTATCTTACGTCCATCGATCTTAAGCAAGCTTTTCACCAAATCCCTTTACATCCTGATTCATGCGAAAAAAGTGCTTTTACAGTTCCTCGTCGTGGATTATTTGAGTTTACTGTCGTCCCTTTCGGTATTGCAAACGCATCTGCTAGCCAACAACGACTTATGGATAACACTTTTGGTCCGCTACTGGGTGAAAATATTTTCGTGTATTTAGACGATATTGTTATCGCGTCTGGAACCTTTAACCCTTAGACTACTGCGTTCCTTAGGCCAACGGTAATTACGGCGTGGGGTCCTCGAAGAACCCCAGCTAAAAAAATATTAAAACATATGGTAACATTTGAGTAAGTGTTTATAATGGTAAAATATATTGAAAATTTACATATATTACAAATACAAAAAAAGGTAACGACAGAATTCTTATAAATTAAAGAAAAAGTATAATATATTGTCAATTTTCGATGTGATCGATGCAACTTGCTGTGGAGACAATATTTTCTTTTCGATGTTTTTTGCAAACAAATAACTGACACTTTGAACATCTTATATTTACTTTTTTATCTGATGTTCTTGTACAAAATATCAAAAACCAAAAACTTCCATCCCTTATTTCACTTACTACTCAATTCAAGAGTGTACTTTGAGATAATATACACGGGTTCAGTTAAGGGTATAAACAAGTTACAACATCAGAATTACTTGTTGCAAAAATAATGTCCTCATTATCGTTGTAAAACACATAAAAAACTGACAATAACTTATTGATTTGTAGAAAAAAATGGTACACATTAACAACGGCGTGGGGTTCCTTGGAGACCCCACACACCTTTTTTGTTCAACAAAAGGATGCAGATATTAAAAAGAAAAAACAAATACATCATGCTATGTATAATTGTAAAAGTGACAAATACACGGGAGGAAAATTTATAAAAAGATACCTAGAAAGATGTTCAGGAAAAACAAAGTTTGGGGTTCCTTGAGTACCCCAAGCCGTAGTCTAAAGGTTAAAGAACATCTTGACACCTTAGAACAAGTTTATACTTGTCTTAAAGCCGCAAATTTAACTGTCAATATTGACAATAATGTCAATTTTACCGTTCCAGCCTCACGTACCTTGGCTTTGTCGTCGATGAAAACGGGTTACGTATTGACCCTGACAAAATTTTGGCCATTACTAAATACCCTCAACCAAATACAGTGACTGAAGTCAAACGCTTTATTGGCTTAGCTTCTTGGTATCGTCGCTTTGTCCGAAAGTCTGCCATTATTACTGCTCCTATTTCGGACCTAATTAAAGGTAGCATTAAAAAGCAGCGTGTGTATTGGACTGCTGATGCTCTAAAGTCCTTTAACCAAATTAAATCTTGTTTGACCTCTGCTCCTGTTTTGAGTAGTCCTAATTTTTCACTTTTATTTTACAGTGTGACGCCTCTAATTTTGGTCTTGGTTGTGTTCTTACCCAAAATATTGACAATAAGGAAAAGGTTATTGCTTATGCTTCTCGTACCCTTAACAAGGCTGAACGCAACTATTCTGTTACGGAGAGAGAGTGTTTAGCTGTCATCTTTGGCATTGAGAAATTCAGACCATACATTGAAGGTATTCATTTCACAGTATTAACTGACCACTATTCTTTATTGTGGCTTACCAATATGAAAGACCCCACGGGCCGCTTAGCTCGTTGGAGTGTTCGTCTGTCGCAATATGATTTTACAATTCAACACCGACAGAACAAGCATAATGTAGTTCCCGATGCTTTATCCCGAGCTCCTATTCAAGTTTCCGCTCTAGATCTTGTTGATGGTGACTTACACCCGTATGCATAGTCGTTCGCCAGCGACTCGCCGGCGACTCGTCAGAGTTTCGTTATGAATAGTATGTTGGCGGTTTTCCGTCAGTTTTGACAGAAACTGACACAAAATCTAACCTGCTAACCTCGAATTTGACATAGACGTACAGTGCCGCCAACATACTATTCATAACGAAACTCCGGCGAGTCGCCGGTGAGCCGCTGGCAAACGACTATGCATACGGGTGTTAGACTCTTGGTACTTAAAAATGCTTGAACGTGTTAGCCTGAGTCCTAATCAATTTCCAACTTGGCGAATTGAAAATCACCGACTTTTTAAGTATGTTCCCAACCGTCATGCCATTGTTAGCAATTTAGTGGAATGAAAACAAGTTACATCCCGTTCTCGAAGAGCTAAAATTTATAAACTTTTTCATGACAGCCCTACATCTGCTCACTTGGGTGGTTATAAGACCTTTTGTTAAATTGCTGAACAATATTACTGGCCTAAAATGCGTGCCGATGTCATCCGCTACATACGCCATTGTGAGACTTGTGCAGCTAGTAAAGCTAGTCAACTTGCTAGACCTGGTTTAATGGGCAAAAATAAAAAGATTTTATACTCTTTTCAATGTTTGTCAATTGACGTAATGGGTCCTTTACCTCGTACGAAAAATGGTAATACTTCTATCATAGTTGTATGTGATTGGCTAACCAAGTTTACTCTAGTTAAAGCTGTTCGCGCCTCCACTGCTGAAACAGTAGCCAAGTTTTTGGAAAATGAAATCTTTCTCATTTTTGGCGTCCCCAAATTTGTATGGTTGACAACGGGCCACAATTTATAAGGTCCCAATTCAAAAATTTGATGAAACAATACCAAGTTCAACAAGTTACAAGGTACAATGCTTCTGTTTCGGATAATCATCGTTCGTGGGACGAACACCTTTACCAAGTTGCACACGCATTGCGTAACGCCGTTCATGAGATAACGGGCGACACTCCTTCTTTCTTAAATTTCGGGAGGACTGTACCAGTTTCTGTGACTTATTACGGTCGTCTTAAAAACTTCCAAGAGGAAGAGGTGTCTTTAGAAACTCGTATAGATCTGGTTTCAGACGTTAACCAACTTTTGGAACTTTATCAGGACGTTGTTAAACGCCTCAATAATTCATATAAATGCAATTCCAAGCATTATAACTTGCGTAAGCGTCCACTAAAATTTAACGCTAATGATTAAGTTTGGAAAAGGAACTACGTTTTATCTGATGCTTATAAGTTATTCAATCAGAAATTAGCTCCTAAATATGTCAAATGCAAAGTAATAAAAGTTATTGGTCCTCTTACTTATCAGCTAGTGACCGTGCCCGACAATAAGAACGTTGGAGTTTGGCATATTAAAAATTTAAAACCTTACTTTGGAGAAGGACAAGTAAATTTTGGTGTACATGATTGCGTGTATGATCGTATGTATGATGATGTGTGTGCATGTTTAGTCTATTCGCCTATTCACCCTAAGGATACTATTGTACTGTTAACATTATTCTCACCCTTTTCGACATTATAACCCATTTCTCTTATTACTATTGTTATTTTATTGCAGGCTTATTTAAGCCGTATTTTTTCTTGCTTTCGAGTGCTAGTTAAGCACCTTGAGCGATCCCCTTATTACCGATTTGATGACACTTTTCCCTATCATTTGATTATATTAGGTGGAACCCTTATGAGTGACGGATTTCCTCGTTTCTTTATAGATAGCGATTGGACCTTTTGTCGAACTCTTTTGAGTTTATTGTTGATAGTGAAACAAGTGTTGAGGTGAATTGCTTTCATGATAAGTGTGTGAGCCTTCTTTACCTTCTCAAAGTATATCTTTCTGATGATGGAATTAGCAGTATTAATAATTTTGAGTTTCTAGACCTGCACGATTTATTTTGGGTGGTTGGTTGGGCATGCAGGGTCCGTCTCTTTTTGGGAACATATCCATCAAATATTTTTCTATTTCCTTTCCCATCTCGCTTTACGAGACATTTTTAGAGCGTCGGATCGACACTACCGATTTCTTGGTTGTTTTTTATTGCTTGTGTTAAGCATGAACTCATGCTTGGATTTCATCTTTCATAGTATTGGGGCCGGGCTTTTTCGGTCCTGTAGAAATTTCTGGGGGTTGAAACGAGCGATTGTTTTGCCATTCGACTCAGTGGGGGAGTTACATTCAGTCCGTCTCCGGCGCGCCTCTTCCATCCAGCTGCGACGAATCACTGAATGCCTGAGCGGAGTTTGGTGGTTCTGCGGTCGTTCCCTCCGGCTTCTTGGGTCTTTACCTAAATTCGGGGCGGGTACAGGGTTTTTAGGATTTTATTGTGGGTTTTCACCCGAACCTTTTTTTGTCACAGTCTTGTTAGGCTGCGATGTTTCATTCAGGAGTAAGTTTTTGTGACTTATCTCCGGTGCTTCGCTGTGTGTTAGGTCACACAGTGTTTCAGTGTGCAGTCGTTCCTGGCCTGTTCACTTTTCCTCGACCAGCAGGGTTTAGGGTTGTTCTTTTTGGCGCTCGTGTTCACAGTCGCTTACATTCGCGGTGACCACTGCGGGGGCCCGCGCTGAGTGCTTGTGATCAACGGCGTCCTCATCATTTATTTGTTTCCAAATTTACTACAATAGCTTCTTTTGCACAGCCCTGCGTTGACTGACTGACTGGCGGACATCGGACTAATCCTTTTTAAATCTTTTCTACTTATGCTATATTCTTTTACTGCATTCTTTTAGTACCCACTAACCTCTTTTCCGATTTCTTTTATTTTCTACCTTCTGGTTAGCTCGTTTCCCGTTGGTTATGGTACGGAGCTAAGCGTCTAACTTATCCACCGGAGCGTTTTTCATCTAGCGTGACGAGTAAGTCTAGCGCTTTGCTCTCGGTTACTTCCTTCGTAGAAACTTTCTATCTCTTCTTCTTTTCTTAACTTTATTCTTTCATTCCCACACTTATCTCCATATTTTCCTTTTGCCTTCTTTTGACTGACTACGACTCTATTGTAATCACTTTATTATATATTTCAGGTATTTCTGTACGTTTTTTCCCAGGTTGTTACCCTGTTGAAAATCTGGCCGTGGGGAGTGAAACCATTTTTCGGCTTCGCTCGAATGTTTCCTAGACATACCAATTATTTCAGGACCAGCCTGTATATTGTCTTCGCATAATAATCAAATTGTGTTTCGAAGTATTTCAATTTACCAGTGCACTCTTTTCGTACCGATTCTGGAAAGCCCCAAAAACATTTGTTGGCTCATCGCGAAGTCGCAGCGTTCAGCTGGTTTTGTTAGCTGGCCGAATGAGTGACATTATTTTCCTGCACCTCGACGAAGCAACTTGCTTCTAAAAAGGTCCCGTTCGTGCTTCATCACGCCACGACGATTAATTTCATTTCCAAGAGCTGATAATTTGATTCAGGTACGATTGAGATTTTCTGTTAGCTATTCTCGTATTAATTAGGTTTCTTTAGCTCTTAATCGACAGTCTTACCGGAGAATTTAATCTTGCAAGTAAGGTTACTTACTGTCCGATTTAATTTTCAACACCTGCTAGCGTCCTACCTGGCTCCTGCGGCTTGTGAATGGCTTCTCTGCGATTACGGACGCATCCCCGGCGCTTTTACCCCCGGGTATAGCAACTCCTGGCCAGCATTTTGTTAACAGCAGCCTATGGGCGTCGGAGTGATTATTGGTGTTATATCATACTACTTTAAAAGTGGACGGTCTCCCTGCTTTCAAGCAGATTCGGGCAGTTTAAATTTGTACTTTTCGTTATTATTAACATATAAAGTTTAATCTCATACAGTCAATCCATTTTAATACTTGAATCTTAATGCGCATATTTCATTAAGATTAATATTTAAAGCTTACAATTTATGTGTGCAATTGAACCTTTGTAAAAGGAGCATTCACGCTTTTTGCTTTCAATAGCCTGAACAGAAAGGTTTTTTAAATGACAGAGGTATGCATATCACTCGATTTATTTGTGGTTACAATTAATTTAATAACCCAAAAGGGGTTCCTTGGTGCGTGTCACAACCTTCATTTCAATTGCACAGCTCTATTACTACATTATTTGTGATTTTGATCATTTATTATTGAATTACCATACTACAAAATTATTCAGTAGTTATTAAATAAACGCTAGTCACTTGTAGTTTATTTAAATTATTCGAAATCACCTAATTTCTGGCTCCCATATCCTTTTTTGAAGATTGCAGCTTACACAGCTGGTGGTTTAAACCTACGACCCTTTCACCGAATTTGAGCTAGTTCAGCCTGCGCGCTAAGTGAAGATTTTTAAAGCTTCCGTGTAGTATGAACTTTAAGATGGTTAATCTGCAATGTTTTTACTACCATTGATTATTTTAATTAATTAATCGAAGGTCAGCTTTTTTATCGTTTCTGCAATTCACCTAGATAACTCTCACCCAAACCAAATAGTAGCGTCTCACAATATTCCATATTGGAAGCAACAATAGATTTGTACAGCAATATCTTACTCCAAGTATTTAAACATATGCTCACCTTTGACAAGTATCCTACTTTTCTCTCTACCTTAGCCTTAACAAACCTAAAATAAATTTTCAAGCTTAATGTATTGTCAATGATAATTCCCAAATACTTCATTTCTCTGACCCGTTTTACCTTCACCGCGTCCACTTCTATTTTGACATCAATCCTTGCATTCTCAATCCCCTCCAAATTATTCTGACTACCTATAACCATAAACTTAGTCTTGTTGACATTTAATTTTACGCCATCGTTACAAATCTATGTATACAACGCCCTCAATTCTGAATTTATTACACTAACAATATCTTCAATACAGTTTCCCGAGTAATAAATTATTGTATCGTCCGCAAATAGTACAACTTTACACATTTTTATGCACAGATCAATTTCATTAATAAACAAGATAAACAGCAGCGGACCCAGAACTGACCCCTGCGGTACACCCCATTTATTCACTTTTTCTTCAGATACACTGTTACCAAATTTAGTTCTTTGCGAACGATGTTGCAAGTACGAAGTAAACCAATTCAACACATTACCCCGAATTCCCATTACACCCAACCTTCCTAACTGTAATTCCCTACCAATTGTTTCAAATGCCCGTCGGAAATCTAAAAACACTGCCACTGTGATGTTATTCTCATATATTTCTCTCTTCCATTCAGCCCAGACGAACTGAACAACGGTTTCACAGAAATGGTGTTACGAAAACCAGATTGATTTTTGTTCTTTTCATATACAGGTAAAACATTTATTGGTCTAAATTCTGCAGATATTACAGTATTACTGACTTTAGGAGCAGGTGCTATTGTAGACGTTTTTCATTTATCTGGGAAGCATCCTCTACTGAGAGATGTATTTATTACATCAACCAATCTGTCTCCAATCACATCGAAAGCTATTTTTAAAGTATATGCAGAAATGCCCTCGTCAGTACTTGATTTATTTGGTAGGTACCTCTTTTATGATTTTTCATCATTTTTCATCATTTATTGACAGTAGCTGAAGCTTACAGAATTGTGCTTGTATCGGCGTCAGTCTACTTAATGTTAATTCATTGCTATCCAGTTTCAGTATTCCATTAACAATTTCATCTATGCTGCTAATAAAATATATGTAAAACCTATTTGAAATCTCCAAATTATCACTGACGTAATCATTTCCGAATTTAATATTTTTAGGTAAACTCCCTTTTTTACCTACTAGGTCCTGTAATGCTTTCCACATAAGCTTACTGTTTCTCTTATTTTCATCAATTTCCCTGTTGTACCATTCCACTTCCGCTTGTCTAAGTAAAGCTACAACTTGATTGTATAGAAGTATTAGGACCAAGTTTCAACTATACTAAAATTTTTACGATTAATATTTTAAACTATAAGATATTGAGCAATGAGCTGGCATGGAAAAGACAACAAAAATGAAAACTTATAAAATAATTCCAATCCTAATCAAACTGATTTATTCTATTCAGCGTAAATAATAAATGTTAAAAATAATGACAATGTCAAATCGCAGAATGTATTGACATGCCTCTTGTCACACATCTTTGGATTGGAAGCGAAATCTACAGCATAAACAGAAACCGTAAAAAACCTTAGCAGCTAAATGCTGAAGCAACTATAAAAGTTTAGTGATTTGTGGTAATAGCGAAAAAATTATCTTTTTAGCTTTCTTCAGATCTTCACGTTTCAGAATCCCTAGATGACGAAAAATAGGTTTTTCCAATTCTGTCTGTCTGTTGCCGGTATAACTGAAAAATTATTTTTTGGAAAAAGACGATATATTGCATGCAATTATATGCCTTCCTGGCATCAAATCTAAAAAATTCGGTAAAATATACAAGGTGAGCACCTTAAAAAAACTAAATTATTCCTATTTTTGCTTTAACTCAAGAACTATTACTGAATGAAAGCAATATTTTGCATATAGCTCAGATTTTTACAACTGAAGAAAAATGGCATACATTAAAAAATCATTTTTGTTTATTTTTTCTTTAACTGAGAAATAGATAAAAGTAATAATTTGCACTCAGTTCAGGCCTTACACTTGACGAGATTGTTACCCAACAGATGTAAGGAAAGTCAAAGAGGGGCAACAAAGAAGTGCGTTCTGTTTAATAGCGTGGCGCATCGCAGAGGCGGGAGGCATATACGTAATCTGCAGAAGCATAAGGTGTTATGACATCTGTTCGGCCACAATCGGTAAGGGATTAATATATAGCCAATGAAAGTTTAAGTAAAGTGCAAACACAGAGGGGCATTAGACGTCCTCAGTTCAGTGGTTTCGCTTGTTTTCTGCGTAGTCAAAGAAATAGTCGTTAGTTCGTAAAAAGACTATTTAAGTGCCGTCTAAAATTACTACAACTTGTTTAAATATGGAAACTAGGCTTCCAGAAGGCTACCAGTACAAATTTGTGAACGACACAACTGTTTGATTCAATCTAATTACACTAAGAGGAAGTTGAGGCTAACTTCGCATGTTTATATTTCTACCAACAAAAGTTTACAGGCCGAAAAAATTCCGGTAGATATACAAACTGTATCTAACAAAATTGAGCGCTTATAAAATGTAATTTTTCGAAAACAGTTAAAAAAGGGTTACTTTTTCATTTTATTTTTAATGAGTGAAGTGATTTATTTTCGTACATACAACACACACACAACAGGACGCAAATACTTTTTTGGCCTCTTGACATGTAAACAACACATTCATGCACAGTTGAGGCCCACCGTAACTACGATTTTACAGTTATTCAAAAGAAAGCAATATTGATTCACTGGGCGGAAAGCGCTGAGAGGGTTTCTGCGCTGCTAACGGGGTTATGCTTTATAACTTATTTTACAATGGCCACTATGATAAAATTGTTATAAGGATAGAAAGAAAGAAAATCAAATTCAGTGATGCCAGATTATGAAATTTTTCTCTAGTTCTAGGATCTTTTACCAAACAGGTAAAAAGAAACAAATAACTCTAATAGTGAACCGAAATTTAAAATTCTGTTTTTTTGGAGTTGGAGGGGTGCAGGGAAACTTAAACTCAAGTTTTCGACCATGATTTCCTGTGCTATTTCCGCCAAAATTAAAAAAGTGTGTTTGTTTTCCTTGCGATAACTAGCTTCCTCATTAATGGTACATGAAAATACAGTGGACCCTGTATTTAGAATAGTTTTTGCTCTACAATTTATTTTCAATTACTTTTCTACGTACAAGCTATATTAGTCGATATATCGAAAGCGAAAAGAAGGCGTGCAGGGGTCGCTATTTTTTCGCGCTTGTTCCCTTGTATTTCGTGTCTCGTCTTATTCACCGAAAATGTAGTTATTATAAAACTCGTAGAGCTTGAAAATAACTGCAATTTGTCGTTTTATTACATAAAAGACCTAATATACTTGCATTACATTATGCCGTTACTCTTCCTATTTAATCTGATATTATTCTGGAATACCAACAATGATTGATTTGAATATCATCAATTGAAATGGTATTACTTTAGTGGCTAAATGAATAAATTGGCTGTTGTAGTTCTACTTTATTTTCACGTAAAACTTCTGGAAAATGGACATTTATTAGGCGGGAAAATTACTCCAACTTTCTCAAGCACTTATTAAAGTTGGATCCATCAACTAATCATTACCTTCTTCTAAAATCTAATCAATTAAATCGATATTGCTGAGTTACTCACTTATATGCACTCAGCAACTTTATATAATCCGATCTGCTTCAGACCTTGCTGGTAATTTACTCACACTAGATGCAATAGCAAACCTAGACCGTAAGAGCCAAAACGACATGTTTAATCACACTTGCTGGTGTACACCTTGTACTCATATTCTATGGACATGTGTTCTCTGCCATGGTTTCCCGTTGTTTTCCGAAAATTGTACAATCACTCTATGTATGTCCATAGGATGTAGGACTTCTCCAATTCACTGTACTCTATTGTGGGCTGTCGTCATTGAACAGATTGCTTTGACTTGTTTCAAGTCGTTTCGGTCGTCTGATGCTTTGTGGTAAAACTATCACATTTGCCTTTTTCTAGCATGGTATTACGCCTTCGTTCAAATGTTTAAGCTCATCTTGGAAACGTCTATACGTTTTCTGGCACTCGAACGCTTGAAAATGTTACTGTCCTCGTATACTTTCCTGAAAAAATTACTACCACTAGCTGATTTAACTTAAGTTCGCAAGAACGATTCGATAAATCCTAGAGCGCTGCGTCCCCTTTGCGGAACTTTCCCTTGCTGTTGTAGTGGAGCCATAAATCGCAATAACTCGTTGTCAACAGTTAGCGTAAGAATTCCAAAGAAAGGAAGCTCGACTTTAAAGTAAACAGTGCCAGTCCGCAATAAATATTTGTGAAATGCAAGCAGTTAGCTTAAGTACCATTAGAAAACTTTCTAGCAAACGGATGCACGCAGTTAAAAAGGTGATTTGTGCGCGGAATTCAATGGAGAGAAATTATTCAACGTCCTTCGAACTAAAAGGGTTTCTTAAAATACACTTTCCTAAATCAGAAGCAAAAGTGAAGTCACAATACAAAACTGCAGCTGTAAAAATCTAGTGAATTTCAAGTGGTGTCATAAACTCATAAAACCTCCAACCTTGCCTCCCAAGTGAAAGTGAACGCATCCTCCGTTTTGTGAATACAATACCATTGTTGTCACTAGAATAGAAAATCCTTTTTGTATATTGTGTAAATTGTGTAACATGGGTATATAAACCAGAGCGATGGGGTTGAACAGGATCATTGCATATCAGGTCTTCGCCTGTTAAACCACTTTGGTTAAACAGACACGCAAAGAGTGAATTCCTCAATGCGTTTGATATTAATCTCATACTGAGTGGAACATTTACTTTGAGTGTTTTCCACGGGCCAAGTGTCAGATTCACAACCACCCATATGTATGCCTGATTAAACGGACCTATTCGCTCTGCACTTGTAGTAATATAAAAAGCTAATCCGCACACGTAACCAGTTAATTTATGTCTGTAATCCGTTGCGTTAAATAAAGAATATTAAAAGTGGTGGAGTTATTCGTGTGTGTAATTTCTAACAAACACCGTAACTAACCCACTAAACTGTAATTGTTATCGGTTATAGACACATTGAAGATAAATCTAGTAGTAGAGTTGAATACAGTAAAATGTGCATAATTATATGTAAGTACTGAGACACAAATGTGGCTTTGTTATACCATTAGGTATTAATAGAGTTGCTCCATTGAACGGTTATATGATTTTATTGTTCATTGAAATGTTAAACAGTGTTTAACATGATCGCGTCCCTCACGTAAATTACCACTCTCGCTTCGCTGTGCTCGCTCGAGTGGTAAAAATATGCTCGAATGTTAAGACTGGGTTACCCCTCTTAATACGTTAATTACTATTACAGGTGAAAACCTATTTAGCTCTTATAATAGACTTGAAAAGTACACGTGGTTAGCTGTTGATGGGACGGCACGATCCTAATTTCAAACTGCAGCCGCACCATGGTGTAACCAATCATTAGCCAGTGGTGTATTGAGAAGATATCACCATGGAAGATCTGGCTCGCTTGTGGAAGAAGGGCATATTTGGCACTTTCATGTGTTTGAAAACTCGTATTGTACTTCGCTTCACAATAATTAAACAGGAAGTATTCTAATAATACTATACTCAACACACCAGTTACATGAAATTCTCGTAGATCAGCCAAGGACTACCAGAACGAGGTAATTCAAAACGTTACGTTACGGCAAATTAAACACTAAATAAAAGAAGTTTTGGAGGACTAACGCCAAGCCAACCAAGATTCCAAATAGGGATTAGCGCTCCCAAACGGAAAAGTCCTGAAAATTGAATTCCATTAGATGGACGATGCGTAGGCGTTATAAATATTGCAACATAAGTGGCGTAATTCCAGCCTATTACTATTTGTGTAATAGTTTGTTTGTTATGGAAACCTAGGCATAGACACAAACTGCTATGGTTCTATGGTCAAAGTCTTACTTAGAATTTTGCCGAGACTAAGGAGTTCCAACCCTAGCAAGGAATCTTTTACATGCTACATATCGTAGTAACATGGGTCCCACGGCTTTACATTATAGGCGTAATAGTTTTAATATTACGTATATTGATTTATGCCAACATGTTAGAAACATTCCGTTAAAGCAGTTACTTTTGGTACTTTAGCCTCAAATCCTAGTATTTTCGCGGGTCACGCAGGCAAAATTCGTAATTCAATGGTAATGTTATCAAAATTCATTTCTATAAACCTTATTTCCGCACCGTTCAGTTCAAATATTATCGCTTCACCGTAGTTAAAGATTGCCGATTCTGGTTCATGTTGGCTTACGTTATAAATTCACCCTTTGTTCTCTTCTGTTCGTAAAGCAGTCTCAGGTTACCGATTTCTTAGTATTTAACATTGTTCTGCTATACCCAAGGTCCCCTTCCGAGTTTTGCAAGTGTTGAACCATATTTCGTCATGCTAAAACTTTTCCGTAGCTTTAAGCAGAAGCTTGAGTCAGCTTTGGTTATCCCAACATCTTCTGAACCGTTCTATCGTATGAGCAACAAGAATGGAGATAAGCCGCGTTTGCGCTTAGCCAGTTTCGCGCCTGTACTTACGGATGAGCGTCACTTAGCGTGCAGCCCTCAAGACGTTCGGGGGTAGCGCTTCGTCCGCGAGCCGGCTTCGCTTAGCCGAGCTCGCGTTTAAGTCAAAATTCTGGTGTTGCGAAGCCGCATTGTCGCTGTCATTTCGAGCTTTTTGCATAGTGGTTAAAGGTGAACGTTTAGCCGAGTTTTTCCGTATCGTTTGGAGCTGAGCATCTCCGCTAACACTTATCGTGGAATATATTTTGGGAACACTCAACCGTGTGCTAAACTTACCACGTAGAACGAAGACCCGATCCCTTACCGTCATCTGCTTGTTACCGGGGTCCGTTCTAGTCAACCTTCGTCTTGGGGATGTTTTACCGCTCGCATTCGCTCGATTTTGGCCCAGTTCTGTGGTTTACAACAGTTTCCTGTCGTTTCCGTTCGTGGCACTGACTGAGATGCAACTCGCAGCTGAGGAAAACAACTTAAGTCAGCACAACTATGGTCCTATTAAGGTAATTTGTTAACCGTTAAATGTTTATAGTGAAGTGTTTTGCCAAAATGTAGTTTGGGCCACTTGAGTCCTTTTGGTTGATTCAAACCGTAAAATGTTGAACAGTTCCGCCAAGTTTTATTGTGTTTATGTTGTTTTTGTGTATTAAGCTCACGTAACCGTTGATGTAGGTACCATTTTTTTGAAGTGGTTGTTGCTAAATTTTGTAACTGTAAAGTAGTTTTTGTGGTAGAAAGTACCGTCCTTACTGTTGGTAATTGTAAGCATATCTTTTGTTGCCGTTTGGTCATTCTAGTTTAGATTATAAATTGCGTCGTTAACCCAACTAACCTTTTTGCATATTTTCGGCCGTAATATTTAATTATTGTAACATTCATTGTCATTTGTCTCATGTTATTTCATCAATAGAGTTTATCGTTAATTGTTTATACGTTTTTCATTGGTGTGTTTGCATGCACTGTTGTGTCTATGTTTTGTACAGGAACCTAGTTGGTGCAAGTAAGTGTAAGCTGATGCCGTTTAAGGTAGGTTTGATCCAGCTGTGACGTGGCTACCTCAGGTTGTGCCAAGGAAAAAGTAGTAAGGTGATTTACCCACTTCCATTTTCAAGTAATCTCACCTGTGTTGTTATTGTTGTTTCCCGATGTAGTCAAGAAAATGGTGGCTTTCCGTTATTTAACATCTTTAACCCCTTTGTGCTAGAGCACAGCCCTAACTGTTAGATAGTAAAGAACCTCGACCTTTTCTTCACTGAGCATCCAATAGCCGGCGCGCATCGTTGCAGCACATCTCGTAACGAAAGTTAGGGCTGAGTTTTTGGCGATATTCCCGATTATGTCTTAGTTATTTTGTAGGTAGCAGGTTTCGCTCTCAAGCGTATGAGTTATGCTTTGCACGCTTGAGGGGCTGCTTGTTAATGTCGTAATAACGTTTTCGTCGTGTAACAAAATTGGCGATCCCGTCGTAGTAACGTTCTCGTGTTGTAACAAACACCGGCACCGACTTCGCCGTACAACTGAAATTAACTGCATCAATTTCGATCTAAACACTTCTGCTGCTAGTTCTGTCCAACTTTGCCAACACGTGTTAGTTGCTTCCTGTTTCAGCAAGCTATTTTCCTGTTTCGCCGTCTTATTACCTCGCATCGTCTTGCTGTTCTCCCATATCTGCTTAGCTCTGCGAATCACAATATCTTGCGGATATATCACAGCTTAGTGTAACTATTTTATTCTACTACTACTACAGATATATTTTCTCTTTAGTTTTCCTCTCACTCATTCAACCTCTACGCATTGAAAGCAATTTGTTTTGTTTATCTGCCAGAACCTACTGTATGTATTTCTACTATTTATCTGAAACAATTGCATACGCAGCCTGTCTATACACGCAACCAACCAGTGCTTATTCTAAACACAACATGCAATCTTTCTTACTTTTACCGATTTCAAACAACCAGTTTCTACACCTTTTGCCACCTATTATTATTTCTATTTTTAGCTTCTCAGTTCAGAACTCTTTTAAAGGAAAGCATCACTAATCAAAGTATGAAATCTATGAAAAATTAAAGAAGGAAGATACAAGAGCGTAAAGGTGAGAACTGAAGCACACTATTTATCAATAAGTATCAAGTTGAAGATATAGGCCCGAAATTCTGGCTTGACGATGAATTTCATCGGAACGAGCAAGCTCGGACGAGAAGGATGGGTTGACAGCGATCAGGCTACGGTAAAATTCTTGTGAATCCGATATCGTTCAATAATGAAATAGTAATCATAGCTCACTCAGAAATTACGAGGAAAAGCTGAAAAACATAAGAGGTTTGTTACCTGAGCAGTTCTATATGAACAAATGGTGGTACTGAAGAATATGAAATATAAAAGTTGAAAAAGACATCTGGCATGTTAAAAGAAAATGAACTAGACCAAAAATATCAAAGAAAATCAGACTACGAATCTTTAGCGCTGCTGCAAAAGCAGTATGAATATAAAACTTGAAAATCATAAAACCTTGACTATAATATGAGTGTTCATCAACAAATGCCTGTGCACAATAATGAAGATCTCCTGGAAAGATTTATTTAAACCAAAATCCTGTAACGAAATTGTGAAGAAAGTGGAATTGGAACGGACATGCAGTACGTCCAGAATGCGCTGGATTGGAATCGGCAAGAGACCAAAAGAAACAGGCCCACAACGCCACAGCGAAAAGCCAAGAAGAACCGGCTCTAAAAAAATTATTACAAAAAGCTTAAAGTCCTGCCAAACAACACAAAGCATAATCCATTCACTACTTTTTGTTGTTAAGTTGCACATGAACAGAACCGTAATTTTTATTTTGTTGTATAATTTAAATAACCAACAAATTTACTTTTAACTTGACAGACCAGAATATTGTTGCCGGGTGGACGGCTTACTTTGATAGTACATGTGGAGAAATATTTAAAATCTGAAGTATTGTAACACCTTCCTTGTGCTTATTAAAATTGTGTCTAATTACACACTTACTGAAACTGGATATATAAAAAAAAATATTAAGTTAAATTTTTTTTTCTGCTTAAATATAGCAACTTTGCGTTTGAAGGTGTTTTGTAATGTTTTCTTACCTAAAAGTAACCATATAACCTCAAATGTAAACCTTGTTTAAACACAACAAAGTAATTTTACTTAGTTAAGTTGGGAAAACCAGCATGGCCAATTTCCATGCAAAAAAGACGTGAACAGAGTACAGTTAAAAAGGCTTGTGCACGTATGCTACTTCTAGGAGTTACAAAACATCGATCTTAGGCTTATTAAAAATACAAATATTTTATTATAAAATAGAATGATTTTGGTGCCCTTATTTTATTTTAATTACCTGCAATAAAATTCGACTGCTCCGGTGAACATAAAAATCTGTCTCATGGGTTAGATCTCTAAAACTAGAAATACTAAGTAGAGCAAACTAATTTTTAGTAGCTCCAATTCAACTAGAATTATTTTACTTGTGAACGCATCACAACTAAATCTGCAGTAGCTAACCTCAATAACTGACATGAACACAAAGCAGTGTGCCCTCGCAAAAATCGCAATAATTGATTTAAATCGATGCCAAAATCAGCAAAATACCACTGGCATAGCAAAAATTATCTCGCATAGCAACAGTACTAACAGCTTTTGTCCTATCGCGACGTAGAAGTGACGCCAGCTGTCATTTGTTTTACATCCGGCCAAAGGTAAAAAATGTCGAGTCATTCTGCATTTTTGAGAAACTCTACCTAAACTTCTGGATTCAGGAATGCACTGGACAATCGGAAACTGCGGCAATGCATGGCGGAAACTCCAATCTTGCAGGCCCCAGCAGTATAAAAAGGCTCTAGACGTTGGAATTTGAGCAAATACCTGGTTTTTTAGAATCTTTCGAAGATGGGTCGCACCTCTCAGGAGACGCCAACTCGTTTTCTTAGTTGCAAAAGACTTGGTGACTCAAATTTCTGCCTGAAGTTCTGCGTAGAAGACCCCTCTAGGCGTTGAAGGCACCAAACTTGGCTCGAACTAGCTCCTGCAGGTTGTATCGACTCCCAAACGTAGCCCGTACTTGCATCGCCACCTGCCTGGTTTTTGCCGAAGACGAATATTCACCAAATACAGCACTTTAAGACTGGAAAACACCTCAGTTGTTAAATAAAACCAACACTTGTACTCAAATGGATGTGTTTTATTAACAAATTCAAATTTTTTATGGGAGCTGATGTGAAACAATGCTAACATCTTGGACAATTTCAAAGCTCTCTTGTGTGGTTGTTAAACAAAAGAAAATCTCGTATCTTAGCAACATCTCACCACAATTTTTTACAAGATACATAAAATTTACTTATAGAATAAGGTTTTCGATTCTTACAGGCCAAATAAATGTTTTTCTTAGGTTATAATGCACTACACTCAATACTCTGCTATATCACTGTGTTTTTAACCGCACTGTTATGTTCTGTAGTTTATTATGCACTTAATAGTGTCCTTCTTTCAATTTCTTTGCATTCGTAGGTTGCTCCTTTGCAACATTTTTTTCCGGTTGCGTCTTGCAAAGTTTCTAATCGTCGTACTGCATTGCTATACTTTTCAGTTACTTTACCATTCTGTTCCTAGCTTTCTGACCACTATAATGCTCATACTTTGTACTTGTGCAAACCATTTCGTACAATAACAAACATAATACTTCAAACGTTAATGCTACAATCGTCAGATACTATGGATTACTTGTTAGAAATTGCCAATAATTTTGAATTTTAAGATATTTTGTAATATGTATTATTTAATAAATATTATTTTCAAAATTATCTGACTCGCAATTTTTATTTGTTATTTTCGGGGGCGAAACGGTTGGGGGTGAAACGGTACGGGGGCAAAACATCCCGGAGCGAAACGGCGGGGGCGAAACGTCACATAACCGTTGGATCAGTGTTTCGTTCTCAGTTTTTTGCTTGAGTGCTATGTGATTTACCGTTTAAGAAGAGTTTTATAGCCCTAGTATTGACCTACGAGAAAAACAGAGGAATATCAGCCAAGCTAATTCGCCTAATTAAAGAAGGATACACGAACCCCAAACGCAAAGTACTGTTAATTGGCTAAACGCCAAAAGCCTTTGCAACAGAAACCGGAGTCAAGCAAGAGTAAATACTTCACCTTTTTTATTCTTAATTATGCTAGATAATGTACTAAAAAACTGTAAAAAAAATACAAAAGGAATCAAATGGGGTTTGATAAAAACACTAGGGGACCTGGAATACGCAGACGATGTATGCCTGATTACATAGAAATCACAAAATATGCAATCAAAACTAGACAAACTAAAATCCGAATCCAAAAATATAGGACTTAAAACAAATAAAACGAAAACGAAGTTAATCAAAGTTAACAACAAATATAGTCAACTTATATGTAAACGGAGTGGAAGTGGAGGAAGTTGAAGATTTTCTATACCTTGGTAGTGTGCTATCAAGTGAAGGCAGCTCAAGAAAAGACATCGAGCAACTTACTCGTATAAATAAATCCAGATGAGATTTCTCGGAGATGAACTCAGTGTAGCGAGATACTCGTAACAACAAGTGTTCATACAAAAATTCATATATTTAGCAGCACTATTAAAGCAGTGTTACTATACATGTGTGAAACGTGGTGTACAAACATTATAACAACAAAGAAGGTAGCTACTTTTATTAATAGATGCTTAGGAATATTTTAAAAATATGGTGGCCAGAAACAAATACAAACATTGAACTGTGGAAACGAACTAAACAACAAGAAATAAGTACAGAAATTAAAAAAAGAAGATACGAATAGTTAGGACATACACTAAGGAAGACGAAACAATGCTCATGCCGAAGTGTCTTAGAATGGAACCCCCAGGAAAAAAGAGCTAGAGGAAGTGATAGCAGAGGTGGAAAAAAGACTTAATCAACAGTCTATGTCCCAATCGGAAATAATAAAAACCGTTATTATTATTATTCATTTATTAGTTTTGTCGTATAGAAAGGTTTATGCTTACTTGTCATATAAAAAAAATTGGCTAAATAAATGAAGTAAAAACGTCCATGAATTAAACTTATGACGTTACAAGGCATTGTTATTAGTGCGGTATGGTCGTTTAGACGAAGAACCGTCAACGATAACCGAGATTATAGACATCCTAGTTCACTGACATCTGCAGACTCTTTTGTCGGTTCAAGTTTCTCACGAGTAACATTTCTGGTTTTAAACATAATTTTTATGGTGTTTACAACAAATGTAATAACTCTATCGTCAATTAATATAATGTGATTTTTTTCTAGTAATGCAGTCAGAACTCATAGAATTCCAATTTAAATACGAACAGAGTAAAGGAGTACTTATACTGAAGCAAAGGGTCTGGCCTGCGATATTGGATGTAAATGTACTATAATAATTAAAGACCGGATTCTAAGCACTTTTGCTTACGTTCAATTTTAAAAGCAGCAACAAACTGTTTTAAAATCTTCAGAAATCTCACAAAAAGAAGCAATTTGAGTCATATTTGTGCCTGCTTTTTGTGCTTATGTGCTGTTACCAATGCTTATTTTTCAATTTAGTGCTTACCTCGGACTTATTTTTGGGTCCCTTGAATTTTCTAACCAAGCTATTTGGAAATCTGTATCGTATCGCGAAGGCGATAAGGATGCAGTTTCCATTAGTTAATAAATTAATAAGTAAACGTAAAAAAATATGAGTGAAGATGTTTAAAGAGAAATTGCCAAATGTTTCGGTGCCCCCAGGACCTATTTTGACTAATTGGGGAACTTGGCTAGACGCCGCAATCAATTATGCTAATAATTTAGAAAACTTTAAACAATTAGTTTGTGAGTATCCAGAAAACACAAGTAAATCAATACAAGACTGCTAAAATGTTCTTAAACAACATGAACTACAAAATCATTTGGCATATATTAAATTCAATTTTAATTTTTTAGCGAAACCATGAAATCGCTGGGTAAGCAACAAATTCCTTTGTTTGAATCAATTAAAATTATTGACCATTTCAAGAATGCCATTTATGATGTTCCAGAACCCTTTGGAGAGTTAGTTAAAACAAAAATGGAACAGATACCAAGAACTAAAAAAAATTCTTCTATTTTGAGTGGTGAAAATGTTCCTGATTTGAACGTGGATCCCGCTAATACAGCTGCGTTTAAATACGCACCTATTACTAATGTAGACGTAGAGAGAAGTTTTTCGACATACAAGTACATTTTAAACGATCGAAGACACAATTTAACAATGGAACATTTGGAACAATATTTAATTATCAATTCTTTTCGACATGAATAGAGCTGTTTAATATTTTAATTTTTTTATTTTAAATATCACATCTATCACGTTTTTATATCTGAACATAAATTAAGTTCGATTTGTATCTTTATTATAAAATAATACGTGTTTATTTCTTATGATTTTTTTTCATATTGATTTTAAGTTGTATTTTTACTGTAAATATATAAAGTTGCATAAAAATTGCTGTCTATTGTTTTAAATTACTGCTTTTTTGGAGCTTTTTTTGGCATAAATTGAGCTTTTTTTTCGTAAAATAATGTGCTTTTTTAAGCACTTTTTTTTACTTAAAGGGTGCTTATTTATCCGGTCTGTAATAATAGTACTAGATAACTATAATAACCGATTATATCGTACAATTAGTGCACGGTAAGAAAAGCACGTGCATGTTGTGAGACAAATTTTTAATAACTGTTTTATAAAATATAACGATATCACAACAGTAGCACTATGTTATGGGGCCACCATAACAAGTCATCAGCTGATGTTTCAACATGGAAAAACCCTGCCACGTGGTCGAAAACGACTTTAGAATTTACAACTGCCAAATTGACAATTTACAATTTCAATAAAATAGTAAAAAAGTCTTACTTTCTTCACGATTTTTCGATAATGAAGACGACTTTCAGGACCACTGTGCAAAACAAAAGATTGCAAACTAATTAACTATTTCAAAATTGAAATAGACGTAACCAACCGCTACTCTTGTACTTAACCCCTATTGCTAATTCATCATCAGTATCATTATCGACCTATTGTTTCAATTGGTTTTCATTGCAAAATTTAAAGTTAGGCTCCCAACCCTTTTTCGTCATATCGCATTTCTTCTAGGTTCATAACGGAATAATACATTTTATAGATATAGCCTCTGCGATTGTACCTGTACTGTATGAGCAAATGTTGTAAGTTATATCAAAAACTGTGTGAAATTTTAGAATAATATATAGTGACTGTATTTCATATAATAAAATCAATATTTAGAGTTTGATTCGATTTCATTTTTCAAGCCTAATTTAGGAGTGCACTCTAATGGTAGCTCAATTATAAAGCTCTCTGAGTGGTATTGACTAAATTTACAAATTTAAAGTGGTTATACACATTTCACAAAATGGAATTCGGGTTATAGGTTAACATAAACACCGACAATCGAATTTTACTTTTTTACGCAAATAAACTATTTCAATAAAACAAAGTGATTAGAAGTAAATTAGCAGTAAGATAAGTCAAACATCTAATCGAAATGCCATGAACTTAATATGTTGATTTTCTAGGAACATCGAGGTCAGTAAACCGCTGCGACAATTGCTGCTGGAATGCACCCTCGGTTCTGACTATTTAGAACGTATCTAAGAACTATGCCACACCAAGTAGCCAGAAGTTTTCCTCTCGTTGGCGTACTCCATCTTATTTGTTGATTCTTGTTCGGGCTTGACCTATTGACGTGCAGGTATGATGTGGATGGAAGCTGGTTAAACAAGGAATTTCTGTTTTGAAACGACACGTCAAGGATCTAAGTAGCTTTCCGATTTGACTATATGCCAAAGATCGGCAATATATCCAGAAAAGGCTGAATCTAAAACCACTTGTAATAATTATTGAATTAACTACTAATTAAGTACGACTTATATACAGGCAAAATTGGGCTGCCTTTCCAACTATTAATTATAGACCACTTGTTTGTGCAAAGTTCCACAATATAGTATATATTTCCGAAATATGTTCAATTGTAGGGGAATTTAACCATTCGATTATATCAATTAAACCATATATTCCAGAATTAATGTAGAAAAAACGTTTAAATTCTCAGAACCAAAAAGCACAACCTTTTGCTATAACTGCCAGGGCAAAAAGAGAACTCTACCTTTCGGACCTATTAACAAAATTTTAAGTTTAATCTTGGAAAGTTGATGTTAGAGGAGTGACTTTGAAGAGGAATGAGTTATGAGTTGCATACACCGTCCGCGCGCCGTAAACTGGCGACGCAGCCATCAGCAAGGCGTGGAGTAATGCAACGTAGATGAGTAAGAGATCGGCTTACCCGTCTAACCACTATTATGCTGATTCAACAATACTATTCCAATTTACTTATTAAAAACTCCTTTCATCTAAAACCTATATTTTTAAGGAATTAAGTATAAATTATGAGAGGAAGAGTTCTTGACTTTATTATATTTGGGTTGATTCAGAAATAACTACTATTGTTGATATTTAACAAATGCCTAGCCACATGCTTCTTATCCTATCAACTAAGCAGCTTCCCATGGTAAGCTTCCTATTTAAACTGAATACGAACAAGGAATATATCAAACCCTGTGTTACCAAAAACAGAGAAACATCCTAAACGATACACAAACGACTCGTTTAGACTGACTACACAGGATACACATGGGAAATATATAGGGAAATTTGACGTTTCCATAAATGGTTACTATAAGAAGGGAAGGTCGTTGATAATAATAACAAGGTTTGAATAAGGCAATTGACGGAAACATATTTTTGTACATTCTGTTTTACTTACAAGGGCCGTATTATGTTTTATATCAAACTTTCATGTCAAACCGAACGATCATACAATAACACCTAAAGGTACTTCCAGTTTCTTTCACAAGGGAAACTATGCATGCACCCTATAAAAAAAAGCTAACTATTTAACAGCCATTTACAAGTAAAGACAGAGATATTTTTAAAATGCAAACAGGCCCAAATATTTCAACTTTGATATAATCGGAGTAATACATTTGGCAATTTTAGTAATTTAGAAAATCATTGCTTCGCTTTTTAAATAAAAATTGAACAATTCTACAACAAATATAAACGCCGCTAGTAACATTCCAGCAGCCCAACAGATAAACGCTCCAAAGAAATGCTCAATGGCCAAGGTAAGCATCCCATAGGACTGTTTATTTCCCTTGGCTGTTGCTATTTCTGCAGCAAGGTCCGAATAAATCTTTTCGGACAATCCATTCTCAGTTATCCTTCGTAAAAGACTATTAAAAGTATCAAGAAAATAGTGGCCTTTTCTCATAAACGCTACAATGCTGAAAGGCAATAGTCCAACGTTTCCCTTTAATACCGTTACCATTTCAGCTTCTCTAGGGTGCATTTTAGTCAACACATTGTACGTTGAGGACGTAGTGCAGTTTCGGGAATAGGCAACTCTTTGCAGGATTTCAGTTAAGTTAAAGAACAATGCTGGCAAAAGTATGATTTTCTTATAAATTTTGACATAGACGGGTTCATTCAAATAAGTTTTAATAATACCATGTGCGTATTCTGTAGTTATAATGGGCAAGGGATATTCAGAAAATTGTTCTAGGGTTGTTACTGCCCGCTCATACAGCGGTTGTGTCAAGACACTGATAAGCCTGCCTTGAAAAACAGCAGAAATGTGCATGCAGTAGATCAAGTAAAACAGCATGATTATTCGAAAAGTTACGATTTTTGGAGAAATGGGAATGCCGTAGCCAAACGTAAACCGCGAAATATCCAATAAGCACCTCTGAAAGCTTCTGAATTTTGAGTCTGTTGAAGAAACATTTGCAACACAATACAAAGCAGTCGCTATTGTAAGCAATATTGCAACGATCAGACTCCAGGCACTTGCGTGGAATATTAAACTTAACAGCTTTATATTGGAAACTCTCAATGGCTTCGGAGTAACCCACACGGTGGTATCTTGAAAGAGGCATTCGCTTACATCGTACTCTTTGTATAAATCTACAGATTTAAAGAATGCGGTAGTGAGACATATATCTTCTCTCCGATCATGTAACTTGTGAGTAATGGGAATAGCTGACACGTTTGATTTTAAAATCGCCCCTATTAACCGAACTGTTTCAAAAATTGTACAAAAAATTGACTTTCTTGATATGTCACTGGAAGTGAAGACACCAACAGGCACTTCCACCTTCAAATCGCATCCTTCTAGCATTTTGATTCTGTTGTAGAAGCTTATGTTGACATCATTACTGCAATACTGAACAAAACGAATGTCACTCCGCCTTAAGCATTTACTGTCCTTTTTAAAGGGATTTGATGTGTATAATTTTAATGAGGTCTGAGCCTCATTTACCACTAAATATACATTTGTGATATCAAAACTCCATAAAATTGCCATGGTATTATTTAAATTGTCACTCTTAGATGTTACGATGAGATATTTTCCACGTGGGCCGTTGCTTTGACTCCATATCGAAGTATTCTGTAGCTTCATAATGGTTTTGTTCAATGAAATATCTCCACTGGCAAAAATAACATAATTATTGTGCAGTTGCAGTGACAATGCGACTGGTCGCTCAGGAACAATCAAAATACGAGGATTGGAAATTTCTTCAGGAAACACAATAGCATCTTCATAAATAAACTGTATGGTGCTGTTGGGTTTAAATAATTCTTTGGTAAGTTTTGTTAAGCAGTTGCATATCTCTAAATTAGTGTCTGGCAATTTGAATAACGCCTGACAAAGTAAGCAGCAGTTTGTAGACAGTAACAGTGTCAATGCCATAGATTGAAACTGATAGGCATCTTGGATTTACTACTCTTTAATAACACAAGCATCAGCATATTTGTAATTCACAATAGCTACACGTTGTTCTTAGAATCACCCAACTTCTCAGTAAGTTTATAGTCTTTTAACACAATACTTAATATTCCAAATGTATGTTTTTCTAATAAGAGGCCACTAATCGAGTTTCTATAACAACTAAAAACAAAAGTTGGTCAACATCTAAGTGGCACTAACAACAACATTAGAAAGCAATAAGTTTTGAAAGCAATTTATTCGGATTAGGCATATTACGGCTATTTGTTATCAAAATTACTTCCCACCTAGACTTGCAAAAATTTTTATTCCTTCAAATGTCAGATCGACATAACTTAAGATAGTTATGGTTATTTACTTCGTCATATTAATCAGTTATCCGGCATACCAATTAAGTGCTGTGAAGCAAACCGCAACTAGCTCATTTCATATTTTTAAACAAGAAAGTAGTTGTTTTACGTTCTAACTCTATATCGGTTATGTAGATTTCTTTATCTAAAGTGTACGTTGACAGTTCAGCCAACCTATTAATTCAACAGCTCTCATAAAAATCATATCATATATCTCAGGTGACTTCAAGTATATTGATCAGACATTAAATGGTTTATTTACAATAAATTGTTTATTTCAGATACGTTTCCTTTAAATGTTCGACACACAACACTAGTCTAACCTTATTAAAACACTCCCTCGTACTAGGTCACAACAATTACGCAGATCTTTGCTACAGGAGATTCATGAACTCCGCTCAAAATATTTTAACATTAACATTTTGAAAACTTTCCTTTGCTTAAACCTGCTTGTGAATTTCAGGATAATACCTTTAGGTTCATCAGGTCGATGTAGATCTCGTTTTTTTCATCATTTGTTTCTGAACACCCTGGAAATCCACGTTCTTCAACCGAGTATAGTATTTCTCCAAGTGGTTGATTCGTAGCTTCATGTTGGTGTTTTCTTTTTTAAGTTCGACATATTCAAATTAAGATTGTCTATTCGTTTAAAGCAACTATCCATTTCTTTATTCTTTTTCATAATTAATTTCTTCAATTCCTCAAGTTGGTCAATCAAGTCAAATCAAGTGAACAAGGGAAGCCATCGACTTTTGAGGACAATAGTTTCTTTTCTTCCCTAACAACTAATTAAACTCCTAATGTTATTGCTTCAAACATTTCAAGGTTTAAAGATTTTAGATCACTGAGCAGGTCATCTGCAGTTACCTCACTCTTATATTTGCACAGTGTATAACACCAGATAGGTTTGGCCTCGGAGCTTAATTTTCGATAAACTGCCTCGCGTATACGCAAATAAATTATGAAAACCATTATTACATATGCCGCACTGCATAATGTGGTAACATTTTTATTGATAATAACGCACAGATACAAAACAATTAAAATCGAGATCGTCGTTCATACGTCCGTACTTAACGCACGAAGAATGCTCGCACTTCAAAATTTGTCGAGCTTTCTTCCCGCTTACCACCAGCTGCAACCGTTTTCACGTAACGTTAATGACCGCACGTTAACCTAACTAAAACTGCGAATTTTACTCCTCCAAATTTGATTCTTAAACCGCGAGATTTCGCTCAACTCCAGTTACATACTTTCCATCTAGATCGATTTACGGTTATAGCACTTTACTATATTTATCAACTTTTAACCACTTTAATAATTTTGACCTACTATAGACGAGCCCACCATGCTGTAGTCATGTTCATGTTATAACCTGTTATACGTTGGTTTTAATTACATATGGTATTATACGGTTACGTTGTAAGGTGGTGGTTGGCAACTAGATAGGTGATTAACTTCACCCTCGGTTGGGATGTAATAAAGTTTGTAATAAGCTACTGCTGTATACATTTTCTCCAATGTACAAACACAACAGATTGGTGACGAGGACAAAAAGAGAACCGACAAAAAAATAGAGAAACAGAAATTTTACAAAATGACGCAGTGAGTATCAAACAGAAACACATACTAGGTACCCAACCTAAGCAAGTAACACGTGCACGACTGAAAAAGTACCATGCGTTAGACGGAGGGTCGCTTGGAGGGCCGATACAATACGTATAGTACAAATAAAATTACAGTTACGGATACAAATGATGCCGAAACAAAAGTATCCCCATGTTTTACAATCGAATCGTTCGCTTCCAGCATTACAAATTGGAAACGTCAATGTTTCGAAAAGGCATTAAAGTTTTTGATGTCACGGAAGTGGATAAATTGGCATACATTCTATACGGGGTCCTAAGGTTTTCAATATTCTATCCGATAAATGCATTCCCGAAAATTCATACAACTTAAGTTTGTTAGAACAATTTGCCTTATTTTAGGATTCTTCCCGAATCACGTAAGTAAAATTCGTAACTCAGTGAGGTACTTAATATCTATTTCCATACGAAAATTATTTTCAATTTATTTAAGCCAAATATTTAGTTTGGTAATGTTATCAAAATAAGAACCTTATTTCCGCGTGGTCCATTTTAAAGATTAACACTCCGCAGTTGGTTTACATTGGTCGAAATTCAGTTATAAATCCACCCTTTGTTCTCTTTTGCGAGCAATGCGGTTTCAGCTTATCGATTTCTCTGTATTTATTGTTGTTCTGACACAGTTAAGCTTGTAACGTTTCGCTCTTGAATTTAAATTCTAAGAATACCTAAAAAGTATTCAGAATTTAATTCATCGCATTATCAAACCGTTACATCTCGCCGCCGCGCCAGGAAATGGTAACGGGAGCCGGCAGCCGATGCGCGAACCGCTTGAAGCATACGCAAGAGTGTTTTCCCTCACCGATGTAGGGAGATCGTACGCCGACAAGAGGTCACGAAGCGTTTAAAAAGGAACACATGGGAGCTCCAGGGGCAGACCCTACCAGAACCTACCAGAACTTACCAGAACCTACCCAGAACTTGAGATCCCTTTCCCGATACCATCCTGCCTCTCCTGGAATAATCTCGCTTTACCCTAACTGCGTTACTGTTTAAGTAAAGTAACATTAGGTGCAAAAGTCCTTATGGTGCTGACAGCGTTTCTGCCAGCCCGTGAGTACAGCCTAGCAACCTAGTGCACTTTTCTAAAACCCGACCGCTGCTAATTACAAGCCGAGACCGCGGTACTTGTATAATAATTATCCCTGTATCCCGTATAAAAACACTGTTTATTACAAGCGAGACCGCGGCACTTGTATATTAATTTTTCGTGCATCCTGTATAACCAGACCGTCGTTAATCACCAGGCGAGAACGTGACACCCGTATATTTATATTCGAGTAATCCGTCGAACAAGATCGCTGCTACTGTCTTGTCTGTAATCGCTCGAAGCCGGAACGTAAAGTTTAATTACTTTCCCGAAGGCCGCGTTTCAACAAACTTAATTTTGTTGGCTATAAAACACTCCGAGGTTTTCTACCTCTGCCGCCGTTCGCCAGTAACCGACACCTGAAGATCTCGAGATAAGGCGCTCACCTGCAAAACCAGCTGTCTGTACCCTGGAAGCCCGTACGTGAAGGCATCCCAATTCCAGAACTCCGTCGTTTCATTGGCGGAACTCCGAGGTCACCGCTGCATTGAAATGGGAGCCTCGGCCACCGGCAAATTTTTCCGCTAGAAGCTGGGCCCGTTCACCGTTCTTCTGGCGTCCAGCACATAATCCGCTCTACTTTGTATCGTCGCCCAAGGACTCGGCGTGCGCGCTAGGAGAGCCGACCAGCGAGCCTACGATCCTCCTGTGTAACCGAGGTTGCAGCCCTACCCTGCGACTCAAGCAACCCCTCATTGACAATCCTGTATTCAGCGTAATTTACATATCATATTATTTGTTAATGTATTTATTTAAAAACATTTATTCTGGATTTAATTCCTAATTATGATGACATTCGGCAGAGCGAAAGATTTAAAAATGTCTCCTTGGGAAACGTTATTCCAGCAAGTTACCAGTATTCTAAAACACTATTTCTGAGTGATGAAGATTCAAGATTGTTAAAAGAGTGGCGAGTGCCTGCATTTGAATTACATGTTGGCTTACATGGACTACTAGGCCATGGCTCTGGTAAACTACTGCGAAAGGACTCAAAAGAGCATTATAACTTTCCCAAGCTGCTGTTGAATCCATTATCTGGCGAACCTATAGAAAATTGCTATCAACCAGGGGAAACCTATGACTCGCGCTTTGGTGCAATAAGCTCGGCTTATAAAGAATGTCGAGCTGAGCCCGTTGGGCTTTATCTGAGCTTGGAGCCCTCGGTATTGGAAATTTGGCCACAGAGGTCCATCTGCATCCGATGTAAGCTATGTGAATTGGCTGTATTTGGTATGGGCAGGTGCCGGTCGAGCCTTAGAGATGTGGGATCCTCACCATGGTTGGCTGCAAGCACACTCGCAAGCACGCTTTGTGATTACGAAACTACTTGTACAAGCTGGAACAGCAAAGGTCGTGCAAACTAGGAAACATTATCTACTGATACACCTCGACGGGGAGCCAATTATGGGACCAAGGCGCAATGCAATTTCCCACTTTCTTTTACAAATGCAAGTGTATAAGTCAACTGGCGATGTAGAGGCAGCCAGGAATCTTTTTATGCATTTGTCGGAAGTTGTGGAAAAATGGCTGAGCTGGCGCACCATAGTGCTTGCTAATAAGCAGCCCCGTAACATGTTAATTCAACCCAATACGTTTACTGCAGGTGGTCATGTCAAGTTGCGAACTTATGAGTCCACTATCGAGGGCCTTGTTCAGTCATGGTTAGATCGATTTCCAGAGCCGGAGCCTCTGTATGCTGCCATTACCGTTTCCAAGTCCCGGGACCACAAGTGTTTTCGGGACTTACGAACTAAATTTCAAGTCCCGGGACTAGTCCCGAAGATCTCGAAAATGGTCCCGAAGGAGAAATAGTGTTCCGGTAAAATTTCCGAATGCAATTTTCAAAGGAAAACAAGTGTTTTAAGTTAAATAAAGTATTTCTGTGCTGATAATCTGCGTTGGGGGTCATCTATAACTTCATTGCTTTTTTCTGGTACCAAAAATGTATGTCACTCTTCAGCTTTACTTCCTTGTACAAGCTGGAACAGCAAAGGTCGTGAAAACTAGGAAACATTATCTACTGATACACCTCGACGGGGAGCCAATTATGGGACCAGGGCGCAATGCAATTTCCCACTTTCTTTTACAAATGCAAGTGTATAAGTCAACTGGCGATGTAGAGGCAGCCAGGAATCTTTTTATGCATTTGTCGGAAGTTGTGGAGAAATGGCTGAGCTGGCGCACCATAGTGCTTGCTAATAAGCAGCCCCGTAACATGTTAATTCAACCCAATACGTTTACTGCAGGTGGTCATGTCAAGTTGCGAACTTATGAGTCCACTATCGAGGGCCTTGTTCAGTCATGGTTAGATCGATTTTCAGAGCCGGTGTTCCGGCAAAATTTCCGAATGCAACTTTCAAAGAAAAACAAGTGTTTTAAGTTAAATAAAGTATTTCTGTGCTGATAATCTGCGTTGGGGCTCATCTATAACTTCATTGCTTTCTTCTGGTACCAAAAATGTATGCCACTCTTCAGTTTTACTTCCTTTTACAATAAAGGAAGTATTGGATTCACCCCAAAAACTCTAAATTGAGTTTTCAACAGATCTTCACGTTTTAGAGTCCCCTGATCCCAAAAATTTTTTTTTCATTGGTCTGTCTGTCTGTGCGCCTGTAAACAGAATATCTTAAAAATTAAAAGAGGTATGACGTTGAAACTTCATATATAAGTTTTGTGTACTACGTAGATAAGACAGAAAATTTTTGAAAAAAATCGCATAACCGGAAGTAGGTGTTTACTCTTGTGATTTTTCAGTTTTTTTCGATTTTTTCAAAAACGGCTCAAACGATTTTTTTTAACTTTACATTTTTATTAAATTTTGAATGTGTATTGTTGTGAGCTAGGTGATTTTACAGTTGAATATTTCTAAAGTGGGCTTCTCTCGTTTTTTTTTCAATTTTTTTTATTAACTCCTATTTTAAATAGAATACCGGGTATATTATTCCATTTTTGAATTCAACTTAAAATTTTAGAAAAAAATTGTCTCTTCAACTAACGCTCTTTTTGTACCGTTTTTATAGAATTTTTAATTTTTGACAAATGCTTAAAAATTAAAAATGAAATTTTTTGCTAATTACAAGATCACTGTAAAAGGAACTTGTGTGAGTGTATGACACCAGATTTTTTGCTTTTGTTTGAACTGCAAAGTGTCTGTGTAATCCTTTCGTTAAGCTGCCTCTGATTATGATAATTTTATTGGAACAAACTTTACATTTCGTCAATTGTTTATCTTCAATATATAAAATTGTTGCCATATTGATTTCAAATCGTTATTTTTTTTAATGTAGATTGAAAAGTATATCTTACTGTAACTACGTACACACACGACTACGCGTAAAATACATTTAAATCCAACAAAAGAAACAGACAAATACATAAATAGTAAAAGATATGCAAATGTGGCTGAAACAACACATAGGTTGAATTCTAACCTACCGAAAACAATACCTCTCATGCCTACGAAAAACGCAAATAATGCAGAATGTGCAAGAGGCATGAGTAATACGCCGGACGTGTGTGAATAGCCGTCCTGGGCTGGCTGTGGTCCCGGGACTCGGTTTTTGTGGTAGAATCCCGGCAAGATCCCGGGACCGGATCCCGAGACTGGAAACCATAGCTGCCATATTGCAATTAGCGCGAGCTGATTTACCTCACTTCTCCTCATCCTGATCATGTCAAGGGATGAACATAATGTAGTTTTATTTGCAATTTTTATCAGGTTTGGTACTAAAATTATAAAAATAAGTAATAATTTAAATAAACAAAATAATGTAACATTGTATATATATTTTATATATTTTCACTTATTGTTATTTATAGCACCAATAGAAAATGCCTACTTTGCGGTGATGTTTTAAACAATTGTACCGTATATTGATAAAGCGCAATCAAGCTGGTGTTATTGTTGATCTACTCCATATTTGGGACTAGAGCTAATCCGAGACACAAAGTATAGCGCCTTTAATAAAGAAAGCAAAATATTACAGAAAGCCCTTCGCAGAGACTTTTCAAACAATTTCAAGCTTCCCTTGAGTTTCGTGAGAAGTGTTGAGTCAGAAATTGCATCAGTTTGTTAAAAATTTCCTCACAGCTTCTGGTTCTTTACTTAAGCTAGACAAGGAAGGAGAGTAGTTATGCGCCTGCGCCAACGGCAGTTGCATTCTGAGTTTGTAGCTTAAGCTTTAATTCCCGCCTATTTCTGAACTACAACAGAGGTGTGTGTCGACTCCCCTATTGTCGCATCGAGTTGCGATCAAAGGAGTCTTGTAATTCCGCTTCGAATAAGGTGTGTGCTTTAGTTAATTTTTGATGCCGGTGTGCCTTTCCGTCGATTAGAAATCGTTCAATGAACGCTTCAGGTAACAGGTCACTTCCTTATTGTGTCTCGAACTGCACGCGTTGTGCTTGGGTTGTTGCTAAAAGTCGTGAATACCGCATACTGGTGTAAGCCTAGACATTCCCGTTTACCGTAAAGTGGCAGCTTTAAATACGTCTTCGGACGGATTATTGTCGTGAGGATTCCATTCATAAGGCTTACTTGTGCAGCAAAGTGCCTGTCTTTTCAAAATCTGCCTTACCGTCTTAGACTTCGTTTCTTGTACCCTCTTCTGAGATATTTCATTTAGACCGATTCAACCCGCAGCTTGTGTTGCGTCAGTTCAGTTCCTTCAGGCATTTTGGGGCTATCTTTATTAGCATCTTCAGGCTACATCGCAGCATACTCCTAGGCGAGATCTCCCGACCTGCCATCAACAGATATTCAATTGTTGGGCTCCTACGCCAACAGATAAGGTATTTGTAAACGTTGTTTTAAAAGTGTTATGTGTTTAATAAAGTAATGTGCGTATATTTATTGAACAGTGCAAGTCATTTTATACCGCGCTAGTCTAACTAGCTATCTTTTGCTTTAAATTTACTGAGCTGCGTTTAAAGGCACTGTGGTAATCTGACTCCGGGAACCGTAAGCACCCTACATTGGCATTTAAGAAGGGTTGTTCTTGAACTCAGCTACCCGCAGATTTAGCGGACGTACTGTCCTTATGTATCTTAGTAATTTCATTGTAAAGCTGTTGAGTAACCCCGATTTTATTACATGCCCTCTTGTCCAAACATTCATGTGTGTAAATATTGAGTCAATAAACCACCCATTTTAATTTACGTCTTGCATTTTATTTGTGTTCATTTAATGTGGCGGGAACTAAGATTCTTGTCATGTTGTGTATACTCCTTTGTACAGGGCCCAAACAACTGAGAAAAGAACACCAAAAAGGTAGGTGGAACGTCGGTGCCGTGGGACGTCTCCTGGGGTACAACGCGACCCTATAGCGATTGGATTTCGGCTTTTGCCCAGTTGTTGGTTGAAGTTAGACATACCATCCCAAAAGTCGTGGCGCCCATCGATTTATCTTTACACAATCACCTTCAACTACCCCTATCGTGGTATCTCGCCCTGAACTGTGCCCTATCGTTCGAGTCCTCCTCCCGCTTGAGCTTTTAGCTGGAGCCAATAGAGCTGAAGGGAACACGCAGGGGCGAGCGCTGCTACGAATATTCATTAAGGTCTTAATGAGCATTTTATACTGTAACAAGTTACGAATAAGTGTTGAGAAACATGAGCCAATATTATATGACAGCACCACTGGAGATCGAGAAACATTTGCGTTTTGAAAACCGAAAACGGCAAGAGGGGAAGACACTTCAAGAATTCGTAGCAAGTTTACAAAAATGAAGTATGTATTGCAGCTTCGAGAACCATTTACAAAAAGCGTAAAGAAATCAAGTCTTTTTTGGCATCAACAACAAACGAGCTCGATCCCGATTACTGGAAACGAAGGAACTGACTTTCTACAAAGTCATTGGAAACAAGGAAAATAAGAACTAAATAGATTAAACCCGACGCCGCATAAACCATTTTCAGGAAATGGACAGAAGATTGTGAATGCCAAAACCAATACATACAAAAGTGTACCCAATCAGAAAGAAATACATTTTAATACTAAATGTTATAGGTGCGGCGGTCCACATCTTACTTCGAGGTGTACTTTGGACTGACGCATACAATGTAGTAGCTGTGGAGTCAGGGGTCATTTACAACGGGTATGCCTAATGAAAACAGCGTCTATACATCAAATTGACGAAACCAGAGCTTCAACCATACATTAAACTGATGACATTTTGTTTATCGAGCAAGTCCAGTTCACAGCAAAGTGTTACACGACATTAGACATTAGTGGAAAAGAAAATAAGTTCGAAATTGATAGCGGCGCTGCAGGCGCTTATAAAAGCAGTAAATGTTTTTTCCTAATGTACATATTAAGCAAACCAAGTTACAATTACTATCATGGTGTAAAAGTGCATTACCTGTTCTTGGTTTCGTTGTTGTTACATTACAAGGGGCCGGGCTCCATAGCTCAGTGATAAGCATTCTGGCTACTGATCTAAGGGTCAGAGTTCGATCCCCGATCCCGATGAGGTTTTTGAAAATGAGAAAATGCGGATGAAAACCTCTACAGAATGCCATCATTCGGAATTGATGTAAAGCCGTGAGTCCCATGTTACTACAATGTGTAGCATGTAAAAGATCTCTTGCTAAGGTTGGAACTCCTTAGTCTCGGCAAAATTCTAAGTAGGACTAAGGTACTTGGTACTTTGCATGCCTAGACCTTTTCCATGAGGTTGGAAAAAAGAGCCTATAAAGGCCTACTTGCTAGACATGAGTCTTCCCACAAATATTACTACTACTACTACTACACCACAAGGGAGGCAAATCGAACTAAATCTTTACGTGGTTGAAACGAATAGGGCACCTTTACTTGGCCGTTAATGGTTACGCTAGTTAGATATACAATTAAGTCACTCGAATAATGTGGTGTTTATGAGGTTCAAATAAAACACAATTGTAACTTAACTACAGTTTTATTTACAACCCTCAACTTAGCCGTCGGCTTAACACTCACTGCTCGACTCCGGCTTCCGTCTTACACCCAACCCGGGTCCTTTGCCCGTTTACCTAAAACTAGCACTCTCGCCCTTATTGGTACATATCCTACAAATAATGTTGCAGAACTACAGGGAATGAATTTCGCAAAAATAGATTAACAACATTATGAGTGACAGAAATTGTAAAACCCGAGTTATCAAAAATAACAAACATTCAGGGAAAATCAACTTTAGAAGAAGGTTACAAACTAGTATTTTTGAAAGCTTGAATCTTTCCGTTCAAATTACACACGATAATTGAAGACGAGCTAAGCAATTGCGAAAAAGAGAGGATTATTGCGAAAGTTGATTCGCTTGAATGGGCTACATCCATTGTTTCAATACTAAAAAAAGAAAATAAGATACGAATATGTGAGCATTTTAAAGTCACTTTAAACCAAATGTTGATCGCGGACGACCATCCATTACCAACCAGCGATAAACTATTTTCATTAATGGGGGGACGGGGTAGGGATAGAGAGCGATTTTCTCAAAAATCGATTTACAGCAAGCATATTCACAGCCAGAATTTCGTCAAAAAGACCAGGACCTGCTTTACAATAATGCATTTCAAATTCACACAAAGGATTATATCGGTGGAATCGTTTGCTATACGGAGTCGCAAAAACACTGTCACAGACGACGAACATCACAAACGCGTCGACAATTTGATCCAAAATGACCGGCGGTTTGCGATGCGCTTGTCAGTAATTCGCCGGTTATTTTGGATCAAATAGTAAACGTTTTTGCAATGTTGATTGCCTGTAGCAGTGATCGGACGTCCACTGCGCTTTTCCGGGCCACTTTCGCTTTAAAAAATGAACTGGTGAACGAAACTCCTTCAAACTTGGCATGCACATAGAAGAGGGATGTAGCTTCCGAATGCAACCATGCGCTGTAGATTATATTTCGTTCGCGTTCTAAAAGCATGTGTGCATTACATTTCAGCCCACCCTCGTATATAAAAATTAATTCAGTAATGTGAAAACCATATATCGGAACCTAGTCCTTATTCATTTCAAAGAATTTATTTAGATTGTGCCGGACCTTTTTTATTCTACGAATTGATTCATTTTCAAACTCGCCAGAAGTACACATAATGAAAAATATGCAACCGGATCTACAATAAGTAAAGGCAGGGAAGGTTTTGCTGGTTACAGATAACGGTACCACTTTTACAGGGCACAAATTTAAAACAAAATTTAAACTAAATCATATAAAAGCAAAAACCACAGCCCCATACAGTCCATCTACAAATAGTCAAGTAGAAAGATTCGTTCATACCATAAAACAAAAACTCAAATCATCAATATACGAAGATTAAAATGTTCCGGGGTATCTCCATCAATAGAAATATTTAACGGAAATATTACATCGCGTTTGGATCTGATTGACAGTAAATCTAAACTGGCGATTAGTTTGGTGGAAGATATAAGAGTTTTTTTGCCCAGTGCGGCGTATTGTGCATAGTGAACATTACGTTGCGGGTAAATGTTGCTCCATCCGTCCATAAAATATTTTCATTAGTAATATAACAAGGGCGAGACATACTTACCGATAATTTTGCACACGCCAAGTATCAAGTGCTGGTTGCAATGAAAACTGCCCCGAGGGCAGTTTTTTAAGAGCAACCAGCACGATGACGCTTGGCACGAGCAAAATTATTTGTAAGCATGTCACCTGCATTTATATTGAAGATAATTACACAAAATCCGTATACGAATTATGGAGTAAAATTGACCTAATAACGCCAAAAAAACTCAAGTTGCTTGTTTCTTGCATCTTTACTTCTAATTATGATACCATCCATAGAGTCGGTATTCATCCCTAGGGCGTTTATCGATAATCATCCCAAGGGCGCGTATCAGGTAACCAGTTCGGAAATGGTCGATTTTCAAAAAATGTATGGTTCTCATTCGATATCAGTCATGTGACAGTTGAGTGTAATAATCAGTAAAAGCCGGTTTGACCTCTTATTGCCAACTTAACCATCTGACTAGAATTATGAATGTAATTTTTTTTAACCTGCAATTCGGTGCAATTGAATAGATCTGACAATCGTCGTAAATTTACCAAGGTGACATGGCGATAGTTCACCAAATAGCTTAGACGGAACGGTACGCTGACATCATAAACATCAAACCCCTAGCTTGACTGTCCCCGGTGCCCTCCAAAAATGAGCTGCCCCTTGCCAAACTGGCACGAAACTTCACAAAACAAGCTCTCTGCTCAATGATTGCTAGTCAACTACATAAACTTGAAACAATAAAGAAGCCAACCTGCGATTGATTACTAATAATAACCAATGATAGTACAATCGCAGATCAACCCTCTTATCATTTAAACACCACGGTAGCTCAGGAATGTACTTACTCACCGCAATGGCCTAGCTAGCTTCAAAGTCGATGGCCTTAGGTCGCAGATTTCTATCATCAGCTGATCAGCTGCAAGCTTCTTTAATAATAGTCCAAAACACAGGGCGCCAGAAATCACAGATTTCAAGAAATAAATAAAATAATAACAAACAATTAAGTTTATTTGATTAGCAGATCATATTTGATTGCAACAACGGTAATACGTAGGTAAATTGTTTATCACAATATTAAATGGTTTGAATACAATATAATACATGAGCTGAAAATGCGACACGCACAGCGAAAATATGTGAACCTTTTTTAGGCTCTTAGATTGAATTTAATTGCAATTCAATGAAGGGATAAGCTTATCACTGTCATATGTAATAACCGTTATCTCGGTAGTGATATTAAAATGGCGTGAGGGCACTTTTTACAAGATTTTTAATACGTATTCATTAAGCAAAACTTTAAATTTGTGAAATGTAGATCATAGAATAATTATTACATTATGTTTTAAATTTATAAAGCGGAGCTTTAAATTTATGAATTGTAAATTGAAACAATTATTACATTAAGTTTTCAACTTATAAAGTGGAAATTAAATTTAGAACTGGTAAATCGGTTACCGGTGCTGGAACGTCGTAGATATCTGGGACTAACCTGGTTGTGACAAAAAGTCGCATGTAGGCGAAGAATAATTGGTCCAGGATAATCGTAGCGTGACAGCTTTCCGCAGTCCAGACCTCGTGGCCAAAATTGATAAGGAAACGAACGCCCCACGTCAGTAACAGCAGGTTCAAAATGGCATTCCAGAAGAAGCTGCAGGTCCACGCCATATACCAATTAGGACAGCTAACGTGGCGTCAATCCAAATGAGAAATCGCCCCAAGAATACAGCGTTAAAAGCGGTATTTGAAAGCGGTAATTAAGAGGTGACGTTGACAAAATTAACGTCAAAGAAAGAGCTAATAAAAAACGAGGAATTACTACAATTGAATATCAAACCAAGTAGCGTAACATACCTGATTCCATTCATCAGCCCACAAACAAATTTAATATTGAGGTGCAATAGCACGCAAAATGCTTTCTTGGAACAAGTTGCTCCAACCACAAGCGAAAATGTAAAAATGAGGTCGCGGACCGCGACGGCTGGTGCCAGGAGATAACAAGTGAATTTTGGGAAAACCAAAATCAGCGCTTTTGCGCGGACTAGCTTGATATGAATTGAAATACAGCGGGTTATAACTCAAGTGAACATATACAGGTTGGACCGGAATAGATGAATAAATGACGAAACAAATAGCAGGAGCTAAAGATTTGTTTCAAACTGAACTTACTTGCCTCACGCTGACAGTAACGTTCCGGGCTCAAACAAAGAAAAATGCTAACCCCTTCCTCTTTCTTTCGTTGCGCTCCCAGTACAATAGCAATTAATTTTTAAACGACCCTAATAGCATGAAACCGCAGTGTCTCAATCAGAAGTACTTCATTACAACAATACCCTAAGAAGAAGAACAACGAGAGGATTTGCTTCGATTATAGTTTTGTTATTATGTAAGTGTCTCTTTCAAATGTTCTATTCTGGTAACACGAAGTAACTAATACTGTAGTACTACGTATACTAGCGCATACAATATATTAGAACTAAACTAGTAGGTGTGTAGTAAAGTAATATTAAATGACACTTATAATCCATTGATTCTGCACACTCGGTATAACACTTCGCCAAGAGTTTACTGCTTAGAAGTAATATTTCGAATTGGGGTTTTTGCTCTGTTTAATATAAAGTTTTTTTTATAGTTGGGATAGCAACAGTGTAGTAGTAAGAATGGTATAATTCCCTCAGTTATCCCTACAAAGCCATTTCATTAAACAACCGCCAATTATTCTAAATTGTATGCATTATCGGTAATTTTAAAAACCTCTCGTTGAACCACAATAAAAAGGTTTACTTTTCATAACAAAATTAATACCATTGTTATGAATATTTAAATTTGATATAGGGTGGTACACAAACTAAAAATATACCATCTGTTAAGCAGCCACATAAAGATTTTCAATGTTTGCTGCTGGTTATATTGTTCGGTATTAAGATTGTACTCCATCCAGTTAATCTGATATTATTCTGGTGTGATATTACTATAGTAGACAAATGAATAAATTGGTTGTTGTAGTTCTACTTTGTTATGGTATTAAATTGTCCTTACAACACCCGCTGATAGTCAAGTACCGAAGGCTAAACAAATCCGGAAAATGGGGCACGCTATCCTGGGAGATCGATAAAACAAGCTAAAGGCCTCGACTCGGATGCGCTCAGGAAAATGGGCGTGGTTCACACCGGTACGCTACAGGAAAAGCGTTACTTGATATGTGTAGGTTGCGGTTAAAGAGAGGGCTCCACCAGATCCTATATCGAGATTTTCACGTTCAACCGGATTTGGAGGGTAAAACGGAGCGAGAAGCACTCAAACTACTACTTCGGGAAAATACTCAAATAACTATTTCGAAAAAATACTCAAATAACTATTTCGGGAAAATACTCAAATAACTATTTCGGGAAAATACTCAAATAACTATTTCGGGAGCCACGTCGTAGTACCAGACGCGACCACCTATCTGGAATGCCGTTCCTCCGCGTCCGGACCTCACCTCATAGCTGTTATAGCACAGTGACACAGTCACCCTGTAACAGACATGCACAAGACGCAAGAGATACAAGAAAAAGACGATAAGGTTAATACATCTATTGGATCACAGTTAGTGACCTATCAAACACATTACAAATCACAAATGTAGCAACTCGAAAAGGTAGCGTATTCAGTACGCCTAGCTTGGAAAAGCGCTTACTGTTAATAGGGGGGGGGGGGGGCACAGTCAAGCCGGACGGGTAAACGTAGGTTTGAGCCCAGTGGCGGTACGCCGGGACGCGTGAGAGCAAATCCTGAATTTGGGCCCGAGTCATCCGAGCGCCCTGTATTACGACACACAAAGCCACACAAATTGGCGGTACGCAATGATAGATTTATGCAATAAATGCGCTACAATTAGAACGGGCTGACGGCACAAAGGTTGCCACACAACAGTAAATTTTTTAGTCGGAATGTATGTACGTTGCACTGCACTATCTCACAAGCGATATTATGTAATGCATGCGATATTGGTAAAGTTGGCGTTAACATGCCACAGCGAATTTTAGACGGAGTGTACGTAGCACTAATGTTTTATTTACAGCAAAGTTGAATGCAGGAAGCGGCGTAACTAAAGTTAGTTGACAGAGCAAACGTTAACCCGCAACAGTGAATTTTAGGCGAATTGTACGTCACACTAATATTGTGTTTACAGCAAATCTGACTGCCGGAGCGGCGTAATTAAGGCTAGCTGACAGAGCAAGCGTTAACTCGCAACAGTAAATTTTAGGCGGATTGTACATCGCACTAATATTGTATTTACAGCAAATTTGAATGCAGGTAGCGGTACCATTAAAGCTACTGGCGGCACAAAGATTATTACAGATCGTTACCTGGTTAGTTCAGCCGATAGCGAACGAGGAGGAACTCCACATAGTAGTAGAAGAGGCATCTTGCACCAAACGTGGCTAAAGCGATACAGGAATTGGCTGAATGTCCTAATGGATCTCCTTTCGGATTGAAATTTTGCGTTGACCTCCCTTGGTTATGCAAATTGTGGACAACGTAGCCATTATATGGGTAAATACAGAGATCGTTCTCCCGCGTAATTATAATGGCGGATTAATTGACTATACAAGCCACATAACACCGTATTTCCTGCAGCGGCACATAAGACGAGACCGGACTGCCACCACACAAGCTCATTCAAACACTTCTCTCTGGGAACTGCCAAGCGGCAAACACAGTTCAAATGAACACCGAACACACTATAACAGCACAAACGGGAAAGGCCGACGCCCCCGCTTCAAGCACGGGGACGCCGCACCAAATCCTAAATTCCAACTTACTCCTTCGACGGCTCGGGGCTGAATCGATCTAACGGTCGCCAACGATCGATGAGAAATCGCCTCAACCAATCACAGCGCAGAATGCGCTAGACATGCAGCTGTTTGCCGCGAAGCAAGCCATAGCCATCCTTGTCGTACCCACAGGCTGAATTTTTAAATGTTCGAAATATTGAGATGCTTAACATGCAATTGATGAAACACAACTAGAGGGATGTCCAAAATGCCACAAATTAGCGACAATAATACCAGAGGTCTACAAAATCATTATGCTTACAAAAATATCTAAAAAAGGATTTGAAATACAGTCAAACTGCTCTGAAGGCTTAAATTGTTAATTGAGTTGCTAAAGACTGCAAAATGGCTTGACAACTTTAGTTAAACCTAAAACTTATGGAAATCGTGAAATCATTAAGCATGGAAACTTCTGTGGGGATGATGTAGGATGGTACACAAACGAAAAATATGCCATTTGATAAGCAGCCACATAAAGGTTTTGCTTTGAATCTCATCGATTGCAATAGTATCACTATAGTGGGTGTTCTACTTTAGTTTTACCTAAAACTTATTAAAATTGTGACATTATTAAGCAGAAAAACTACTTCAACTTTGCCAAGCACTTATTGAAGTTGGGCCCATCAAATAATAATTATTACCTACTTCTAAAATCTCCTGAATTAAATCGATGTTGTTGAGTTACTCATTTAGATTCGCTCAGCAACTCTATATAATCCGATCTGTTTCAGTACGCATTGAAAATTTACGCATACTCGATTCGTGCTTCTTCTTAGTGTGGTGTATCCGATAACCGACCTAGACATAAGAGCCAAAGCGAATTTTTAATCTCACTTGGTGGTGTACACCTTGTACGCCTCATGTTCTAGAGAAATGTGCTCTCTGCCATGGTTTCTCATTGCATATCGCAAAGTTTTACAATCACTCTATATATGTCGATAAAACGTAGGACACGCACTATTCCCCTGTCCTGACTATTTTCAAGTCATTCCTCCACCGTCTTTTCGGTCGACTGGTGCTACCTCATCGGCGCTACTTATCACAGTTTCCTTTTCCAGGGATGGTATTGTGGGTTCGTTAAACTGTTTTATTGATCATTGAAATGATAAACAGTGTTTAACATGATCGCGTCCTCAAATGTTAAGATACGTTTAAAATGCATCCACTCGAAGGGAAAATTTTTTCCGTGGAGGAAGCGGCAATCTTTTTAATTTCATCCGGGATAACAAGGAACTCGTTTTGAGTTTCCATTTTAAGATTTTTATTTTGTTTACGACAGGCACTATAGCAACATCACACATATTCATGATAGTCCGATTTCGATTTAAGAGTTTTTGGTAATTATTATTGATTCAAAATTATTGCCTCAATGAACAATAATAGTGTAACGATTCGGCTGACGGTTATTTGCCCCGATGCCTCGATTATACTAGAAATTCCAGAGGCGGCTGCAAGCGCGTGAATGATAGGCCGCCGACGGGCGGCTTTGAACGCAGGTGTACGCGAATGACTCATTTTCCAGTCGATGCTAGAGCGGCCCTGACGCGACACGTCACTGTTGCCGAGAAAATCTGGAGGCTTCTTAAAGAAATTACCGGCGTGATATATAAGCGGACGGAGTTCACCCGCAGTGGAGTTCTGAAATAATTCTCCGGCAGTTCGAATTCAGCATCAGAGCGCCGAGCTCCCAGATAAATAAAACGCGTGAACATAAATAATAGAAATAAATAACCATATATAATCGTTAGTGTTTAAGAGTGATATAAATAAATAAGTGTGTTAATCCGTATGTAATAATAAATAATAATCGTAATAATCCATTGTTGTAAATAAATGTTTGAACCCCTGTTTGTCGTATAATTTTAAATAGCCCGAACGTTAAAAACGTAACAGTGGTGTCGGTGTGAGGTTTTGAACCGGGGGCTATATAAAAAAATTATCGAACAAACATTAAAATAAATAAATTATTTAACAAGTGCCGATAAAACGACGGTCAGATAAATAAATTGAAGTGAGTATTGTGCATGCCTTTGACGAGATCTCAAAGCAGCAAAATGGAAGCCCAATTAAGCCAACTTTTGCAACTGATGCAAGTTATCCAGGACAAGGCAGAGAAGGCGCAAGAGAAAGCGGAAAAAGCACAAGAGGATCTTAGGAAAGAGATCCAAGTATTTAAGGAAGAGCTGAAAGCCGCGCAAGAAAAAGCAGTCCAAAAACTTGAGGAAAAATTGAGAGTCACGCAAGAAGACCTCAAGGATGAACTTCGGGAAGATATGGAGAGAGCGTTGGCCGGAGTTCGGAATGACATACTGGAGCTGCAGTCACGAAGTGGCCAAGGCCAACCAGCTCTCTTCGGATTCTGCTGGCTGCTCTTCTCCAATTGCAGTAAATCAGCCTACCTTATCGCGAGTTGCTGCCCCTCAGGTTGCTCTGTCCCAAGATACTGCCCCAGTGAGGCCCGCAACATCTGGCTTGCACATGAAACTGCCCTCTTACGATGGGAAAACGCCAAGGTCAACATACCTGAAGCAATTTGAAGCCGCAGCCGTTGCTAATAGTTGGGGAATGGCAGACAAAGCGACCATTGATCCTGACATTGCGAGGGGATGCTCTGAATGTTTTGCAAATAATTCCAGAAAATCAGCGGAGGGACTTCCAGCAATTGGTAAATCGTCTGGAACGGCGTTATGGCAATGGTCATCTTCAGCATGTGCATTGTGCCCAGTTGAAGAACAGAATTCAGAAGTCGGGGGAGACTGCAAGAACTGGAGGCCGATGTTGCTCGATTGGTTTGGCTCGGGTATCCATCGGCGCCTGAGGACTTCCTGGAGCAGCTAGCCGTCCAAACATTCGTAGATGGAGTTAAAGACGCCGATACTCAGCAAGCGGTACGTCTGGGGCGCCATAGGGCACTGGGAGAGGCCTTAGCCCATGCGTTGGAATTTGAAGCGGCAAGGACTGCCTCCAGAGGACATGGTCGTGTCCGCGGTGTCGCCTCGACGGAAATGGCTCCAGAATCCATGGAAGACATGTTGCGACGACTTATAAGGCAGGAGACGAGGGAGAAGGGGCCCCGTTGCCGGAGCTGTAGAGAGATGGGCCATCTGAGGGCTCGCTGTCCGAAGAAAGGAGCCCGAGTGTCTGACGAGCCGTCGGAAAACTAATGCGGGTCGACAAGAAGGGGCGAGAGTCGACTCGTGATTGCCATGCCCCGGAGATTCCCATACATGTGTCGTCCGTGCAACACCAGCTTGATAGCCTCTTTATTGATGGGAAAATAAATGGAAGAGTTCGGTCTCTGCTGTTGGATACTGGAGCGACGAAGTCCATCGCCAGGTCTGACGTAATACGAGACGAGGGTCAGCTGCTGCCCACCAGGACACGCCTTTGCACTGCCACGGGAGGCGCTGTGACCACACATGGGGAAATGGATGTGACATTGAAGATTGGGAACCAAACCCTCAAGCATCGGATGCTGATTGCTGACATTGCGGACGAGTTCATCCTGGGAATGGATATCATGAATAAGTGTGGGTTCACTTTAGACCTGGGACGCGGAGTGTTGCACGTGGGTAGGGAGGAGCTTTCCCTGCACCCAAGAGAAGAGATCGCAGTATGAGTGGTATTGGCGGAAGATGTTACTCTGAAGGGACGAACCGAAAGGGTCGTGGATGCATACCTGGATGGCGATCTCCGGGGTAACGTAGTGCGCATGATTGAACCCGACTATGACAAGGAGCTCACTCATGGTATCCTGGTTGGGAAGACGTTGGTAAAGACTGGGCTTAAGGTCCCAGTAAGGATGATGAACGTCAACAGGGAACCAGCAACCGTCAGGAGAGACACAATCCTGGGAAGGTGCACACCGGTCTCCGCCGTTGTGAGAACGATCACTAGTGGCAGCGGCCGCAAGGCGAAGGACTGCCCAGAGGCATTAATTAACACCGTGATGTCTACGTGCAAGGGCGTGAGCCAACAAGAACGGAAGAAGATAGAAGATTTGGTGGCCCGGTACAAAGACATCGTCGAGTGCGGAGATCATCCCAGCGGCCGTACTGACGTAGGAAAACATAAATCAGTTGAGTTTGGCAAAAGAGTCTTGCTGAGGACCGACCATCCTGCTCTGAGATGGCTGCTGCAGGAAAACAACCCTGACTTAGGCGTGGTTATAGCCTGGAAGCAAGATGGCCGTCGACCTACCTGGCAGGAGATCCCCGCTACCAACGCAACAGTGGAGGCTTATTGGGCGCAATGGGATTTCTTGCAGCTGGACAACAACGTCCTGACCAGAATCTTGGAAGATGAGGACAGTAGGGCAACGAGATCACGATCGATGGTTCCAAGGAGTAGAGTGGCCGAGGTGCTGCGCCACCTGCGTGATGGCTCCTCTGGGGGATGCTTCAGATTGAAGAAGACGTTGCAAGAGGTCCAAGAAAGGTTCTACGGGGCAAGCTGCGAAGGTGACGCCCGAGAGTGGTGCCGGAGGTGTGAAGCATGCGCTACGGGAAACGGACCGGTTGGAAGACGTAGAGCTCCGAGGTGGCAGTACAAAGTCGGTGGTCCGTTCGAGGGTATAGCCATTGACATCGTCGGACCATGCCCCGAAACCGAAGCGAGAAATAAATACATCTTGGTGTACATGGGCTACTTCACCAAATGGCCCGAAGCGTACGCCGTTCCGAAGAAAGGGACCGGTACTGTCGCTGATGTTCTGGTGAAGGAGTGCTTCAGCCGTTTTGGAGTCCCCCTGGAGTTACATTCCAACCAGGGCCGGAATTTCGAGTTTGGACCGTTCCAGAACGTCTGTAAGCCACTGGGAATACGCAAAATCCGGACCACTGCCCTCCATACTCAATCGCAGGGCATGGTGGAAAGGATGAACGAAACCATGGGGAAGCATCTGCCCAAGGGGGTTTCCGAGCATCCGCGTGACTGGGGCCAGTACATGCACCTGTTCCTGATGGCCTACCGATCGGCAGTACAAGAGACAACCGGCGTCCAGATCGAGGTGTGCTGTTGCGAAGCCTGGAGACCACGGTGGGCTGCTGCTTCTTCAGCCAGTCCATGTGCAAGAAGGGCACCGCCTGCAGGTACCGCCAACGGACCCCCACAAGAGCGAGAAGACAGGCACCCGACGCAACTCGTTCTGGGACAGAACGATCTAAGGCGGGGGCAGTGTAACGATTCGGCTGACGGTTATTTGCCCCGATGCCTCGATTATACTAGAAATTCCAGAGGCGGCTGCCAGCGCGTGAATCATAGGCCGCCGACGGGTGGCCTTGAACGTAGGTGTATGCGAATGACTCATTTTCCAGTCGATGCTAGAGCGGCCCTGACGCGACTCGTTACTGTTGCCGAGAACATCTGGAGGCTTCTTGAAGAAATTACCGGCGTGATATATAAGCGGACGGAGTTCACCCGCAGTGGAGTTCTAAAATAATTCTCCGGCAGTTCGAATTCAGCATCAGAGCGCCGAGCTCCCAGATAAATAAAACGCGTGAACATAAATAATAGAAATAAATAACCATATATAATCGTTAGTGTTTAAGAGTGATATAAATAAATAAGTGTGTTAATCCGTATGTAATAATAAATAATAATCGTAATAATTCATTGTTGTAAATAAATGTTTGAACCCATGTTTGTCGTATAATTTTAAATAGTCCGAACGCTAAAAACGTAACAATAGTAATTTACGTATTTAGAGGGGTAACCCAGTCTTAACATTCGAGCATATTTTTACCACTCGAGCGAGGGTAGCGAAGCATGGGTGGTAATTTATGTGAGAAATGTTAAGACGGTTACCCCTCGAAATGCGTTTATTAGTTTATTGTTCATTGAGGCAATAATTTTGAATTAATAATAATTACTAAATCGAAATCGGACTATCATGAATATGTGTGATGTTGCTATAGTGCCTGTCCTAAGCAAAATAAAAATCTTAAAATGAAAACGCAAAACGAGTTTCTTGCTTTCCCAGATGAAATTAAAAAGATTGCCGCCTCCGCCACGGAGAAAATTGTCCCTTCGAGTGGATGCATGTTAAATGTATCTTAACATTCGAGGACGCGATCATGTTAAACACTGTTTAACATTTCAATGAAAAATAAATTAATTTTCATTTTAAGATTTTTATTTTGCTTAGGACAGGCACTATAGCAACATCACACATATTCATGATAGTCCGATTTCGATTTAGTAATTATTATTAATTCAAAATTATTGCCTCAATAAACAATAAACTAATAAACGCATTTCGAGGGGTAACCGTCTTATCATTTCTCACATAAATTACCACTCTTGCTTCGCTACGCTCGTTCGAGTGGTAAAAATATGCTCGAATGTTAAGACTGGGCTACCCCTCTAAATACGTTAATTACTATAAGCGCACTTTGGAAACGTCTATGCTTTTCCTGGCTTTCGAGCTCTTGAAAATGCCACTACCTTCATATACTCTTCGAAAAAAATTACTAATACTCGCTGGTTTGACTTAAGTTTGCAAAGACGGCTTGATCAATTCTGGAAATTAACCTAAAGCAACAAATTGGAAGACATCAATTGCGCTGCGATGCCTTTCCGGAACTTTTACTAACTGCAATAAATTATTGTTGTCAGTTATAGACATGTTGAAGAAAAATCTAGTAAAAAATGTCGAATACGGTAAAGAGTGCTTAAGGATATTTAGTTACTGAGACTTAAAAATGGATTTGTTATAATATTTGGTATTAATAGAGTTGCAGCATTCAACCGTTAGATGACGTTGTAGTTGAAAATCTATTAAATTTTTGTAATAGATTTGAGAAGTACACGTAGTTAGCTTCAGATGGGACGGGCGAGATCTGAAATTGCAGGTGCACCATGGTGTTATCAATCATTGGCCAGTGGTGCATTCAGAAGGTGTCACCATCGAAGACTTCGTTCTGGGCTTCTGGAAGATGGGCATATTCGGCACATGGGGTGAACCTACGTTACTTTCATGTGCTTCAATCCTTCTGATCCTGAAAACGCGCCTTGTAATTCGCTCTACAAAAATTAAACGGAAAGTAATCTAATACTGTTATACTTAACACACCACTTACATGAAATTCTCGTAGATCAGCCGAAGATTACTAGAATGGAGTTTTTCGAAACGTTACGTTACAAAAAATTAAACAGTAAATAAAAGAAGTTTTGGTAGATTTACACCAAACCAGCCAAGGTTGGCGTTACAAATACTGCAACGTAGTGACGTAATTTCAGCTCTATTACTATTTGTTTAAAAGTTTAGGGGCCGGTTGCAGAAAGCAATGTTAAGTCTCGTGTTAGCTAACGTCGCGTCAAAGTGAACAAAATCGCATCAAATTTTGTTTACTAATGTATTAGTTACCATAAGCATTTGAGATTTGATTCGTTTTTGTTCACTTTGACGTAGCGTTAGCTAACACCAGACCCAACATTGCATTCTGCAACCTGCCCTAATAGTTTGAATATTATATTGAGATATGTCAACACTGACACCGACTTGTCCACACAACTGGAATCAACTGAATCAAATCTGATCAACACACTCCTGCTGCTAGTTATGTCCAACTTTACGGAGCTATTCGCCAACATCTGTCAGCTGTTTCCTGTTTCACTAAGCTATTCTCTTGCTACGCCGTCGTATAACGCCACATCGCCTTCCTGGTTAGCTGGGTGAATCACAGTAACTCCAGGACCTATCAGAGCTTAGTGACATTATTTTATTATTTTCAAGTATCGAAGCATGCCTTGGCAATCGCGTATACCTTTCTCATTATTTTATCACAACGACACTATTTTCACTATTTTAGTTGGCCGTTTTCTTTAAAAACGAACATCCACGAATGTCAAAATCTAATTTGCTATCGCTGCATCTCCTTGCTGAATCTATCGGACTTTGTTAAACTTTCAAATTCAATTAGAATCATTCATATATTTATTTGATTACATTACACAAATTAAATTCGTTGCAGATACATAGGCTAGTATTTTAATTCTCCCAAAAAAAAATTGCATTCCATTTAAGCCTCCTCTGAAACTTTATTAGTTTTGTCATTCCATAACTTGGAATTTTCATGTGGCAGATGTATTACTTCTTATTTTGGGAGTTAAGTTTTTATATTTCTTTAACGTAATTGTCGATAATGATCAGCTCACAGTGTTAGGGACGAACACTTTATACGGGCGGGTGACTCTTTTACAGAACGCGCTTGCCCATTTCAAATTTCAGCAAAATTCAGTTCAACAATGAAACTATATTGCCCGCAAGTCTTTCGTGCATCACTAACGTGGCTGGGTTTTACAAACCGTAATTATCTGTTGGCAATTCTCATCTCAACAATGAAGTTACATTCGTTAGAAGGTTTCGATTTACCTGCCACAACCTACTAACGCTGTCAACTCCAATCAAAACTCAGCTTCACCTTTGATTTTTAGCCGACCTCCTGTACATATTTCTAATTTCTACTATTTATCTGCAACAATTGCGAGGCAGCCTGTCTATGCACACAACCAACCAGTTGCTTATTCTAAAAACAAAATATATAATTCAATGTTATTGCATTGGTTTGCAACTGTATTATCTATTTAAAAGTAGCAGAATTCAGTATACAGTAAAATCAGTGGCAAGTGTGTGTTCTTGTGCACTGTGTTGGTTGTCTATTACCAGTAATATAATTTTGGAAAGCTACAGCGGGCTTTGAGTTGGGCTGGAGCAACCAGGGGTTTGCTGAATGAAGTTTTAGCATTGCAAGGGTGAAGTTTGAGAAATCAGGTAACAAACGAAACAGAAGTTAAGGTCAGTCGAAATTCTTATAAAGTTATAAGAATAATAACATTGAAAGTGAGTTTGGTGTAACAATTCTTAGAAATAAACTATTGTAATTATATTTAGAAATTGATTTTAAAATAATTATATTTCTAAAATGCGAGTAATTCGAGTGCTCGAAGGTTTTAGGCATTTCTATTTTGAAATTGAAACATCTTGATATTAGGTTATGTGTTAGGATTTTTACTTATTATTCGATTTTGGAATACTAATAACAATTGATTAAAATCTATTTTGACAGTTAGGTATTTTATTTGTCATATCAGATCAAACTGCTATCAAGTGTGAAATAGTAGTTCATATATCAAGGGCGCAAGGTAAGCGATTTCAACCAGCGATGATAGTTTGGAGCCCGACCGAAGGGAGGGCTGTAAATCATCAAGGGATGAAGTCGCTCTTGCGCCAGCGGCCAGATATATATACATAATTTTATCCTCAACCGGAAAGACGTTGTGCGATTTATTTTTATAAGTGAAGATTTTCCAACTATTAACATTAAAAATCATAATACCAGGATCTAATAACAGCAAGGTGCATTTCCGTAGCAACTAGTGATGGGCAGAATCGAATACTTTTAAGAATCGAATTCATCGCATTCGAATACTTTTGAGAATCGAATGATCATTAGAATGCAAGCAATTCGAATGCAAAATCGCACTCGAATTCAGATTCGAGTTGTGTGCTCGCTCTCGTACTGGGGGAGTGGTGACGTGTGACCTCGGCTGGGCGACACGCAACACCAGAGATAACGAGACGCTGCACGTGCACAAAGCAAAAAAAAATTCATTTGATTGTAGGCGGTTCAGCTTACCCTATTAATAACGTATATTTGTTTTGAAATACTTATATGTTAAATTTATAGTACCGAAAATGAATATGAGAAAAGGACTGTTTATAAAATAGTTGTTTTTATTGTTGTTACGGGCCTATATGTATTTCTTTAAAATAAATTATTAAGACCACCCCAGCGTTTGTTTCTCTTTCCCTTCGATGTATCTGTTTAAATTTTTACTAGATTTAGTTGCTTTTATGAATTTGGTGGTGCTATATCGTTTTGAGTGTGCAATCTTCAGTCGGTGTGGTAATATTTTAATTTTATATTTAGTTCTGTAGTCTATATTTAACTAGAAACATTTGAGCACCAACTATTCAAGTGAGACCTGGACCAAAAAAAAAACGGCGTTTGAGAGTTGATTCCATTCCTGTCTTCTATGGAAATCAAAATACCTATATGTAATGTCTATCTAAAGTCGAAACTTTCGGAATGGCAAGGGGCAGTTCTCTGTGCATTTATATAGTTGCTTTCGGAGCGAGTTTGCCGCGGCGGGCATTCTTTAAACTCCTATGATACGCAGAGCTGTGCTAGCTAAAACTAAAACGATTCGAGTGTGAATCCGAGTACCAACAGCGGTCAAGCGCCGATGCATTCGAATTCAGCATTCGAATCGGAATCAAGATCACGCCCGGCGAGATTTACAAACACCGATTAAGTATTCGATTCGAAGCATTCGAATACACTCTAAAGAATCGAATGCATTCGAGATCTTGCAAGAATCGAATACTGTAGTAGTTTCCGCCCTAGAGCGAGAATGGTTTACTTTGCGCCCTCGGGCGAGAATGGTTTATTTTGCGCCCGCACATGCGGGCGGGAATAGGGTACTTTGCGCCCGGTTGAGGATAAAGGTATATTATTCCAACCAAAAATTGGAAAGCTATTTAAAATCAAGTACATCGTGGAAAGCGTAGGTCATGTCATACAATCAATAAATAATTTTCTAATGTCAAGCAGCTTTCAAGTAATGACAGTTCATCTGTAAATTGTACATGTAGTTGTGTTGTTAAGGCATTGTAACATTTTGCATAATTTACGTAGGTACTAGTTGTTTCACTTTAGTTTTTAAAACCGCATATTGGCATACAAAATGTTGAAAATGTATGTGTCCTTTGGTTCATTATTATGCAGCGTATGCGTTTGTGTATGTATATCTCTTTTTCTTATAAAGTTTATTATTATTATAACTATAAGTCACTTAAACCAAATATCAAGTTTGAAATTTAAGTATAAACATAGTTGCATTCATTAATTAGAAGCTATTCCATAGCCATACTAGATCAAAATCATTTTAGATCTTACGTTATAATTAGAAGTATTATTCGTATACCAGGAGATCATAAATGGTTATGATTTTTTTTCATAGGTTGGCACTGTTAATGTTGGTTACCCTGCTGTCAATTTTGGTGTATAAGTCTATGTCAAATTCGAAGGTGAAGTTTTGCGTCAGTTTTGACACAAACTGAGGCAAAACCTAACTTGCTAACCTCGAATTTGACATAGACACCAGCTCGAGCTTCCCTCCCTATCAGGGGACACCGAGCATTGGCAATAAACTGGTTTGATTGTGACCAGCTTAATACGTCGAATAAAGTATAACTGAAAATGAATATTTTGCCTGCAATCGTGTGTTAATTTAATATAAGTTACTTTTTGCTTCTGGTATATACCACTGCATGCAAGTGATCTTATAATTTCAACGACCCTTTACCGAGATCGTTCCCTTCTGGATTAAGAAACGCCAATTATATCTGCTACTACTGCATACTATTTAGAAGTTAAAGAGTTCAAACCTTTCTATTTCTTCGATTTGCCATAAAGGTGGTTCTTACGGTAAAGAAACCCGACTATCTTTTATTGGAAAATTTTAAAAAGATTTGTGGTTTCAAGGAAGTGAAGATGTTAAAAATCAATTGAACACTTTTCTAAAACAATTTCATACAAATTAAGTATTTTGTTACGTTGTATTTGACTGACTGCATTTTAGTAAAACATTAACTGCTGGAAAAAGCAAATAAAACAGAAGCCAGTGATTAGTATATTTGTTTAAACGATTTTCTAATGGACGGAAATCACTAACTATTACTGAAACTAAGTAATGGTCAATGTTGTCCACTATTCCTATAGCATTTTGTCTAGTCTATAATCAGTTCCATCATATTACGCTAGATTTAAAATTGATTAGATGTTCCGAAAAGCATTTCTTTGTAAATCGACAACTATTACTTCCATATGAACATTAGAACCGTACTAAACCGGAAAAACAATCGTTTCGAGATATTATTAATACACAGTAAAAATCTATAAGAACTGTTGCCCTTGGAAATAAATAATTCTGGGTACTTTAACTAACGCTGAAATATTTGGATGTCAACATAAAGCGTCATTTGATATTAATATTGAAAGTTTGTCTCTTGAAATATTTTTTTCGTAAGTTAAAACGTTATGTTGAGTGTTGGGTGTTGTTGGGGCATTTAGAACTTGACAATAACATAACATTCTTTTTTTTTATTTACAGTTAATCAGCTCAACACCTTACAGTGTTATACATGATTATGTTGAAGTTACAAATGTTTTATTTCTGTGTATTGTCTTTGGGGTTGGATGTTTCCTCGACACTAGGCGCACACTTACACCAGGGTTACCGGTTCACTCACTGCTTAGGATGTTTACATTCACTCACTGCTGTTATCCTCCGAATCTGACGTTAGGTCTTGGGGCAATTTTCTTTTTAATCGAGTATGCAAGTTCTTTTGGCCCAGTTCGTGGTGTATTACATTGTTATTAGTGTGACTTAAGTCATCGAAAAACTTTTTTGTGAGCCGATTGATATACTGCTGTATGCTTTCTACACATAGTTCGTTGTGTATCTGTTTGTTGCGGATAAACCAGGGGGCATTGACTGATATTCTCAAAATCTTGTTCTGGAAAACTTGAAGCTTTTTTAAGTTTGTTTTCGATGTTGTGCTCCACACCGGACAAGCATAAGTTACGATCGGCCTTAGAAGTGTTTTGTAGAGTAGGACTGTACATTCGTTGCGTAGGGGTGTATTACGGTTGATCAGTGGGTATAGTAATTTCAGTCTGCTGTACCCTAGATTGAGCTTGTTGTTCACGTGCCTGCCCCAAGTCAGTCTGGTGTCCAGATACACTCCAAGATATTTAGTGGCCTCTCCTTTGGGATTCCAGGGAATGACTTTTCCATTTATGTGAATGTTGGAGTGTTCCTTTATGCGTTTAAGGGTAAACACTTTGGTTGTACACTTGGCTGGGTTTAAGGAAATACACCATTTGTTGTACCATTTATTTAGCGAATTAATGGCTGTTTGCAGAGAATTGATAGCAGTTTACTTTGCTGTGGGTTGGGCAGGTCATGTATAAAGATATTAAATAATGTGAGGCCAAGGACACTGCCTTGCGGCACTCCCGCATGTATGTTCTTAGTAGGTGAAACAGCATTGTTGATTCGGACTGCGAAGGATCTGTTGTCCAGAAACGAGAAGATGATACCGTTCAAGTAATGGGGAAGTGGTAAGTGTAGAAGTTTAAATTTTAGTCCGTCCAACCAAACCTTATCAAAGGCCTGTCCAAGAAAGCTGCTACTGTTTAACGTTTTTCTTCGTACCCTCTCTCAATTATTTCCACAATTCTATGCAATTGTTGAACTGCTGAGTGGCCTGCTCGGAAGCCAAATTGGATGGATGGTAGTATGTGGTGTTCTTCCAGCGTTTGGTTAACAAGTGTAAGGACAACTCTTTCTAGTAGCTTGGATAGGGTCGGGAGTAGGCTTATAGGTCTGTAAGAGCTGCAGTCTGTTTTGTTTTTTCCTGGCTTAGGAAACGTGAGTATGTGGGCATGTTTCCATTTGTTGGGAAAGTAGCTCATTCTCAAACATGCATTAAAGAGTATGACCAGGAAGACTATTGCTTTTTTGCTTAAGTTTCTGAGAGCGACGTTGGGGATTAGATCCGGACCTGGGGCTTTCGTTAGTGGTAGTAGGTGGATATATCCTTTCAGTTCTTGTGGCGACGTGGGTTGATCAAAGTCATCTGCTACTGGCTGATGGGTTTCCACATATGTAGTTGTTCGATGAGTGTGAGGTCTGTTTTCATCGGAGACGGTCGGCGTAAAAGTGAGTTCTAAGTGGCTAGCAAATAGACTGCATTTATCTTCATCAGTGCTGTAAGTGCCATTCGGCGTTGTTATGGTCGGAATTGTTTCTGTTTTTTTGGGTGATAGTCTTAGTGGTTTTCCATAGATTTGCGCTGCTTGGTTCAATGTTTTCAAGATTGTTTTTATATATATAAATTCTGTACTTGTCAATTTCGCGTCGTATTTGGTGGCTTAGGTTGTTTAGTTGGTTTTTTAGTATACGATCTTTGTTCCTCTGCCATTGTCTTCTAATTCTGCTTTTTTGTTTAATTAATGCGAGTATGTACGATGGCGGAATATTCGGGTTGTTAATTTTTCTAGTTTTGTAGGGTTTGATTGCAGCTTGTATAGAGTAGTCAATTGTTTTTGAGAACGTCTCTATATGTTGATCAATTTCTAGAATGCTTGTAATTTGAGATGGATTGTGTAGTTGTGCATCTACATTCTTCTGGAATTGTTCCCAGTTGACGTATCCTTTTACCATCCTAGTAAGTGGTGGTCTGTAGGATGAGGTAGAAGAAAATGTGATTAACATAGGTAGATAGTCAGAATTCAGTTCGGAGATTACTTCTTGTTGAATGGGCTTATGGAAATTTTTGGTTAACATAATATCCAGTGTGTCTGGCTGTTGATCATCTCTATATGGATAGTATGTGTACTCGCTTACAGCAGATACATGTATTTGGTGTTTTGTCGCTATTTCATTTAATTTTTTTCCATTCGGGTTGTTTGCGCGGCATCCCCACACTGTACTTTTGCTGTTTAAGTCCCCTATGACTAGAGTTGGTTCCATTGTGTTGAATAGGCTATGTACATCATTTTCTATTAGTCTTTTGTTGGGTTGCTTATAGACTGTCGAAATTTTAATAGTATTTATATTAGCAGTGCTGATATTAATAGATATTGCTTCTAGGTTGCTGACGGGTACTTCTATTGGTGTGGTGTGTTTTAGTTGTCGTTTGATAGCGATGGCAACCCCTCCCCATGCTGATCCAGTTGGTCTGTCTTTGCGAAAGATTTGATAACCATTGAGTCTAAATATTTCACCTTCTGCTAAGTGAGTCTCGGTGATACACGCAATATCTACATTGTATCTTGCTAAAAAGGAAATGAAGATTGGTTTTTGGAATTTTATGCCATTAGCGTTCCAGTTGAGGATTGTGAGCTTATGAATTTGATGTAAATTAGCCATTGAGAATGTTTGGGAGAATATGTGATAATATAAAGGATTTAATGAGAGGTATGAATGGAGTAATTAATTCTTTGAGGAGCTGTAGTATTCCATCGTGGTTAAGAGAAGAAAGTTGTGGGGCTGATTCGTTTGTTTGGTTATTTAGATTGGAGTTAAATTGTGTGACTTGACAGTATGATAAATTTGAAGTCGTGAATGCTTGCCGGGGACCGTTTCTTGGGGTTTTTGTTACCATGCGCTGTTTTTGGAGTTCTATATGATGGGGGCATCCTCTGTAACTCGCTGGGTGGTCGCCACCGCAGTTTACGCAGTTTGGTGGGACATTGGGAGTTTTCTTACATTGGTTGGGTAGATGGTCATCCTTGCATTTTACACAGCGTGCTTTGGCTGCGCAGTAGTTTTTTGTGTGCCCATATCTCTGACACTTGTGGCATTGAGGGATGTTAACCGATTTTTTTCTTACTTCAACTGTTACGATTGAATGAAATATAGCTTTTACGTTAAATATTTCCTTAGCTACATCGTTTGCTGCTAAAATAACTGCACAAATTGGTATTGGCCGTTTTTCTTTGTTGATAAGACGAGTTACGCTTTTTATCGGTAAATTTTTGGCTAAAAGTTCTTCTTTAACTTCGCTCTCAGTTAATGAAATGGGGACGTTTTTAATTACTACGGACAGTGGTTTGTCATTGGAATTTTGGAAAGTGTGAAATTGGACTTGGTTATTCATATAAAATTTAGTTAACTTCCGGTAATCATCGTGGGAGGTGAGATTAACTTTTAGATATTGGCTGCTGTAGGATGTTGAAAAGTCTCTATCTTCTGTGATTTGTTTTATGTCTGCTATTATTTTCTTGTGATTGTTTGAGCTATGAATAAATATGGGCGGTATTTTGTGTTGTTTTGACTTATTATAGTGGTTTTGACTTCCAGGCGGGGTATCATTGTCGGTCGAATTTTGTGTTGACAGAGGGTAATATGGGTTTTTTAATTAACTCATCTGGGTTCCATAAATAACGCTTTAGGATCTCGTTTTCCGGTGGTGTTAGCTGGTCGCTTTTCCGTTTTACGTTGTTATTAGGGTTAAGAGCTTCAGTTGTTTGAATGCTCAACCCCGGTGGGGGAGGCATTCTGTGTGTTATTTGTGCACTTTCCTAAAGAATCTATGTTCACTTACTTGGTACAAAAATAGTCGAATCGTTCAATTGTTGACGATAAGATTAATGTCGAGGCTTGCGGTACACTGTGATAATGCGACCTCACTGCTCGAACGCTCGCGCGATACTCAACATAACATTCTGTGAATGTTTAATTACTCTGCTAAACCATAAAGTAATATTTTATAACTCTTTGAAATCTGCATTGCACTGACATAATTTTTGACCAAAATGCGGTTTATAAATTCAATTCGTCTTTTTCTTTCGCTTTAAATCAAGGGTTTGTTTCTTCCAGAGTGTGAATTGCTCCATCGTTTTCTTGATATTTCGAGACTTCGTTTACCTATTGCAATTTTTACAACTCAATGGTTTTTCATTCGTGATATATAGTAGTTGTTCTGCCCATGCAGCAATTCGACTCATGTTTCAGTAATGTGACACTTACATCCTTACCTTATCAAAGCATTTATTCTTTGCCATTTTACGCATTGTCTACCTGATAACTTCGCTAAACTTTTTTAGATGATAAGCTTATATATTATTAAAATAGCCATATTAGTTGTATTTGACTTACAAAACGTTAACATGATTACTAAATAGAGTATATCTGCACGCCCTCCATGTTCGATGGAAAACAATGATTTGCATCCAGTGCATTCGACTTTTCTTATTTCACAAGAATCTTTTAAAAACCAAAATTCAGTTTTTAAGCTTGTAGTAAAAACGCATCTCCTCTTCGACATTTTATTGCATCTTTTAATAAATATTAAAATAAATTGAATAAATAAATTTATTTTTTTAAATCACATAAAATAATTCAAGTTTACCAGATTGACCGTAGTTGTAGTGCGTTATACGGATGGTGCCATAATTATACAGAAATATAAAAAATTATCTTGGTCAAGGGTGGTGATGATTTTATAATAACATGTCGGAGCTCGTTGGTAACACTGTAAGTCTATGTTAAATTCGAGGTTAGCAAGTTAGGTTTTGCGTTAATCTGTGTCAAAATTGATGCAAAACCTAACCTGATAATTTCGAATTTGACATAAGCTTACAGTGTTACCAACTAGCTCCGACATATTATTTTAAAATCGTAACCACCCTTGAGTTAGATCATTTTTGACATCCCGGTATGTAACAGCAATGAGATAATATAAACAACAAAATAGAAAGCTTGAGTAAGAAAGAGATAACCATACGAAAAAATTCTATTAGTAGGCATGCTAATTGATATGTGTCATAAATAAAATGAACGTCAAGCTTACTCGAATATACAGTGAAAATTCATGAACTGCGAACACGAGTAGATCAAGGCGAATTTACGATTGCCTAAAAAGACCCCAAGACCGATGGACAGTCGATCTAAGGTACTTTGATATTAATCCACGGGTCGTCTGTGTTGATTGTTTAAAGTTTAAGTAATTGTTCAACGCAGATGAGGCATCCACGCCTAGTGTAATTTTTGTTAATTGTTATATCACAGATAGAATCTATGAGGTACTGTGTTATTCTGTGATTAATTCAGGTAATAAATTCAGAGTTGAAAACAGGATTTTCAGAGATTAACAGTAAAGTGAAAGAAGGTAGTTCACAAAGTAAAACGCATTCTGAACAAACTAACTCTTAGTAAAAAATAGATGTAAACAAAAATAAAACTATTTTTATTTCAAACAACAAAATTCAAGAAGTTTAAATTAGCTCGTGTTCGAAGAGTCTGCTTTCTTGCGCTAAACAATATCCTAAGCGATTATAGAAACTTCTTCGCACATTAGCCGACGTATTAGTGTTCTAGTACTCTGAACAACGCCTTTAATTTTTAAACGCAGTTCTTCTAATCGTTAGTTGTAGTGAAAACGACTTTCCATAGGAAGTTTTCGGCATTTCTGTCACAGTTTCACTAATTTCCATACTTTTGAAATGGCCAACGGGAAGAATATTGCAGCTAAATCTACTAGTTATGCAATTTATTTAAATGAATAATCTGGATAGTCATTAGCGGTAATACAAACCTCTTTTAAATTCCTGCATTCGTTGTGTTTTTGGGGAGAAACACATTCAAAGTTTCCAAAATTTGAAATAACTCCATGTAAAGTTGATAACGATGAAGAACGCCTATTTCCAAATGTTGTGAAAGAATTTTGAATTTCCCGGACCGTTGGACCCTGATAATATCATTTTACAATTTGCACTGTTCCGTTGCTTCGAAGTTATTGATTTTAAGATAGAAATGACAGCAGATATTAGCTGCTGACAAAATACGCGAACTGTCAATGTCACATTTTCGGAATTTGTAAATTCGACATATCGTCTGCCGTGTTCGTAGTAAAGAAAATCTCTCTGTATGCTTCTATGTTTATCTCTTTCTTGATCAAGCAATGCGTTCTATTTTGTTGTTCATGCTATCTCATTGCTGTTATACATATAATTATGACTCCATCGGTATAAATAACAACAGTACACTTTTACACTCGACACATCTATGCGCTATAAACTAAACTAACTGTTATGACAGTGCATACTGCAGGCACAAAACACGACTTCCAACTGTTGTTCTGTGATTGGCCAGCCTTCAAATATCAAATTTCCGTGTTGCTTATGATAACATGCACCAGAAACGGTAGGTAATATGTATCAAAAAACGAAACAATTCGGGTCCCGTTTTGAGTCTTTCGGGACAACGGGACACAAAGCTTCTGTGCGCACGGAAAGTAGGGATGCGCGAATCCGGCCGTGCGGTGTAGCTTGCGCAACTCGCCGGTTTCACACCTGTGCTCTAAGCAGGATCTCTTGAAATAATCTTTCAAGTTTTTCTTACCCTCCGCGTGGCTCCAAATGTTCGCGCGTCACGCATTCTTGTGACTGTGATAGCGCCTACAAATTGATAAAGGCAATTAAAACAATTTGGAATCACTCGTAATGTCACAGCATAGCTTCAAATTAGTCTCTGGCAATTTCAATTATATCTGCCAAAGTAAGCAGCAGTTTGTATACAATAATAGTGTCAATGCAATAGATTGAAACTGATAGGCATTATGGCCTTTACTAATTTTTAATAACAGAAACCTTATAATAGTTGGTATTCACAATATCTACATGTTCCTTCTAGATTTACAAAACTTGCCAGTAAGTCTTATTACAACAGACACGGCGAGCAGTCGAAGTAGAAGCCAATTAATATAAACTTTTGCAGTGAATTAGAGGTATACGAATTGAAGGTAAAAGGTTTTCTCTGGTGTAATGTGTAATCATAATCGAATTAGTTTATATTTTTCTAAAATTATTATACAAACCAAAAACGTATTTAATTGATTTATGACGTTGCCTGGATATATTAAATATGTATGCACAAATGAAAAAGTTAGCGGCGTGGAAATAATTTAATTACAGTTTAGAATAACATGTTGAACCACAATTTTTTCCAAATAATTAATTTTAATCAGAATATCCTGCAATTATATTGGAGGATCTGAGATGTTAACAAATTTGCGCTAGGTAGACAACCCACGTGTATTAGTATGAAATATTTTTTTTATATTAATCGCAGTTCGTAAATTTAATTTGCGGTAGCTACTAAGTCTAGTCGTTAATGCTGATTGACAGTGTTTGCCTAATCCGACCCTTTAAATATTATCATGCGGTTTAAGGTTTTCAGTTCGGTGTTGGTTTTAAAAAAAACTGTATGTGTGAAAATCATTACGTGTTTTGTTGGTATTCTTGTTGTTTTATTGCATAATTAGTATAGTACAACTACTAATCTACGATTTTCAGTACTGATAAAAAAGTGAAAAGTGGGATTATGTTACATTCACTGAATTAGTTAGTAAATGAACAATCAGTACTAGTGACTCGTTATATATGCTGGTTTTAAAGCGATTGTAGCAGTTAAAATACCGCTATTAACAATTTTCAAATCATTTGACACGTCAATTAGTCGAACGGGCTACGATGTGTGTTGATTGTTCGGATTGAAGTAAAATTTGGTGTACATGTAGTCCAGACTGCATATTTATTGTCCCATAGCTTAGCTCTAGCTTTAAATTGGTTTTTATTTGTAACAATATGAGCTTAGTACTAAGCCATATCCGCATCCGTATGGATAAGTTTTTTGAGGTCTAGAAACTGAATTTTATGTTATTTTTGACCTAGAATATAAATTTAATCCTATAATCGGAAACTAAAATATTGTTACAACTGTCAAACGTTACATCTATGATAATTTTACAATTTCACGTTCATAAAGACTGAAATGCTCAAAAAGCAGGAAATCGGACAATAGTATGCGTTATAATAATTAAAAATATAAAAAGTAATATTAAAAACATGTTATTAATGAGTTTAGTTGAACATCAATGATTTTATGTTATTCATGCTAACAAAACGTAGTGCAAGACGCCAGCATTTTTAAAATGCTACTATATGTGTAATTAAATTGGTTTAAACTGTAAGCATTTCTAAGGTTTTTTTTAAATTTCTGAAACCCTTGCATGTAAACCCTGACAGTTTTTAGGTCCAATGGCAGAGGTTGTTAGCCTTTTGTTTTAGACATCAGTTTCAGGAGACACACAAGAGCATTCACACATTATTTGCATTGGCATTCATTTCAAAAGTGGAAAACCAAATAGACGACATTAGAATTAATAGAAGATGGGTACACAATTTAATAGATGTTCGTAATGAAAGGACATTGACAACGATCATGATCTTATAATAGCAAAAATTCTCAGTAATCTCATGAAATCTAAAAAACCACGAATGCGGCTCTTATATACATGTTATGATATGGAAAAGTAAAAAAACCCGCAAACAGAACTAAAACTAACCAATGGAATACGACAAAGTGCAGCAAAAATAAATTCTGCTCAGGCAATAGCAAATGTGTGGTTACAATGTAAACAAGCGTGTCAGAAACCCTGCTTAAAAATACTTAAAATAAAAGGAAGGTAGCGCGCGGAATGGATAAGCTAAGATACATGGAAAAAAGTATGAGTAAGGAAAGAATGGAAAAACTGGGTATTGCAGACACAAGATCAAAACATGAAAAAACAACTTCACAAAAAGTATGTAACTGCCGGAAAAGAAGTTAAGAAGAGTGACAAGCAAAAGCACTTCTAAAATTTGCGACGAAAGCAGAAAAACATCAAAAGGTGGTACCAGTAAAGTACCGTTCAAGGCAATAAAAGATCTAATGAGGAAAGATAGTAAGATAACAAACATTCAAATAAAGAACAAACAGAGAAAACGTTCACCTCAATTTTGAAAAGGTAATGAACATAAAACAAGAAGAAACACAGATACCAGAAATACTTCCTATCCCGGAATTGGATATTCATATACAGGTACACCTACGGAAACCGAACTACGAAGGACAATGTTACAAATGAAAAGTAGAAAAGTACCAGGAGTAGATGGAATGACAGTAGACATGATGAAAATTGACGTAGATACTACTGTCAAAATGGTTTATCCACTAATAAACAAAATTTGGGAAAATTTCCCAGCAGAATAGAAAACAGGGATAGTTGCCACAATACCAAAGAAAGGAGATTTACAAAAGTGTTGTAAGGGAAGATGGGTTGGCCTTACCTTTTGGCGAAAGTTATATTTGATATTTTTCCGGCTGGTAACTATCGGCCTAATGGGCTAACTAGTAGCGAGGGTCGGGGTTCCAACTACGCTGAAAAGAACACTAAACGAAATACGAAGAGAATGGGCGCCAGGTCCTCGACATCGAATCATCCTTGTGCCGGACCGTTCACAAGGTCGAAGATAAGTTCAGCAAATTAAACAAAATCAAAGCAACGACCAACCAAAATATCACAGCTTTATTAATATTGGTACTATAGTGCAACAAAATAACAAGTTTAAGTAGAACACAGACAGGCAAATCATCAACCAAAATCTAACAAAATACAAGCAAATCAATAAACCAACAATATAACACATTAAAATAGACAAAGGCACTGCATCATTATATTTCATCTATATCAATCAACGGCTAAAAGTAAGACATCCTGAACTATAATCTATCACGAATAAAGAAAGTAAGTTGCTACCCAATTGGCAACACAGGTACAACAATTCGCACGCATACTGTGAGGCAGAGTGCCGCGATAACTAGAGCTATGCAAGCAAATATGCTAACTACAACCCCGAATGTTAGCTTACTATTTAAATGTGACGTCAAGATTTCAGAGGCTCGAAGCCCGCTGTTACGGTTGTATGATCATACAGGGCGTGGCGGTTTCTGTTTTAAACTCATCAAGTTCTTATATATGACTAATAAAAGCAACGGCTTGATTTATGCTCCTAACAAAAGCTAAAATAACAAATTACCAAGATCGATTTTACGAATATCCAAAGTTTTGAGTATTAAACTACCGTGAGCGGTTCGCTAGTTACAACATACACCCTAAAATGACGTTTGACAAGTACAAGGTTAACCTCTGCAACTAAACTTGGTGAATACAGAAGTTAAAGTTCTGTAAAACACAGCTAGTCTGTAATCTAGGTAAGTTAAACTGTCTTAAAATAGTTCAACAGCATATCTGAATGTTATATTACGTTACAGGGCCCAGTTCAAGGCGGCCTTCATCACATTTACTGCAATCCAACGGTAAGCAAACCTAAGCGTAGCAAACAATTCGATAACACAAAATATCTACGATCTTATATCACGAGCATGGCTAATAGAGCTACCATAAAAATAGTATACTCTACAGATTACACGAAGCGCGATACGAATCGACAAATAAGCAAACTACACCATAAATTCGATTCGACCGATATGCCCTAATGCATGTTACATACAAATAATCCTACAATGCAAATACTACTATATGAAATGCCTACAATTAGCTAAGCGGTCGTTACGCTAGTACACGTATACACACCTCAAGTCATGTTACATACGATTCACTCGTGCTGCTTTCCAGGGCCGAACGCAGGCCACTAGCTTCTCAAAAGCACCTGGTGCACCAAGGTCACGCGGAGCAGAAGCCGACGTCCAACATTATAGCGAGCACCGTGGGGAGGATGGCGGGTAGGCAATGCAATGCAAGCATTTGCCCCAAATACACATAGCACCAAACGAGGTAAGCGAACCAATTCCATTTAACAAGCATTTTCCTGAGGTGGAATAAAATGGCTAAAAATACAAATTTTCCAAATAGATTACGACGTTCAAAAGAGGAAAACGTAGGCAAACACCATGTACGAACCTTAAGATGTTGTGCAGCCAACTCGTTAAGCCAAGCGTGAGAAGAGTGAACGTCCCATGATATCCGTCTCTGACGAAATGAATGCCGGCGACACCAATACCAATCCCCGAAGCATTCAAGCAGGGAAACGGGGCCTCTAAATCCTTCCAACTATGAAGATGGCTACCAAAGCCGTGAGACCAGGTCCCCAGAGGAAGCGATTCAAACTTTCACAACGCAAGACTTGCCAGGAAATGGCCGAAAAATACTCAAAACCAGCCCAATTCAGCTTATCAAAGTTCCCAAAAATTGGAAAGTTGGCCAACGTAAAAACTAAAGAATGCAAAGTGCTCTGAACTGATAACAGCAGTTTAGCCTTAAGTTTGAAATTAAAGGTAAATGTTAACAAGGTTGCCTAACCAAAGTAAAGTATTGTATCATTTAGGAAATAAATGTAAATTGACAATTCTGGTTAATTATTTCAATCAATAAATAAGAAAATGTCAAAATGAGTGTAACAGTGTAGTAACTGGAGAGGGGTTATTTTGTTCTGTGTAGTAAATAAAATATATTTTTTTTTAAATCGGCAGTGGAGAACGCCGAAATCGTCATTTAAAATATGAGAAATTTGTTTTTCGCTCATATCTAGTAAACTGTGGTTTAAAAAAAACAAAACCATACCTTGCATAAGCTCTTAAAATGACAACTCTTTCCTCATTTAACCGAATCTCAATGATTTTTGGTTTCCAAGATCCCAATGATTAAAGGGAAAAGAACTACCCCTGTATTTAAAAAATATGGTGGCCAGAATGTTGAACTATAGAAAAGAGCTAAGCAACAAGAAATAAGTACAGAAATTAAAAGAAGATACGAATGGTTAGGACATACACTAAAGAAGGCGAAAGAATACCTATGCCGGAGTGTAAACTAAAATGTTATTTTCACAACTTAGAGTAATAACTGATGATAAACAGCGGTGGAAACAGTTAATCAACATCCTATGTCCCAATCGGGAATAATGAAAACCATTACTATTATTCATTTATTAGTTGTGACATACAGAAAAATTATGCTTAGTTGTCATATAAATAATATTGACTCATATGAGACGGCGTTAAAACTTCCATGAATTAGATTTGTGACGATACAAGGCATTATAATTAGTGCGGTATGGTCATTTAGACCAAGAATCATCAGCGTTAGCCGCGATTATGGACATTCTAGTTGTACTGACATCTTCAGACTCTATTCTCGGTTCAAGTGTCTCACGTGTAACATTTCTGTTTTTATATCTTCCTGTTGTTGTGTACAACAAATGTAACTACTCCATTGCCAATTAATCTAATGTGATTTTTTACTAGTAATGCAATTAGAACTCATAGAATTCCAATTTAAGTGCGAGCAGAATAAAAAAGTACTTATACTGGAACAAGGGGGCTCGCTTGCGATATCTATATACCTATATATAAAAAACTGAAAGTCCTGACTCACTCACTCACTCACTCACTCACTGACCAAAGCCCAGCCCAAACCCTTGGACCTAGAAAGCTGAAATTTTTCACGGAGGTTTCCTTTATGATGTATACAAGGAATAAGGAAGGATATTTCGAAATTCAACCCCTAAAGGGGTAAAATGGGGGTTTCAATTTTGTATGGGTAAACAATATTAAATAGACATTTCGACTTGAAACTTCGTAGGAGTACTCCTAAAAACAAATAAGCAAACACGTAATTCATAATTTATTTTACAATGGCAACTACGGTAAAATTTTATAAGGAGAGAAATAAAGCAAATCACTCTCAGTGATGCCAAATTAGGATTTTTTTCTCTAGTTGTAGGATTTTTGTCCTAAACAGGGAACAAGAAAATTTTTGAAATTATCTAGGGTTTTTGACTTCCTGCTTTTATTTAACAATGTTCTGCTTGAAAGTTGACCGGGACATTGAAAAAAAGGTACACGAAAATAAAATGGACCTTTTATTCAGCATTTTTTGTCCTCCACAATTTATGTTCAATTACCTTTTAACGTACGAACTATATTAGTCGAGTTTTTTTTCGTCCTTGTTCGCTTGTATTTCGCTTCTCGTCTTATGTAGCGAAAACATAGTCATTATAAAACTTGTAGAGCTTGCAACTAACTGCAATTTGACCTACTATAAACTGAAATGCGACTAAAATTACGACTAAAGCGGACCAAAGTCGTCAAGTCGGCGTTTAATTTCGATTTCATATATTGTTCTATTACATAAGTGACATAATATACATTCCATTATTCTATTGCTCTTCCTATTTAATCTGATATTATTCTGGAATACCAACAATGATTGCTTTGAATATCATCAATCGAAATGTTATTACTCTAGTAGATAAATGAATAAGTTGGCTGTTGTAGTTCTAATTTATTTTTACCTAAAGCTTCTGGAAATTGTACATTTATTGGACGGGAAAACTACTCCAACTTTCTCAAGCACTTATTAAAACTGGATCCATCAACTAATCATTAGCACCTTCTTTTAAAATCTCCTCGATAAAATCGATATTGCTGAGTTACTCATTTAAATGCGCTTAGCAACTCTATGTAATCCGATCTGAATCAGAATTTGCTGGTAATTTACGCACACTCGATTCGGGGAGTTTAAAGTGTGCTTATTCTTAGTGCGTTGTATCCGATAGCGGACCTAGACTGTGAGTGCCATAGCGACATTTTTAAACGCACTTGTTGGTGTACAACTTGTACGCCTGGTATTCTATGGACATGGATTCCCTGCCATGGTTTCCCGTTGTTTTCCCAAAGCTTTACAATCACTCTATGCATTTCCATAGGACGTAGGACTTCCCCAATTCTACTGTTCTCTATTGTGGGCTGTCGTCATCAAACGAATTCCTTTGGCGTTTTTCAAGTTTTTTCGGCCCACTGCTACTTCCTTATTACCGCAAACTACCATATTTGCCTTTTCCTAGGAGGCTTTTGTGGTTCATTTAAATGTTTAAGTTCATCTTGGAAACGTTTATACGTTTTCTGGCCTTCGAACTCTTGGAAATGTCACTATCCGCGTATGCTTTTCTGAAAAAATTACTACCACATTCAAGTTATAATTTTACAATTTATTTCAGGTCCAATTTGGTAATAAGAGATTTAAAAAAATAGGCTCGATAAGTGTGTTTACAAGTTCGTGATAAATAATGTTATTTAGGTGTTCATGACATAAACCGCATACGTCTGCTTTATTTACTTACGGCCGGTCTTATAAAAGGTCACTAATCTGACTTTAACTTTAAATCGCTGTTAAAATAAACAAAAGTTCATCAAAACGTTGGCGCTTATGACATACTATTCACTAGTAAACAAATTTTGATGAGCTTTTGTTTATTTTAACAGCAAATTAAAGTTAACGTCAGATTAGTGGCCTTTATAAGACCGGCCGTTAGTGTGTGAAAGTTGAAACAATTGGCAATTCAATCCGCGAACGGTAAAGCAATCCGTGAATGGTAAAGAAAAGGGAGCACAAAAGTGCCACCAGTAAAATCAAATCAGCGAACCGCAAAGCCGCGAACGGCGAGGTCTACCTGTATATAAAAAGCAATAGACCGTTTATTGTTGCAATTAATAATACAATTCAGAACATTTTTATTAATCCTTGAGATTCAACAATTAATTCTTATTAAAACTAAACCTAATTTTTGTATATGTTGCGATTACCCCATTTTATTAGTAGCTTCAGCGTACTTATGAGAACGTTTTGTCCGTCTGTCTGTGTGTCTGTCTGGATCGCCTGTAACTTTCTAACGGCTACAGATATCGAAATTTTGAAAGGGGGCAAAGTTGTTGCTAAGGTCCCGAGCACCTTCATGCGCTATTTGGTTTTGGCAAAAGGTCAACCTGTTGTCGCAGTGCTGAAGCTACTCTTTAGACCTGTACTTGAGCAGTTTATTTCAATTATAATATACAAATTATCTTTATAAGAGTATGCTATTATAACAAACTTGACGCCGACAACGTGAGGCGAATTTCTATTAATTAAGCAATTATAATACATAAAATCAATAACAGACCTAGCTTTGTTCACATTGTCATTGTGGGGCAGAAAGTTTATAAAAGCGTTATTTGTGGGTATTTATTGTCGTAAAGTGGAAGATCTCTGATTAGAATACAGTTGAACACAAGGAAATAAAAATTGGCGATAAGGGCACAAGGAAATATAAGAAAACTGAAGAATGAAAAGAGGAGGAACAGCCAACAGGAGAAATCGTAACGATAGCCAAAGCGCAAGTAGAAGAACAGTGTCAGGGAGATCAGACAACAAGACAAGAAGGCCAAACGTAAAAATAGGATATCAATTTAACTCAGCTGATGGAAATAATCTTGCAAATGAACCAAGGAAACAAGAAAGATTGTTATAGGGTTAAAATCATTTAGATGCAATCAAGAATTGTTTTAATTTTTCTCTCAAGTTTCGCGAAGTTAATAGTGACCTGCAGTTTCTGGGTGTGTATTTGGTTGCATACTCATTTTTGCATTTTTGGATAATTTTGAAAAACCTTGAATTTTTAGGGGATTATAATAGTTTTCAAATAGGTTGTGATTACGATTTCCGGCAGCCATTTTATGAGACTGATTTTGTGAGATTATTTCCTTCTGGGGCTGCATGTGATTTGGAATTTTCACTTGATGTGGATAAAGTAATTCCAAGATTATTGGTGAACTTTGTTTATCGGCCATAGGAAATGTTGTGTGAAATTGTTAGATTGAAGCCAGCTATACTGGGATAATTATATATTTCTGCAAATTACTCACTCGAGGCCTCCTCGCAACTCTGGTATGTTATTTGTGGTTCAGTTTGAACGACGAATTCAGATACCGTGTAATTTAGGTCTGCTGTACTCCTATGTCGTTTCCGTCTTATTCGTGTTCAATCCTGCGTGTGCTCCTTCTGTGGCATTGATGTCGCTTGCCAAAGCACCTGAAGGAACAACCCCCACACCGTTGTGAGTCCCTCAATTCGTTTGGCTGCTCTTTCGAAGTTTAACCTCAAGGCTTTTCTCAAGTGTGCCAGCAGTCCGAGACTTGGCAACCATATGACTTTTCCCCAGTGTAAAGATTGGAAAGGTGCCTGTCACTCATGAAGTTATTTCAACTAGCGGACAGCATCTTCGTGTAGCTGCTCTGTATAGCTATCCTGTCGATGCCGCTGTGCCCTACTCTGCATTACCAGGTATCTCCTAGCTATTCACTAACTTACTTCGTTATCTAAACGATTTTCGTTAGGAACGAATTCGTACAGGAAGGTCATCCGATTTTCATTATAATTCGTATTCAGTACGGGAGCCTCAACGAATTCGGTAACAATTCGTTCGTAAACAGTCCGTAACGAAAAAGAGAATGTTTTTAACTAGAATAGTACAGGTAAAGCAACGCGTCTTAAATCCGATCATCTAGTGGTCAGCTTTATAAGTAGTTGTGACGTGCACTCTGTCTCTTTCATATTTATAAGTACGGGTGGCCATAAATATCTGAGATCCCGGTATCCATGGAATTAGCTACTTATAAATGCTGGTTAGTGTTATATTTCAATTACCATAAGTATTGGTACCTATGTAATGTAATAAAATGCAATAAGAGGAGGGGAATGTGCCCCGGATTCTGCAGTTTAGCCTACGACTCGATTATAAAAGTGTCCTATTCTAACTCCATTACTTATTGCAATCTGTAATAATTGTTGACAGATAGGAATTTTAGTTGTGATGACATTAGTGACATTTAGTTTAGTTGGATTCATCAGTTTAATAAAGCGGTGTTGATTCCAAAGATAATGTGATATCAGATATTTATGGCCACCCGGTAGATGTATATCTTTTGCATTTTAACTACCGTTGCTACAAATATTCTGCTTGGCGGCGGCAACTTTAAATAAAATACGATCAGTCTCAAACGTTTTTAGTTGTGTGTGAAAATTAATCCCGAAACAAACAGCGAAAATGAGGAGTGGCAGCTTTTCTTTAACTATGAGTGGTATATTAATAGAGGGAGATCCGTCATGCTTGTAGTAGAGATTTCTTGATATAAAGCAATAAAAGTTATGCCATCCCGGATGTCGTACACTTCTTATCTTGAAATTTTTAATTATTGTGTTTTAATCAATGTAACCATTTGTATAATGTAGTTTACTGGTTAATTATTTCTGATTGATGTTTTAATGCCTTTTTACTTAAATTTGTTCAAATTTTAAATTTTAACCTCACTTTTTATTATTTGCTTCATATGTTAATAAGCAGGATTGTTATAGTCTGATGCTGAAACCAATCTGATTTTGAAAGATGTCGCTACACACAACAATAATAAAATCGTGGACAAGACTTAAGAGTTTTATTGCTTCATAGCATAGTTATATTTTAATCATATTATTATGTACATAGTTATAAGTTATAAGTATTATATAAATGCAATTGCACTAGTATAAATTTGCCGATAAATCTTTCCACTGTATTTCCGGTTGATATAAATCTTGTATTGTAGCGACCCTGTGGTATAGTAAGTTCTGCACCAATAATACACGTAAACCGCCAGGGTTGCAAGGGGTAGCCCGAGTCACCTCACAATCATGACGATCTTTCACCTGCAACAATACAAACTTCTTTAAATAAAATGTTTATTTCAAATAATTTTACTTGCTGTTGCAAGAGAAATTATTGATATTAATAAATTATAAATAACGTATGTACCTTCAACAAACTGTCGCAAGTGCTGGTCTATAATGGATGTTGGCCATATTGCCGCACTGTCAACTGATTCTGGATACCACACATTTACTGCCAGAAATATTAGGTCAGCATCGCATATGACTTGCACGTTAAAGCTGTCAGTTTTTTCGATTTATATGTACTCTTCCTGGAAACTATTCGTCTTCAGCGGGAGGAGCTACTATGGCTATATATGTGTGCAGTCAATTACACCACTAAATTGAAATTTCCCATAAAATCTCAATTTTGTGCTCAGTTTCTCTTTTGCGGTGTTTGGAAACTTCACCCATATATTTAACAAATGGTCATAAGTGGCTTTTGTAACGAGATTGATACATCGGCTAACACTTGACTAATTCAAATTAAACAAGTAACTTGTAGCTTGTAGCCACACATTTTTGGTAAGAACCATTTGCATACCATTTTGCTCAGGTGGAGTAAAAGGATCACTTTGATCTCTTACTCTTAGAAAACAGTTTTGAAGATGCAGATTTTCTCTGAAAAATTATACTTATAAATATAATTTGCACCAAACACAACAGCAATAAAATAACATACCTGTTTACACACTCTTCTTCTCCAATAGCCATCAACAAATGTATAAAATTATCGTAAAATCTATTAAAATTATTACTTTATAAATATGTTTGTTTGTCCGATTTATAGGTTATGTTGATATTTTACTGTCAACTAATCACCAACTACGCAAGCGTACAAGTTTTACGAAGTCGTTAAACTCATAACGACAGGGCAAAGAGTATCGTACGGGAACGTCAGCCGCAACGAACGGCGTACCGAAGTTATTACGAATTTGATAACAAAGTGGGTTTACTGAATACGAACTTGCTCACTTTACGAAATTTCGGATATAACGATTCGTTGAGAGCTAACGAAAAGCTTACAGAATAGGCTAGTTAGTCAACTGAAATACCGTTCGTGCTGTTGTTATGAGATTTTATGCGTTGTGCCTTACCTTTTATGCTGGCGATATTTCTACCGTTTGTTATGCTGTGAAACTCTGTGTAACTGCTAGATTTACCTCGTGCAATTATTTATGTGGAATAGGTTATTGTCAATTTATAAGTACATTTAATATTTCTTCGATTGGTTTACCTGCATGATTGCATTTTGGTCACGTTCAGTAACTCAACATTTTAAAACTTAATTATATTTTGCGAGGGTTTATCGGGAGCTTAAATATTGCAATTAACTTCTTATTAACGCTGAAAATGCACAGTTTTAAGTGTAAAACCCCTAAGCGAAATGGTAGGTACCAATTCGAATAGATCGCGTTTAAACAAATTAATTGATCGTAGAAGCGATTTAATGAGAACCTGAAAACTCCCGTTATCGCAGTACTTGAATGTTGAAGTCACTACCGTACAGTTGAGATACGTGTACTCGAGCGAATTGCGAGTTAAGTTGTTCTTTACTTCAAATTTATTAACATAAAAACCTTTTACACTTTATAAGTAAAACTAAAATTACATTTACTACTCTAATTGCAAATAAATTATTCTATCATAGATTTGTGTTGCTTTTTACTTCCTTTTACTACTATAAAGGAAGTATTGGATTCACCCCAAAAATTCGAAATTGAGTTTTCAACAGATCTTCACGTTTTAGAGTCCCCTGATCCCAAAAAACATATTTTTTTTCATTGGTCTGTCTGTCTGTGTGTCTGTCTGTCTGTGAACAGAATATCTCAAAAACTAAAAGAGGTATGGCATTGAAACTTCATATATAAGTTTTGTGTACTATGTAGATGAGACAGCAAGCTTTTGAAGAAAATCGCATAACCGGAAGTGGGTGTTTACTCTTGTGATTTTTCAGTTTTTTTCGATTTTTTCAAAAACGGCTCTAACGATTTTTTATAAACTTTACGTTTTTCTTACATTTTTAATGTGTATTGATGTGAGATAGGTGATTTTCCAGTTGAATACTTCTAAAGTGGGTTTCTTTTGTTTTTTTTTCTATTTTTTTTTATTAACTCCTATTTTAAATAAAACACCCGGTATATTATTACATTTTTGAATTCACCTTAAAATTCTAGAGAAAATTTGTCTCTTCAACTAACACTCGATTTTGTACCGTTTTTGTAGAATTTGTAATTTTTGAAAATTTTTAACAAATGGTTAAAAATTAAAAATGAAATTTTTGACTAATTATAAGATCACTGTAAAAGGAAGTTGTGTGAGTGTATCACACCAGATTTTTTCTAGTATGGTGCAGAGTTTGTATGTGTACATACTGTAAATAAATAATTAGGTTATTTCAAGATATGGTGTTTTCTGTCTTTTATTATTTTTACGAAACAGCTAAGTGGTTTAGGAACTTACACGGACACCTGTAGGTTTTCTGGTTTGGGCCGTTTCGAACCAGTGGCGCTTCCAGACACCCCCCCCCCCCCGCCCATTCCTGCTTAGGAACTAGCTGGCGAAAATTTGCTACACTACTATTATAGACAATTCCGGAACCGCCGTGTTGTCAATTATATTTTATTTTATTTTCCCTTTGTGTAGCAAATAACAAGATGCAGAGTAGAGAGCGAACATGTTAAAAATCGATGCAGAAGAGAGAGAAAATAGGTTGAAGAAGGATTTACAAGATAGCTTACAGGAAGTAATTCGCAACGATGCGGAAGAGCGAGAAACCAGCTTGCAAGAGAGAGAGAGAGAGAGAGAGACAGAGAGAGAGAGAGCAAGAGAGAGTAGGTTGCATGATAGATTGCAGGAAGTAATTCCCAGTAATGCAGAGGAATTGAGAGAGCATACTGAAAACAAGGCTATAACAATGAATGAAATAAGACGGAAACGAAATAGGAGTACTAACAGCAGACCTAAAATTACACGGTATCTGAATTCGTCGTTCAAACTGAACCACAAATAACATACCAGAGTTGCAAGGCGGTCTCGAGTGAGTAATTTGCAGAAATATATAATTATCCCAGTATAACTGGCTGCATTCTAGCAATTTCACACAACATTTCCTATGGCTGATAAACAAAATTCACCAATAATCTTGGAATAGAGTTTCTGCTTCAGATTTGCCAGACAAAAAACGCAGAAAAGTTTTGGTTTTATGAGGTTGCATAGTATAAATAAATCTAGTTAATGGAACCTAACCCCTTTTTATCATTTATGTGTTTACTTGCGCATCGTGGTTTTGCACTTCTTCTGGAACGTAATCCCCGCGAACAGCGAGGTCTGTCTGTATTTTATTCATTGGCAACTCAATTAAAGATTTATTTCTCCGGCTTAGCATATGAGAACTCAGATCAAAAGGGTTGGGTTGTAACACAGTATGAATTTCACTCTTGTATAGCAAATGCCCACTTTTAAAACGACTGGCAGATAATCTCTAAAATTGACGTCCAGGACCCACAAATTCAGCGTAAATTATTGCAAATTTACCAACAATTAACAGTTACACCTCAGGTAATAAATAGCAATGTAATTTAATGGATCAAGTATTATGGCTAACCTGTTTTGTTTCCTTTTGTGACGCCACAGAGGAGGCAAACTTGCAATTGTTTTCTTGATGGCCAATTTCTTCTCCGAATCCTGCAGAATTTGATAACGCCACGGCTGTAATTTTTCTCTCAGACGTTTTCGGCAGGTTGTGCTTGTCTCTGGGCCACGAGCAAGCTCTACCCCAGGTGGTCCACACCTTTCGGAGCTCTCTGCTATTTCAAATCGATATCTAAAAGTGGGCTTTGTACCTGGAGAACACTTCGTAGACGCCACGCTCATAATTTTGATCTGGAAGGCTTTCTTCTCCTGCTTTCTGGATGTATGCACAAAGCAAGGCCCAATCTACACGCTGCACACTATTGTCAGCTTGCGCTACCTCAAAACTTATCAAAATCAAGCGGGCGAAGCTTCAGAACCACTTCCCTCTTGGATAGCGCTTCCTAACTTTGTGAAAATACTCACAAATGGTTCTGCACACTGGTGATTAATACAAGACCAACAAATCAGACAAATATTAACCTTTAATGAAAATAAATACTTCAACACTGGGAAACAATCTTCAAAACAGCTTCTGTCTAATAAACAATGATAATTGAGTATCTAGTATCCTAGCAACGTGTTAAAATTGTTTTCAAGTAAGTTTGTACAATGTGGTTTCTTAATAACTAAATTGTTTTTGCATAAATGTCAATTCTGGAACTCTCTATAACCTCACTTATTTGCTTTTAACACTTTAGTTTTATAAAATTTTCGTACACAAGTTCATTTAGAACTGAACTGTACTCTTTCCTGTATTCTTAGGGTGCCTTTCAATGCTCTTTGCATATTATCCCTTCTTACACCGCTTTCTTACCCTTCAGCTTCATTGCTGGCATAATGAAATTAACACGCTGCATAAAACTTTTTATTGCCTCGAAACACCTTTGTATTTAAGCAAAATGGTATTCTAGTCTTGACGTAGCAATATTAACCTGCCAGTCATCATAAATTAGATGCACTTGCCATAACGAGCACAAATATTGAATAATAAGTTGAATGTAACCTTGCCGATACTGTTTCATTCAAATACTAACTTCTGTTAAGCAGACTACAGTTATTTCTGATCATGTCTTGTGGAATTACTAATGTTTAATAATGTTCGTATGTTAGTTAGGTATGCAACCAGAATTGCTGTAAGCAATGTACCATTACAATATGTGCCCATAGGACGTAGGACTTCCACAATTTCACTGGTCTCGGTTGTGGCTGCGTCATCCAACTGATTTCTTCGACTCTTTTCACGTCATTCCTCCACCGTCTTTTCGGTCGACTGGTGCTACCTCATCACCGGGGATGGTATTGTGCGTTTGTTCAAATGTTTAAGCTCATCTCGGAAACGTCTATACTTTCCCTAGCCTTCAAACTCTTGAAAATGCCACCATCTTCATATACATTTCTGAACAATTTACTAACACTCGCAGATTTGACTTAAGTTTGCAAGGACGACTCGGTAAATCCTGGAGTTTAACCTTTTCGGAACGTTCACTTACTGCAAGTGTTGTTAGTTATAGACACATTGAAGAAAAATGTAGTAAAAATTGTCGAATACGGTGAAGGGCGTGAAAGGATATGTAGGTACTGAGACACAAAAATGGCGTTGTTATTATTTTTGGTATTAATTGAGTTGCACCATTGAGCCGTTATTATGATATTGCAGGTGAAAACTTCTTGTAATAGACTTGAAAAGTACTTGTAGTTAGCTGCCAATGGGAAAGACGAAATCAGAATCTGAAATTGCAGGTGCACCATGGTGTTATCAATCATTAGCCGGTGGTGTATTGAGAAGGCCATCGAAGACCTCGTTCTGGGTTTCTGGCAGATGGGCATATTCGGCACATGGAGTGAGCCTACGTTACTTTCATGTGGGAAGTATCACTGACCAAAATTTGGAATTCCAAAAGAAGGTAAAAAAAAGATACAAGGGTGTAAAGGTGAGATGTGGTTTTGGCTTAACTATGAATTTGATAGGAAGTTGGACCTCAAAGGCGGCCAAAAAGTTGGAGCGGGATAATGGTTGTAGGCAGCCACTGGACCAGCCAAGCTCGGTTGAGAAAGTAGGGTTGACAGCGATCAGGCTACGGTAAAACGCTTCTGAATCCAAGATTGTTCGACAATGATAGTATAGGCCATTCAGTAAACACAAAAACATATAAATTTTTTTGAAGTTGGCATATATGTAAAATTTGTCTGCTAGAGATTGTGTATTTTGTTTTGCAAAGGTTTCCATACCTGCATAAAGGTGACTTTGAATTTAAAAATGACAATTAATAAATATCATAAATTCAGTGTCAAAGTACATACTATTCTGGAAATTCTTGCCTGAACTTTTATAAAATGTAATAAAAATACTTATTAATAAGTGATACATCAATAGTATTCAACACAGTATTTGTTTAACATCCTTAAAAGTAGTTATGTCAGATGCCAATTAAATGTCACAGTCTTAACCTATTTGTTTTAGTAACTTTTAGTAAGTACATTCCTAGACAAAAGATGCATTTTGGAAGTACACTCATGAAATTTTAGAAATCAAAGGCCACTTTGTGTTTTTATGTTTAGTGAACAGACTATATATTGTCTAACTAGTGCTGAAAGTTGGATATTTCACACGAATGCGATAGTTGAGCCACGAGCCGAAGGCAAGTAGCTCATTCGCAGGAGTGTGAAATATCCAATCAGCACATGTTATACACTATACTTTTCCGACGACCACCTACTTGATTTACATATTGGGGAAATAAATATAAAATGAATACACTTTTAACCGCAAAATAAAACAATTATTGTTTAAACATCAACTTAAATTGTCATACTATTTCTGTGACATTAGCTTACTAGATTTTTTAACCGGCTTGTTTCGCGACTTGCGCGCTGTTTTATGCCGAATTGGCCGTGACGCTCTCGCGCATTTTAGTTGCTACGGGAGACCATGTCGCACTAGTGTTTCAAGACGGAAAACGCACGCTCCACGTGACTTTTTCAGGTGACCTGTGCAATGTATCACTTTCAGTAACACCAAGCCATGCCATTTTTGGCATTTTTCGTAGTAGTCGTCGGAAAAATAATAACTCACTCAAAATTAACGATCAAGGACAAGAAAACACAGAGTTCTGTAACCGAGGCAGTACTATTTAAACAAATAGTGTTACTGTAGAACTTGTAACACAACAAATATAAAAGGCGAAACAGACATTGGCATGTTAAAAGAAATATTGGCAGGACCAAGAATATAAAAAAAAGTTAGGCTTCAAAACTGCTGTAAAAAACAGCACTGATGTATGAATGTAAAATTTGAAAATCATAAAACCCTAACAAACAACAATATAATATGATTGTTCATCAATAAATGCCTGTACACAATAACGAAGATCTCCTGGACATACTTTATCTCGACCAGAATCCTGTGGCGAAACTGTAAAAGACCCATTGATGGATATATGCCGAAGAAAGAGGAATTGAATCGAACAGGCAGAACGTTTAGAATGCAGTAGATTGGAATCAGCAACAGACCTAAAGACGAGGCAGGCTCACAATGACACAGCCAAAAGCCAAGAAGAACATGCTTTACAGAAATTATGACAAAAAGCTTTAAGCCTTGCCAAACAACAGAAAGTCCTTCAAAGGGATTGTTCAGGCCTTATGCTCCAACTATGAGTTACAAGAAATTATATAAATGCATTAATAAATAGTATATTGTACTAGTTATGAAAGTCATTCTTTCTTTACGAATTTGCAGTTTGATTAACGAAGGCAAAGCCGGAGCTTATCAAGCAAATGAGTAAAAAAGTTGCTTTTATTCGTGTTGTACACGTTATTTTTTAGCATAATGATCCCTTGAAACTCGAAACTTGGTCGAAAAGAACTTCAGAATTTACAACTGCCAAATTGACAATTTACAATTTCAATAAAATAGTTTAGAAAAGTGTTACTTTCTTCACGATTTTTCAGTAAAAAAAGACGAATTTCATGATCACCATGCAGAAAAATAGTTTGTAAACTAATTAACTATTTCAAAACTGAAATAGACATAACAAGCCACTAATCTTGCACTTAACCACAATATTATTGCTAATTCATTGTTAGCGTCATCATCGACCTATCGTTTCAGTTGGTTTTCATCGCAAAATTTAGAATTAGGCTCCCAAAGTTTATTCGTCATCTTCGTTTTCTCTAGGTTCATAATGGAATAATTATTTGTTATTAAACATTTTATAGATATATCATCTGCAATTGTGCCTGTATGAGCAATTGTTTTGAGTTATATTAAAAACTAGGTTAACGCGCCCGTCATAAGCTGAACCTTTTATTTTCTTCTTTTACCACCTTTATCTTTTGTTTTAGGCTGGGTGATACATCTACTCCGTACCCTCTTTAATGGTAAAGTATACAAACTTTCACACATTCACCGGTTGCCTTACTTCTCAGTAGAAAAACTCAAAAATAAGTGTGGAATGTTGTTTAACCTTTTTAAAAGAATTGGAGGTCTAACATACAGAAAACAAACTTGGGCTCCAGCAATTTCGTTTGTGTAGCTGTTGGTCACAGCTTAAATAAATAAAATAAATTAAATAAATGTAATAGCAACCTACAAACTAAGCATGCATGTTGTACCCAAAGCATTGCAATTTAGAAATTAAGTGAGATTTAAAATAGTATATAAAGACTAGTTCATATAACAAAAACAATCAACATTTAACGATCGGTTTCAACGCGGTACAGTTTTCCAAATCTAATTTAGGGTTGCGCTCTAATAGTAGCTAAATTATTAACACTGTCTGGGTGACATTGACTAAATTTACAAATCTAAAGTGGCTGTACTCACATAACAAAATGGAATCCGGGTTGTAAACAACAATAATTATAGAGTTTATTTTTCTATACAAGTAAACTATTTAAATAAAACAAAGTGATTAGAAGTAAATTAGTAATAAGGTAAATCAAACATCTAAACGAAACGCCACGAACTTAATATGTTGATTTTCTAGGAACCGCGAGGTCAGTAAATCGCTGCTTA
>CALNHX010002315.1:0-183936 GCA_940337035.1 Agriotes lineatus
TTCAGGGCCGTAGCTACCACCGGGGCAACCGGGGCAGTGCCCCGGGGCCCCCGAACATAGGGGCCCCCGAAGACGGAGGAAGTTTTTTACGAAATTGTCTTTAAAACGTTTTGAACTAAACTTAGCCTGTTTAAACGTTAAATACAGTTTTATATTAAACTCAATGTGAAGTAAATATGTGTTTTGTCTGTTTTAAATGCCCATTCTTCTATCTTAACAGAAAAAAACACCAAATAGTAACCCTATTAAAAAAGTCTTACTAAATGAAAGTGATGTAGAGGTAAAGGGGAAGATAACATGGGGGCCCCATAATTATTTGTTGCCCCAGGGCCCCCAAGCCTGTAGCTACGGCCCTGGATACCACCATAATTACATCGCCAATACGGATTTATGTGCATATAATCAAACAGGCCATAAACTGCTTTTTTGAGTTGACAGTTATCAGTCTGACAGTTTGAAAATAATAATTTACACTTCTTTCGTCCCAAACCTAAAATGGAAAACGATAGCGACAATAGTGCTGTATTCCCCCTGAAGTACGTCAAGCCGGCAAACAAGCTACACAAAATTTACTCCCAGAAAAGTCGAAAAAAACTTATGATATCGGATACAAAAATTTTCTGAAATGAATGAATATAAAGTAGTTGTAAATAAAATAGCGTATTTCACTCGCATATAATAGCTATTATTAGTACACTCAGATGGCTTAAAGAACTCGCTCGCTTCGCTCGCTCGTTATTTAAAAGCCATCCTCGTATAATAATAGCATCCATTATATGCTCGTATAATAATATACTATAAATGTCATTATGACATTTTGAAATGTCATACTATTCTTACTTACATGCTAGTAAATAATAGTATATTATGTTATTAGGAGCAAAAGTTATATTTTATGTGGCGAGGCTGGACGGGTTATCTGCCGAGCTTGCGAGGCAGATAATTACAGCCGAGCCACATAAAGATACTTTTGCTCCGAATAACATATAGTATTTTTTCTTCAAACGTTTTTATAACAAATTATTTACAACTTTGTGAACAAAATTCGAAGAAAATTACTTGATCTCGTCAGCGGCAGATAATATTATCTGCAGCTGACGAGCGGCAGATAAAGTTGTCAGCGGCAGATAATAACTTTATCTGCCGCTGACGAGCGGCAGATAAAGTCGTCAGCGGCAGATAATAACTTTATCTGCCGCTCGTCAGCGACAGATAATATTATCTGCCGCTTGGCGATAAAGTGACAGTTTATCATCATCAATCCAGCAGTATAATGCCACATTTTACTGCCGTTTGAAGAAAAAATATTGTATGCACCACGGGAGATATTCATGTTTTTTACCTTCGGTTGACTTGCAGACCTCGGGCCAGATCCCTCGGTATGTAACATATAATAACCCAAGTAACAATTTAAATGCTATTTAGCATAGTTCTTATTTTATAGAGGTTTTATAAAGGATGTTTGTAGATTAATTAGTTTTAAATTTGGTTTATTGAAGAGTAAATATATTTCTAGAGTATAAATATTTATTAAAAAGCCTTGTAGTGTACTTTAAAACTGAATCATAAAGCCTTTTGGTCTTTTTATACTTATAGTTTTGTAGAAGCTTTATTATTATTGTTCACTGTACTTTATAAAACTCTCTGGTTTTGATACATCATTCAACGACACATTTCCTTTAATCACTTAGGTATAAACTTGTAATGTCTTAAAAATGTTTTAAAAATAATTTACAAAATATTCTTGTAGGTATCCTAAGTCCTATTTTAAAACATTTTCCACTTAAGAAATTGTAACCTTGTTAACGGGAACAATAAAGCAATAATGCGTTCATTAAATGCTTCTCAAATCTTATTGGTGTTGAATGTAAGTAGTATTGGGGCACCTTGATTTTGATATCAAAATTAATTAGGTTAATTAAATCCGCGAATTAAATCCGCGATTTGATCTAATTAATCACATATGAAGTTTGATGTGTAATTTACATAGGTGCTACTGATTAAATTACGCATTAGCTTCCGATTAAATTACACTGCTGCCATTTTTTTAATTTGTTTCTGGAATTACGCGGCGGTTATCTTGGTTTTCTGGCGCGAATATTTGAATTTAAATTTTTCCAGATTTTTTTTCTAAGTTTAATTTTTTGAATTTAAATCTCCCGGGTGTCCGCCATCTTGGTTTTCTGCGCGCTCACTTCTAGCGAAAATATTTGAATTTCAAACTGCTAAATCTTTCCTCTCCCTCATCGAAGCTGCTGTCTCTCTCTCTCTCATGCACGGAGGCCATTTTAATTTCGCGCGAATATTTGAATTTTAAATTTTTCAGATTTTCCCAGTTTTTGAATTTAAGCTTCCCGGGTGACGGCCATCTTGGCTTTCTCGCATTTATTTTAATTTCAAAAAAGCTTTTTGCGACGACCCATGGCCGGATTCGAACCAGCGATCACAGTATCACGAGGCTGAGGTCTTAACCAACAGAGCTGCCGAGGCGCTCGAGGTTAAAGGATTTAACCATAGACACTTGCGTGTCACGAGCCCAGCTTTTAAACAAACTATTTTTTGAGAAATATGATTTATAAGAACGGGAATGTATAGCTCTTGGTGTTAAATGAATTGTAGTAATTTTAAAAAAGTGTTTTTGCATTTGGTTGGGCCATAATTAATTATTTTATAATTTGTGCCTGCTATATGGATGGCAATGTCCGCTCGCTTCTGCTCTCTGGCGCCCGTTTTTGAATTTCAATTGGTAAATCAGCCATTTTCGGGCTCTGTCCGGTTTCTTGTAAAGGCCAAATAGAATTTAATGAATTATTGTTTAGCTGCTGTTGTATTTTATTAAAGTATTTATAATTAAATTATTTATGAAAGCCGCTGAAAATTTGAAAGCTATATGAATATCGGTGCGCCTAATTTGTTTTTGTGCAATTTGAAGCCTTGAAATGCAGGCTTTAACTTGATTGTTAGCACAGACAAAGGAATTTGCTATGATATCACCGACTCTGCAGGGAACATCTTGTCTGCACTCATACTTTACGTAAAGTAGAAATTTCCTATCTCACTCGCTCTTATTGACTGCTGTAACTTTATCTCTGGCACTCGCTCAAAATGTCTATAGTTTTAATATGCTTGAAGGTATTTCGTCATTCTTTCCAAGTATTTAAAGAATATATATTAGACGTGTTTTAAAAAATATATGCATAAGCGTTTTGCGATTTTCTAACGATTTGGTTCATATGATTTTTGTCGCTTTTAAAAATAAATAGACATTATTTTATTTCGTGCTTGAGTTTTATAATTACGCTGTGCCCTTTGTGGCTTGATTACGTCACGCCGAAGTCTGCCGTCTTACTCATCATTTATTTAATTTAAAAAAAAAGGTTTTTGCGGTGGCCCAAGTCGGTTTTGAACCCTAGCCACGTGTGAATAATTATTTTAAATCGCGAAAAGTGTTGAGTAAATAAATGCAACGTATTATAAATACGTAAAACTTTTAGTTATTGTGCGTTTATAAGATGGGTCTTTTGACAAAGTGGAAGAATCAAACTGTGCTATTGTAAATGTACAGATTTTTCACGGTCAATTTGTATATAACAACTTAATGTAAATTGGTAATTTAGAACTTTTTAACGAAAACAGCGACTTCTTTCGGAATAAACTGTTTCTTCCCACCACGGAACCCTATTTTATAAGTAAACGTCTGAAATTGTGTCATTATATCGATAAAAATTGCATTTTAGTTTAAAAAATTCCAGTATAAATGCAAGCGGACGAAAAGAAAAACGCAATAGACCACAAATTAACATAAATTTGAATAAAGCAGAGAATTTCGTTAAAAAATGTTCTGTTTTAGATTTAAAAATTCCAGTATAAATGCAAACGGACGAAAATAAAAACGCAATTGACCACAAATTAACATAATTTTGAATAAGAACGCTCAATTTCGTTGAAAAAATGTTCTGACACCGTCATTTCACTTAAAATTTTACAAAAACTGACATCATGTTACTTGAAATTATACAGAAACGACATTTTTATCCAATAAGCGATAAAAAATACACCATCACACATTATTTCACTTAAAAAATGATCACAATTCGTTTTATAAATCGTTTTGTAGAACGAAAATGATGTAAAAGCAGTTTTTAGAGTTATTTCTAAGCATAATTTTGCAAATGTTTTACACTTTTTTCTCTAACTTGTTGCAATTTTAGCAAGATTTGAATAAAAAACAGCAATTTCTGCAGCAATTTTAGTAAGATTTGAATAAAAACACAATTTCGCTGAAAAAGTTCTATTCAAAAACGACAAAAACAATATTTTTATAGAACTTTCATTGAAAAATCTTCTACCACAAGCATTTCTAGAAGCAAAATTCACGCACTTTCGCTGAAAAACGTTCTGTTCAACATCATCTCACATAAATTTTCACAAAAATCGACATCATGTCACATAAATTATACAAAGACTGTCATCACGTCACTTGAAATTATACAAAATACGATATTTTATTCAACACACGATGAAAATTGAACAAAAACCACGCAATCACACATCATCTCACATAAATTTACACAAAAATCGACATCATGTCACATAAATTATACAAAAACTGACATCATGTCACTTGAAATTATACAAAAAAAACGATATTTTATTCAACACACGATGAAAATTGAACAAAAATCACGCAATTACACGCCATCTCACATAAATTTACACAAAAACCAACATCATGTCACATAAATGATACAAAAACTGCCATAATGTCACTTGAAATTATATAAAAAACGACATTTTTACCCAACACATGACGAAAATTGAACAAAAATCACGCAATTACACGCCATCTCACATACATTTTTACAAAAAGCGACATCATGTTACATAAACTATGCATAATTTTGCAAATGTTTTACACTTTTTATAAAATGCATCGCTCAAAATTAAAAGAAATAGCAATTTCGTTTTAAAAATATTTTACCACAAGCATTTCGATAAACAAAATTCAAAAATTCTTGTACTTTTGATGGAAATACACACAATTTTGTTGAAAAATTTGCAAATGTTTTACACTTTTTTATTAAATGCATCGCTCAAAATTAAAAGAAATCACAATTTTTTAAATTATATCACACCATTATGAAATCGTAGATTGATTTTTTGAAATTTTACACTTTGTAGCTGTAAAATAACTTCAAATACTAATATTTTAGCTTTAGATTTTGTAATTATTTCAGATTCGTGAAAAACAAAAGCAGAGTAAAAATAAAAAAAACACAAACACTTTGTAATAAACAAATATATTGTTCTTATATCGTATAATACTTAATAATATAAATATAAATGTACAGCTGAATGTCTTATTTTCTAAAAATTTGCTAGCAATTTACAAAACGATAGTTTGAGGTGCACAACATTTCAAATTAAAAAGGCTGCAAGTAATAAAATCAGAATTTCATTGTGTCATTTTAAAGTTTAAGATGCACCCAATCTAGAATTCCCTTCGTTTTTGGTGTTGATGACATCTGCCTTAGAGGCGTTTTTCTAATGGCCCTTTTTTGGAGGCGTTTTCTTATCGGCGTTCTTCTGACTGAACCTTTTTTGATGTGGACTTGGATGAGTAGCTGGTGTTTTTAATTTATATTCTAAATCGGACTCGCAGTTATCAGTTTCCATTTCGGTTTTTCCTGTAGTACCAGTCGGGGTTGGCTTCTTTTGCTGTTTAGGTTTAGCTAGCAGCACATTAGCAACGTTAAGGTCTTTGATGTAATCAGCAAACTTTAGGCGTCCGGGTGGATTAATAGTTTTTCGAGGCCGCAGAGTGTCGTGAACTAAATCGACTATGTTAGACGCCGGTAAAATTTCACCCTTTATAGTAACGGTACCCTTGTGATCCCAGCTCACATCGTTTGAGGTACTCAAAATGCGTAGGAAAACTTCAGCTTTTTTCTTAAAAGTTTTGGGAAGTGTAGATAAAATAATGGCATTTGATAGGCTGTTACTGGTTGTTTCAATGGGTATTTTGATTGGCTGCCGTGCCTGGTTTGTGAAATGAAGGTACCTTTGTAAAACCTGATTGTACTGGATCCATTTATCGTGATCAGTTAATTTGGACTTTAAAACTTTTTGCATTTCGTCATCAAGCTGTGATAATATATTTTTCTCCGCATCATCGCCAGACTTAAGACGTTGGACAAACTCCGGCGATACAATCAACATCTTCCGCTCTTTGTCCATTTTAGTCGAAAAGGAGCTCAGTCGTTTGTTCTGGTAGAGCCGTCGTGAATAAACTAGCTTAAAATCAAGACTTTCATAATAAATATATAAAAAAAATATGCCAGGTACGGGAATCGAACCCGTATTCTCTCACGAGATCAGAGCTTAAATCGGACGCCTTAACCATTCGGCCAACCTGCCTACCCTGTATAAACGAGAACTCTCTGCATAATTAAGAAAACATCTAGTTTAAAGTCTTTCTATTTGCAATTTCATATAAATTAAGCCATGTACAAATTTCTAAATCGGTTTTGATATATATTTTATCGAAAGACTTGATCCTCAGCTGCCGTTTTATTATTTTTCGTGATGCGTTATCGTTGAATTTAACAATTGCCATCCTGTCTGCGATGTGACGCACGCAGTATTTCCATACCTTTTTATTTTAAAATTCTATAAAATCAGAGGTCCAAACTGCTGCCGCATCAGGTAACAGAGTACAATGGTTTAAAACGTGTTAGTGCGGCATCAGTCGGGCCAGCGGAAGATGTTGGTTGTATCGCCGGAATTTGTCCAACGTCTTAAGTCTGGCGATGATGCGGAGAAAAATATATTATCACAGCTTGATGACGAAATGCAAAAAGTTTTCAAGTCCAAATTAACTGATCACGATAAATGGATCCAGTACAATCAGGTTTTACAAAGGTACCTTCATTTCACAAACCAGGCACGGCAGCCAATCAAAATACCCATTGAAACAACCAGTAACAGCCTATCAAATGCCATTATTTTATCTACATTTCCCAAAACTTTTAAGAAAAAAGCTGAAGTTTTCCTACGCATTTTGAGTACCTCAAACGATGTGAGCTGGGATCACAAGGGTACCGTTACTATAAAGGGTGAAATTTTACCGGCGTCTAACATAGTCGATTTAGTTCACGACACTATGCGGCCTCGAAAAACTATTAATCCACCCGGACGCCTACAGTTTGCTGATTACATCAAAGACCTTAACGTTGCTAATGTGCTGCTAGCTAAACCTAAACAGCAAAAGAAGCCAACCCCGACTGGTACTACAGGAAAAACCGAAATGGAAACTGATAACTGCGAGTCCGATTTAGAATATAAATTAAAAACACCAGCTACTCATCCAAGTCCACATCAAAAAAGGTTCAGTCAGAAGAACGCCGATAAGGAAACGCCTCCAAAAAAGGGCCATTAGAAAAACGCCTCTAAGGCAGATGTCATCAACACCAAAAACGAAGGGAATTCTAGATTGGGTGCATCTTAAACTTTAAAATGACACAATGAAATTCTGATTTTATTACTTGCAGCCTTTTTAATTTGAAATGTTGTGCACATCAAACTACCGTTTTGTAAATTGCTAGCAAATTTTTAGAAAATAAGACATTCAGCTGTACATTTATATTTATATTATTAAGTATTATACGAAATAAGAACAATATATTTTTTTATTACAAAGTGTTTGTGTTTTTTTTTATTTCTACTCTGCTTTTGTTTTTCACGAATCTGAAATAATTACAAAATCTAAAGCTAAAATATTAGTATTTGAAGTTATTTTACAGCTACAAAGTGTAAAATTTCAAAAAATCAATCTACGATTTCATAATGGTGTGATATAATTTAAAAAATTGTGATTTCTTTTAATTTTGAGCGATGCATTTAATAAAAAAGTGTAAATCATTTGCAAATTTTTCAACAAAATTGTGTGTATTTCCATCAAAAGTACAAGAATTTTTGAATTTTGTTTTTCGAAATGCTTGTGGTAAAAGATTTTTAAAACGAAATTGCTATTTCTTTTAATTTTGAGCGATGCATTTTATAAAAAGTGTAAAACATTTGCAAAATTATGCATAGTTTATGTAACATGATGTCGCTTTTTGTAAAAATTTATGTGAGATGGCGTGTAATTGCATGATTTTTGTTCAATTTTCGTCATGTGTTGAGTAAAAATGTCGTTTTTTATATAATTTCAAGTGACATTATGGCAGTTTTTGTATAATTTATGTGACATGATGTCGATTTTGTGTAAATTTATGTAAGATGGCGTGTAATTGCGTGATTTTTGTTCAATTTTCATCGTGTGTTGAATAAAATATCGTTTTTTTGTATAATTTAAAGTGACATGATGTCAGTTTTTGTATAATTTATGTGACATGATGTCGATTTTTGCGAAAATTTATGTGAGATGATGTTGAACAGAACGTTTTTCAGCGAAAGTGCGTGAATTTTGCTTCTAGAAATGCTTGTGGTAGAAGATTTTTCAATGAAAGTTCTATAAAAATATTGTTTTTGTCGTTTTTGAATAGAACTTTTTCAGCGAAATTGTGTTTTTATTCAAATCTTACTAAAATTGCTGCAAAAATTGCTGTTTTTTATTCAAATCTTGCTAAAATTGCAACAAGTTAGAGAAAAAAGTGTAAAACATTTGCAAAATTATGCTTAGAAATAACTCTAAAAACTGCTTTTACATCATTTTCGTTCTACAAAACGATTTATAAAACGAATTGTGATCATTTTTTAAGTGAAATAATGTGTGATGGTGTATTTTTTATCGCTTATTGGATAAAAATGTCGTTTTTGTATAATTTCAAGTGACATGATGTCAGTTTTTGTAAAATTTTAAGTGAAATGACGGTGTCAGAACATTTTTTCAACGAAATTGAGCGTTCTTATTCAAAATTATGTTAATTTGTGGTCAATTGCGTTTTTATTTTCGTCCGTTTGCATTTATACTGGAATTTTTAAAACTAAAACAGAACATTTTTCAACGAAATTCTCTGCTTTATTCAAACTTATGTTAATTTGTGGTCTATTGCGTTTTTCTTTTCGTCCGTTTGCATTTATACTAGAATTTTTTAAACTAAAATGCAGTTTTTATCGATATAATGACACAATTTCAGACGTTTACTTATAAAATAGGGTTCCGTGGTGAGAAGAAACAGTTTATTCCGAAAGAAGTCGCTGTTTTCGTTAAAATGTTCTAAATTACCAATTTACATTAAGTTGTTATATACAAATTGACCGTGAAAAATCTGTACATTTACAATAGCACAGTTTGATTCTTCCACTTTGTCAAAAGACCCATCTTATAAACGCACAATAACTAAAAGTTTTACGTATTTATAATACGTTGCATTTATTTACTCAACACTTTTCGCGATTTAAAATAATTATTCACATGTGGCTAGAATTCAAATCCGACTTGGGCCACCGCAAAAACCTTTTTTTTAAATTAAATAAATGATGAGTAAGACGGCAGACTTCGGCGTGACGTAATCAATCCACAAAGGGCACAGCGTAATTATAAAACTCAAGCACGAAATAAAATAATGTCTATTTATTTTTAAAAGCGACAAAAATCATATGAACCAAATCGTTAGAAAATCGCAAAACGCTTATGCATATATTTTTTAAAACACGTCTAATATATATTTTTTAAATACTTGGAAAGAATGACGAAATACCTTCAAGCATATTAAAACTATAGACATTTTGAGCGAGTGCCAGAGATAAAGTTACAGCAGTCAATTAGAGCGAGTGAGATAGGAAATTTCTACTTTACGTAAAGTATGAGTGCAGACAAGATGTCCCCTGCAGAGTCGGTGATATCATAGCAAATTCCTTTGTCTGTGCTAACAATCAAGTTAAAGCCTGCATTTCAAGACTTCAAATTGCACAAAAAAAATTAGGCGCACCGATATTCATATAGCTGTCAAATTTTCAGCGGCTTTCATAAATAATTTAATTATAAATACTTTAATAAAATACAACAGCAGCTAAAAAATAATTCATTAAATTATATTTGGCCTTTACAAAAAACCAGACAGAGCGCGAAAATGGTTGATTTACCAATTGAAATTCAAAAACGGGCGCCAGAGAGTAGAAGCGAGCGGACATTGCCATCCATATAGCAGGCACAAATTATAAAATAATTAATTATGGCCCAACCAAATGCAAAAACACTTTTTAAAAATTACTACAATTCATTTAACACCACAAGCTATACATTCCCGTTCTTATAAATCATATTTCTCAAAAAATAGTTTGTTTAAACGCTGGGCTCGTGACACGCAAGTGTCTATGGTTAAATCCTTTAACATCGAGCGCCTCGGCAGCTCAGTTGGTTAAGACCTCAGCCTCGTGATACTGTGATCGCTGGTTCGAATCCGGCCATGGGTCGTCGCAGGAAGCTTTTTTTAAATTAAAATAAATGCGAGAAAGCCAAGATGGCCGTCACCCGGGAAGCTTAAATTTAAAAACTGAGACTTAGAAAAAAAATCTGAAAAATTTAAAATTCAAATATTCGCGCGAAATTAAAATGGCCTCCGTGCATGAGAGAGAGAGAGAGAGAGAGCAGCTTCGATAAAGGAGACGGAAGATTTAGCAGTTTGAAATTCAAATATTTCCGCTAGAAGTGAGCGCGCAGAAAACCAAGATGGCGGACACCCGGGAGATTTAAATTCAAAAAATTGAACTTAGAAAAAAAATCTGAAAAAATTTAAGTTGAAATATTCGCGCCAGAAAACCAAGATGGCCGCCGCGTAATTCCAGAAGCAAATTTAAAAAATGGCCGCCGCGTAATTTAATCGGAAGCTAATGCGTAATTTAATCAGTAGCACATATGTAAATTACATATCAAACTTCATATGTGATTAATTAGATCAAATCGCGGATTTAATTCGCGGATTTAATTGACCTAATGAATTTTGATATCAAAATCAAGGTGTCCCAATACTACTAATGTACGTAAATAAAACTAAAAGTTCTTAAAAAACAGGTTATGAAAGTGGCAAGCGTTAGTGGCTGCATACAGCATACTGCAAAGTGTATAAAATTATGTCACAATTAGAAGCTATTGGTACCTAACTGGAAAAAATAGTGGCCATTTTAAAAGGAAGATGAAAATAAACTACTATTTGAAAATTAGTAAGAGCACCTACACAAACCAGACTCTTGGTGGCTTACTTGTCAACAAGTCTGCTAGGTTTATTAGGACATCTTAGTACCCCATTTTCTTCCCATATTGATGGGACCATAGATAAACAAACTTCGCCATCTTCAATGGTTTTCACAGTTTTAAACGACATGGTCTCAAACACAAACCACTTTTAAATGTTAATCTAAGTTGTTTATACACAAGCAAAGACGAGTACAAAATTTTTATAGGTTAGGTAGAAATTTTGGCGGCAAACATGAACAACAATCATAAAGCCACATTAAAAGTAATCAGTTTTATGAAAGTTCTGACATAAAACGGTTGAGTTTTAAACAGGGTGATATGTCTTTAATTAAAGCCAAACTGTTTTATGCAGGCCTACAGGACCGTATAGGTAACTAAACGGAGTCTAAGTATTCTTATTCAAATATTTATTGACTTATTTATTGTATAAGAATTAAGCATCTTAAGAATGATTTAACTAAAGAATAACGGTTTTATACCCAAAGCGGCCATTTTCCCAAAGTGTTCTATTTAAACAATGGATCAACCATTTTGGGCAATGTTTTGAGAAAACGCATTTAAACACATTGATTCCACTCATTTTTATGTAAAAAGGTCGCATTATTACATACGAGATGCATTAATGCAGTTTTATAACAATTATAAACAAAATATCGATAGTTGGCCAAAAAATATTTTTTTATAAAATGTATAAATCTTTAAAATTTTTGAGGGGAATGGTAAAATTTATAGCTATTTACAAAAATTTCATTAGTAAACTGTTTGTCGTTTGAAATTTTTAAGAATACATAGCGCATTTAACCAGTTTATAAACGTAGGTACTGACTACAGAGGAAATATAAAAAAGCATAAAACTTCCAAGGTAAGTGCAAAACATTTTTGCTTTACCGTAGGCAATAGTAATTTAAAATGTTCAGAGCATTAATAATTTAAAATAAAATAGTTTTATAGTTGTCATTAATCAAGAGTAAGTTAGCTATATGCATAGCATCATTAAGAATGTAATGCAACCTATCATCAAAGAGCATATATACTCTTTGCTATCATTTAAGATCAAATACTCTTATTATAGGTTTTATTAAGTTCTCCAAGCTAACACAGCTCTAGCTCCTAGCTTTACTGTCTCATCAATATAGATTTATGAATGGTTTTATAAATGGTGCTTATGGAAGGCCTGTAGTTTATTAAAAAACTTAAATTGTTACTTGGGAATAATAATAAATTCTCTTTATTTTTAAAGTTGGCGAAGTTCAGCTAAGGCTGTTCTTCCACTTAACCAACCAAGAATGTAATGTTGTGTTAATAAAAAAACTTTACACACTTTAGCAGGTGATAGTAGAGATGAAAACAAGAAAAAAATTCTAATACACTTAGGTCCAATACTCCTTGGTTTTCGAGATATGGAATTTTTAAATTTTTATTTACACCTCTTATGAATGCGATATCGCGTTATCTGCGAAAAACGAACAATCAACATTTTTTTACAAAAAAAACTACAACAAACAACGCATTTAGCGCACTCTAAAGGTATCGCAGAAGATGTTCAAACTGTCGTCCTTGCTCTTGTAAACAAAGTTGCAGCCGTCGTCGAAGAGACTCACGCACTTGATGGTAAACACCTAGAGTCCTTAGTTGTTGGCAGGCGTCTACAATTCGCTGCCATAGTTCATCTTCTGTGTTCACTTCAGTGGCGTAAACAAGATCTTTTAAATATAACATTTTCAATGTAGCATACGCTCGTTGTAATACTTTATTAATATGCGTTTTAAATCTCAGATCTGTGTCAACTACTAAGCCCAAATTTATGCATTCCGCGAGAACCGGCAATAGTTTTCCGTTCATTTTCACCTGAAAGTTTTGATCTTTGTCTTTACCAATAATGTGACAAACGATTTCTTTGTATTGATTTTTAATTGCAATTTTGTTGAAAAATTAAATATAGAATCTAAGTCACTGTTTAACTTGTTAATTATATGATCATTAGCATGAGGAAAAGAAAAAAGAAGCTGCGTATCATCAGCATAACAGTGCATATCCACAAATTTAATGTTTTCGCAAAGATCAGCGGTATATATACAAAACAGTAACGGTCCAAGCACACTCCCCTGCGGTACACCCTTAACCACAGCAAGGGATGCCGATACTTTGGCATCTAATTTCACACTTTGTGTTCTATTGCTTAAACAGTTTTTTATAAATTTAATCGGATTTTCATCAAAATTATGATATTCCAGCTTAGCACAAAGGACCTCATAATTAATAGTAATATGTCAACCTAAGGGAAAAAACATATTTATATCTCCCTTAATGCATAATAGTTATTTAACAAACAAGTATGTTAATGAGAGCGATTAATAATCGAGACATTTTTAACACGCGAGCGTTAACGAGCGCATCCATTGTAGAGATTATTAATCGCCGATTAACATACGAGTTAGTTACAATATTTTTTCGTTGATCGTATATTATTAATTTGAAGAAAATCTAATTTTATTTCATGAAAATAATTTGACACTTAAAGTTTTGACATTAATGGTACCGGGTGCATGGTTATTTATGACCGGGTGACCATAAATGGTTGTGATTTTTTTTTCGTAGGTTGGCACTGTTTATGTTGGTGGCACTGTAAGTCTATGTCAAATTCGAGGTTATCAGGTTAGGTTTTGCCTCACTTTGTGTCAAAACTGACTCAAAACCTAACCAGATAACTTCGAATTTGACATAGACTTACAGTGCCACCAACATAAACAAATCGTTCATTAATAAAAAATCATTCATTAATAAGGGTCATTAATAAACGATTCTCTATACATTAATGAAACCCATAAATAAACGATTAACGGAAAATATCTATATCTGCCACTCGTCAGCGGCAGATAAAGTTATTATCTCCGCTGACGAGATATAGTAATTTATTATACAAGACGATAAAGTTAAATTTTATCTACGAGTGAATCGTTTAATGATTCAAGAGTGGATAGAAATAACTTTATCGTCGTGTATAATACAATATTTTTTTTCTATAGCAAGAACTTTAACAATTTCAAAAGAAAATAAGGACAGTCAATCACATTTCAAAATGTCAGTAGCTAGATTGGGTTGCTACGATAATACGAAGCTGTCATATTTAATTTAAACAAAAGTTAGAAAATTAAATTACTTTTCCCGCTGCTGATCATGTAAGTCAGTGATACAGCCTTAGTAAACAAAACGTGTAAGTCGGTGATTATATTTGTTTGCTGCTTTTGCGTGACAACGGAACTTAATACTATTATTAAGTTCCTAGGATAATAAAAATTAGCAAAGCAAGATGCAGATTTAGACGTGTTGTTTATAAATTGCAAGTGTTTATGTGACATGTGACACTCACAGGTAACACGACTCACGAAAATTAATCCTGGTGACAGGTGACAAACCAAACGATTTTTTCAAAAATCTAGGAAAATTTTGATAAGAGCGGGAAAAATATAATAAGTTAACTCGGAATGTATCGCCTATTAACATTTTGGGCAGGCCTAACTCAAATGTTAATAGGTCCTTACATTCCTTGTGGCTTTCATAGCTATTATCTATCCTTGATGTTAAAGTGCTACTTTATCAACCCTTGCTGTTAAAGTAAAACTTGACCTTTTGTTTTTGAGTTGATAAAAGCACACTTTAACATGTGCTATAGAAAAAAATAGCTATTTAAGATACAAGTTGCAAACTGAACGTGTTTTACGCACTAGACGTGAAAATTTCCACACGAGCGATAGCGAGTGTGGAAACACGTCGTGTGCGTAAAACACGGAGTTTTGCAATGTGTATCTTACAAGATTTTTTTCTACATACGTTTCAAAAAAGAACAAATCGGAGTAAAATAATTTCGTTCATGAAATGCCGAATTAGATATGCTAGTAGGCGTGCGTCAGTTACTTGGTTGTTAGCTAATTTTTCAGATCGTTGTTTACTAACAAGATTTGTTTGGTATGAACGCGTTGTGTCTTTAAAATCTCCGACTAGGCAAAAAATGAGCGATTCCGAGCTTTCATCCGATATTGAAGATGCAGCAGAGGCCGCAGTTTCGACGCTCATACCGAAAAAAATCAAGATCCGTCTACAATGCAACCTACGAAAAATTCAAGGGATGGTGTGACCGAAAAAATGTGAGTGCTGTCGCCGAAAAGGTTGTGCAGGCATATTTCTCTGACCTTTCTTCGACTTATAAGCCCTCTACCGTATGGAGCACCTATTCTATGCTGCGATCCATGACATATTTCAAGAGAAACCTGGACATTAGCAAATATGCGAATGTTATCGCCTGCCTAAAGAGAAAAGCCGAGGGATATAGGCCTAAAAAAGTCGAAAATTTTTACAAGGGAAGAAATCGAAAGGTTTTTGAAGGAAGCGGACGATAAACATTAATTGTTAATGAAAGTAAATGCAGTATTTGACCAAATTCTTATATGAAGCACATCACTAACGTTTTATTTAAATACTAGGTAGCCGTAATTGTTGGTTTATCCGGAGCTTGTCGCAGGGAGGAGCTTACATTCATGGGGTAACTGATATTGAGGATGTCAGTACTTTCATAAAAAATTAATATTCCATTCACGAAAACCAAGGTTTCAAGAATGTTTACAGTAACAGAGGGAAACATCGATGGCATTAATTTTTTGGAAAATTTTCGCAAGTATGCTAGTCTACACCCATGCAGTACGGACCATCAACGATTTTTCGTTGGCTACAGAAATGGTAAATGTATTGTGCAGCCTGTAGCATAAACACAATTGGTGCTATACCTAAAAAAAATTGCTGGTTTTCTTGGACTTTCAAACAGTGAAGAATATACTGGGGCACTGCTTCCGCCGATGTTCTGCTTCGTTTTTGGCTGATGCTGGTGCGAGTATGTCGACACTCAAAAGGCACGGCGGCTGGCGATCAAGTTCAAGAAGAGCGTAGCAAATAAGATTTTGGGTGAAAAAGAAAGAGGACCAGTAAAGGTACAGGCACCGTTTTGTGCGGCTACATCATTTCCTGCAATTTCTAAGAATATGCAAAATGTTACAAGAGAAAGATAATTTAAGTGTAGCATCAGCAAGTGCCCATTTTCATCAATTAAATAATTGTGTTGTACATATTTACCAAAAATAAAAACTTAATTAACTGTTGTGTTAGTTTTAAAGCACTAGTGCTTAAAAATAAACTTTTTTAGGCACTAGTGCCTAAAAGAATGTCGTTTCTCGATACTCAAATGACAATCAAAACGGTAACTTTTTGAAACGTTTGTAGAAAAAGTAATTGTTTTCGGATTTTGTTCACAACGTCGTAAATAATTTGTTAGAAACGTTTGAAGAAAAAATACTGTTATTCGGAGCAAAAGTATCTTTATGGCTCGGTTGTGCTTATCTGCCGAGCTTGCGAGGCAGAAAAACCGTCCAGCCACGCCACATAAATTAGAACTTTTGCTCCTAATAACATACCTATACTATTTTGCCGTTAGAAACAGAACGAATTTCGAAACAAAAGAAAGTCACAATAATACATCTGAACAGCAAGCATCACGTGAAATTCATTAAAAAAACACATTACACAATTTTTAAACTTAAGCTCAAAGTACGTGCCATACGGAAACGCTTTTTTTACAATCACTTTATAAAGAAAACAGTTCACGCTAACTAAATTTGAAAGAATATTATAAGATATCAAAATATGGTGTGCTAGACGCACACAACTTCCTTTTTTGCACTTGCGGGACTAAAGTTGGCACTTTAGTCACTTATTTCAGGGACTAAAGTAGCTCATTTTATCTCTAGGGACAGAAGTAATTACTTTAGCCCCTAGGGACTAAAGTAAAAAAATGTTACCGTATCTATGGTAATCTATGGTAAATTCGGGGTTAACAGGTTAGGTTTCGCGTCAGTTTTGACATAAACTGACGCAAAACCTCATCTATTAACCTCGAATTTGACATAATTGTGAGCTCTTGTCATAATGACTTACAGTGCCACCAACTTTAAAATTTAGCAAAGGCTACTAATTTTAAAATAATTGTAACTAAAATGTCAATAAATTACGTTTAAAAAAAACGGGTTTTCGTTTTAAATCTTCCTGCAACGTGAAAAAAAATAGTATATGCAACTCGGAGAGAATGCTATTTTTGCTTCAGTGCAATTTCTGACTCTCGTGCTTCGCCCTCGAGTCAGAAATTGTACCTCAGCAAAATAACGCATTTCTCTCCCTCATTGCATAATCTACTATTACAGTGATCTTATAATTAGCCAACAACTTGATTTTAAATTTTTAAGCATTTGTCAAAAATTTTCAAAAATTACAAATTCTACAAAAACGGTACAAAATAGAGCGTTAGGTAAAGAGACAATTTTTTTTTTAGAATTATAAGCTGAATTTAAAAATGTAATAATCTACTAGGTGTTCTGTTTAAAATAGGAGTTAATAAAAAAAAATAGAAAAAAAAAAACAAAAGAACCCCATTTTAGAAGTATTCAACTGGAAAATCACCTATCTCACATCAATACAACTTAAAAATGTAATTAAAATGTGAAGTTTAAATAAATCGTTAGAGCCGTTTTTGAAAAAATCGAAAAAAAACTGAAAAAATCACAAGAGTAAACACCTACTTCCAGTTATGCGATTTTCTTCAAAAGCTTGCTGTCGCATCTACATACAAACTTATATATGAGGTTTCAATGCCATACCTCTTTTCGTTTTTGAGATATTCTGTTCACGAGCATACAGACAGACACACAGACTAATGAACAAAAAATATGTTTTTTCGGTTCAGGGGGACTCTAAAACGTGAAGATCTGGGAAAACTCAATTTCGAATTTTTGGGGTGAATCCAATACTTCCTCTATTGTAAAAGTAAGTAACAATAGATCTTGCTTGAAGGTTAGATAAAATATATTTTTTTTCTCCAACAACACGAATAAGACGCCATATTGTCGAGCAATTTTGTATAAAAAGTAAGTAATTTCGGGATGTTCATCAATTACCTTGGCAACTGTACACTTTTCGATTCATATTTGCACTAGTACAAAAATGGAAGCAAATAAATAATTAATTAATTTTGTGCGGGGTTTTTTGTAAACTATTTAAATGCTATTAGTAATAACATTAGATTGTAAAGTTTGTATTAGTAATTATAAAGTAAATTGAATAAAGTGTTTAAACATTGACAAAAATAACTATTTTTTGGATTACTTACATTATAAATAATTAATTAATTTTGTACGGGGTTTTTTGTAAACTATTTAAATGCTATTAGTAATAACATTAGATTGTAAAGTTTGTATTAGTATTATAAAGCAAATTGAATAAAGTGATTGAACTTTGACAAAAATAACTATTTTTTGGATTACTTACATTATAAATAATTAATTAATTTTGTGCGGGGTTTTTTTGTAAACTATTTAAATGCTATTAGTAATAACATTAGATCGAAAAGTTTGTATTAGAATTATAAAGCAAATTGAATAAAGTGATTAAACATTGACAAAAATAACTGTTTTTTTGGATTACGTACATTATTAGTTATTTAACCAACAAGTGTGTTAATGAAGGCGATTAATCGAAACTGTTTAATAGTTGAGATGATTAATCGCCCATTAACAAACGAGTTGATTACAAAAATTTTTGGTTGACCACAAAATCTTTTTTTGTGGCGAAAAATTTGATTAATACAACTAACCTCCATACAAAAATATCATCAAAACGTCAAAATCACAAAAACTGTTAATTAATGAAAAAAGAGTGTATTAATCAAAAACAGTATATTAATAGATCTATTAATCTATCCTTTTTTATGAAAAATAATTTATTAATATTGAAATTAACAAGCGGTCAACGAAAAAATATAATTAATTAATTTTGTGCAGGTTTTTTGTCCGGGGGTTTTTTGTCCGGGGTTTTTTTTGTCCGGGGGGTTTTATTTGTCCGGGGGTTTTATGTCCGGGGTTTTTTTGTCCAGGGGTTTTTTTGTCCTAGACTCGTTTCATTCGCACAAAAATGCCTAAAAAACCAGCATCACATTAGCAACCAACAACAATTTTATTTTTGAGAACGAATCGTGCCATTAATTTTTTTCAAAGCTTTAAGGTAGATTTTTACAAAAAATCGTATTTGCATTTCGGGCGTGAACTGCGATTTTGGCTCTTTGGCGTCTCATAATCCGTCGGCCCTTCGGGCCTCTGGCTTATAATTCCGCCGCGGGCCAAAATCGTCTCCTTCACTCCCTTAATACGAAAATAGCTATTTTTCACGTCTGGGAGCAAAACTCGGTTTCTACGGTACCAAAATCGCGAGAGAAATAATTAATTACTCCCTAGAGGAGAGAAATTTTCCTAGGGAGTTTTCATTATGACTGAGCAACAAGAGCTCTTGTCATAATGATTTACAGTGCCAGAAAATTTTAAATTTTTCCATAGGCTACTAATTTTAAAATAATTGTAACTAAAATGTCAATAAATGACCTTTAAAAAAAATAGGTTTTTCGTTTTAAATCTTCCTGCAACGTGAAAAAAATGGTATATAGCCACTCGGAGAGAATGCTATTTTGCTTCAGTGCAATTTCTGACTCTCGGGCTTTACCCTCGAGGCCTCGAGTCAGTAATTGCACCTCAGCAAAATAACGCAGTTCTCTCCCTCATTGCATAATCTACTATTTTAGTGGCATTTCAGCTCAGTATAAATATCTATGCTGCTACCTCCAAACCAATTTCTACAATATTGTCCACCTTTTTCTTTAACATCCTATATATTACTATTAACTATTGGTGCTATATTCAATAGGCAGTAAGTTTCGGCGGGTGCAAACAAATGACATTGAAAATTCTAACCCAAAAATTTTTAAATAACGAAGGAGTGGTTGACAGATGGTCACTTTATGGAACAAATTTGTTATACGTATTAATAATCCACCAGAGCCCTGGAAAGTGGGGCAAGGGCTTTTACTTACTAAAAATTAAAGCAAGAAAAACAGTAGGGTATGTATTCATTCTAAAACTTATTTGTATCAGTTTTCGGCGATAATATGAAATATAGAGATACATCAAAGAAGATACATAATCTATTGCAGCTAGGGTTGCGAAATATGCCAAAAAAACCGGACCGGATTTTTTTTATTACAGATTTATTGCAAGAAAATGATATGGTATCTCTCCGGTTTTCCCAATTTTTCTAAACCATTGTTAAAACGAACGGTATGTCTGGCAACTCTAATTGCAGCCTTTTACATATTCAAAATAAATAATCTTGAATAGTGTTGAAGGTACCTATAAAGCCACTAGGTTAAAATATAGTTCTGTAATGTTTAAATCCTTAAAATAGTAATGCATGGTTATATATTTTCGTGCCTACATTTTTGATGTTGAAATTGGGGATGTCGTACCCAGTCTAAAATCAAACCCGGGTACCCGAAAACAGTACCCGGGTACCCTCGAGTACCCGAAATATATAACAAAAATGTTAGTGTACATCGAAACATCTGAGGTAGCTACCATTTCTTTTTTTATGCCGCGAGTTTTAAACTGAACTAAATTGAAATACTACTTACTCCCCAATTCTAACTGCAAGTCTGTTATTTGTAAATATTTTCACACTTCCAAGTGCTATCAAATTCAAGTACGTGACTTTTTATTCGAAATTCGTAGCAGCATCAAAATCACACAGGATGTTTAAGTTGCTTCATCCCATATTGACTCGATTTAATGGTACTATTGACGGGTAGAATATTTCCGTGAAGCGGATTTATTATATGAAACAAGAAACATTTATGTGGTATGGGATGGGGTGATTCTGGTTATTACTGCAGGGTTATGTTTTTCTAGAGCTTATTCCTATTGTTTTTAGGTTTTTATCATCTCCGAAAAAGGCTGACTTTCTAGAAATTACATAATTTACTAGTCGGGTACCTACCCGGGTTCTGAAAATATACTCGAGTTGACTATTACCTGGGTACGCGCCGACATCCCTAGTTGTAATTAAGTAAATTATTTATTTATTTATTTATTTATTTATATAGATATACGGGACAACCCCATTTTACAATTTTAAACAGTGTAATCTTACAACTAACCTGTTGAAGCATTTTATAAAGATTTACATAAATTATAGTATAACAAGAAAATATAACATATAGAATATAATAACGATCATAGAACACAGAACAGTATTACCCATTTGATATTTGTCTTACAAAATCTTGTATAGAAATACCAGTAATATCACAGTTATAAGTTTTGACTAATCTAAAGGATCTGGACAGAAAACTGTTGTATCCATAGTAGTGTGTGTTGATACGTTGAATGTTGATGTAAAGCGAGTATGCCTGTTTGGAAATTTAAATGCGATTAAACTAAGTAATTCAGTGCAGATGATAAGTAGTACCAGAGATAATTTTGTGTAGAGTAACCAAGTCATTCTTTTTATGTATGTTTTCCAATGTTGGCAAATTTAGTAATGAAAGTATTTCACTGTAGTGATATGTTCCAAAGACAAAGTTCATTTTGTAAGCACAGTACCTACCTGAGAAATGTATTTTGCATCGATTCTAATTTCTTCATATGTACATCGTAATAAGGTGACCTTATGCCTTTTCATTTTTAATTGTAGATGCCATGGATACTTCGCAGAAGCAGTCATTGTAGATAATGTTCAATTAGCTTCTGGCCTGGACGCCACTCCTAAAGGGTTTCGTTTGTCATCTCGTTATAAAAAGCTTTCAGACACTATCTACTACCTGCCAGATTCTGGTGAATTAGCTTCAAGTAACAGTACAGTGAACGAAACGGATCTGCTCCAGCCTGCTATGAGGGACCAGGATAAAAATCATCTGTCCGAAATGTAATTTTCATATGTAAGTAGTAAGGCTGCAACGAGCCTTAGTTTTTTTACTTGACCGAGTACCGAGTACTCGGTCGAGTAGTGAATATAAGACCGAGCACCGAGTACTCACTTCATTACTTGGTGAAAACTTTGACCGAGCACCGGTACGCAAGCTACTTGTTGCAGCCCTAGTAAGTAGGGTGGCATTTCAAATAGAACAAAATATAAATGAAATTAAAACTTTACCAACTCTAAACTTAAAATTCCACTACTAGACTAATAGAGGTCCCCACAAAACTATTTAATATTTTATACTTCTACCATAGATAAAGAGAGAGTGCTACAAGTGAAAAACTTTAATAACTATTGTACTTAAATTTAAAAAAAAAATAAAAAAATTAGAACTTTCTGTAATTATCTAAAAACCTAAAACTCTGCATATTGACAAATAAATCTGCGTTGTAGGGCACTTTTCGGTAGAATCGCATCTGGAATCGGTATATCGGTAGTGCATTGGCAAAATCGGTAGATTTACCGAAAAATTTTTAGACCTGGCAACACTAGTTGCAGTGTGCAACACACTTGATCGAGTGCCATAATAATTTACAAAAATTGAACTTTCAGTATTAGATAATAGTTATATTTTATACTCCACGTTAATTATTTACATTATATTGTTCATTTCTTATAATAAATATTAAAATATTAAATATTGAAAGGAAATTAATTTTTGCAGATATAGCGTTAAAAAGGAAGGCCGATATGACCGATACCGATATATTCCTAATTCGGCCGATACCGATCGCTCGATCCCTAGTTTGTTATCTCTTAAAATAAAGCATCTTAAGGGGCTGGCGAGTGTTTAGAAAGCAGTAGAAAATGTGTGCTCCGCGATTTAACACATTTTAACTAAAATTGACTAGAATTTAAGCCGTAAAACAAGTAGTGAAGTGAAATAAGGAGAGTAAGGGAGAAGGTAAGAAACAAATCTTTGTTTTAGAAGTAATCTCAAGTGTAGAAACAGTAATACAACAATAGGAAAATTGATAAATTCCGGGATTTCGACGGGTTGACCGGATCCTGACCTTTTACGCAGGCAGATAGTGACAGGTGTGAACTCTGATAAGACGTTTTAAAAGGAAACAAAATACAGAGCCGGGCTTAGGAGAAGTGTAAATAGTGAACCTTAAGTTTAAAAACGGTAAAAAAGCGTAATTCAGCGATGGAAGAACTACTAAAAGCAATAAATACGAAATTAGACAGAATGGAGAAGGGAAACGTGCGAATGGAAAGGAAAATAGATATATTCCAAATGGAATTAAATCAAGTAAAAGAGGAAAATAAGAGAATGAAAACCGAAATGGAGAAAATGGAGAGAAGATTAAATTATATTGAAATGAAACTGGAACAAAAGGAGAAAGAAGAAATAAGCAGAAACATAGTAGTGAAGGGAGTAGAAGTAAATGAAGACAATGTGAACAAAAATGTACAAAAAATTATGAAAGAGCAAATGGGTCTTCGAGTTTTAATAGAAAATACTAAAATAATTAACAACCAGGGAAAATAAAAAATGAATAATAGTAACAATGGGAAACTGGCAAGATAAAATACAAGTCATGAAGCAAAAGAATAAGCTGAGAGGCACTAACATATACATAGACGAAGACCTAACGAAAGAAGAACAAAAAATCCGCAGAATAATCAGAGCAAATGCAATGAATGAGAAAAAGAAAGGTAATACAGTGAAAATTGGGTACAAGAAAATGTGGATTAATGGAAAAGAATGGATATGGAACAGACTGACAGAAGCAATGGAAGAAAACAGGGAGTCAAAAAAACTATTAAGGGAGGAGGATGGCAAAACATACTTAGACAGGACCAAAGCAAAGGACAGGGACAAGAAACAAATAGTAATAGAAAAGAAAAAGCAGAAACAGAGGAGACAGGACATAAAGACAAATATAGTGAGAATTGGTATATGGAATGTTAATACATTACTAAGACCGGGAAAAGTACAGGAAGTGGCGATGGAATTGAAAAGGTACAATGTAGACATAGCTGGTTTACAAGAGATAAGATGGAGCGGAGAAGGAAAAATGGACAAAGGAGAATATGAAATTTGGTATGCAGGAGAAAAGAAACAAGGATATGGAGGAACAGCGTTCCTAGTACAAGGCAAGTTAAAAAGGAAGATACTACAGTTCAAGGCAATAAACGGAAGATTATCACATATTAGAGTTAAATTTGATCCAAATAACCTATCAGTTATAAACGTCTACGCCCCAACGCAACAAGCAAATGAAGAAAACAAACAAGAATTTTACAATGAATTAGAAAAACTATATGATGAGGTACCAAAAAGGGATATGTTGATAGTACTTAGAGATTTTAACGCTCAGGTGGGGCGTAAAACATGTTATAGAGAAGTCGCAAATATTCATACAATACATGAAGTAACCAACGAGAACTGAGAGATGTTGTGCAACTTTGCAGCAGGAACAAATATGTTCATAATGAGCACAAAATTTAGGCATAAAAAAAATCACAAGATCACGTGGATGCAACCTGGAACAACGGACGGCAACCAAATTGACCATATGTTAGTAAAAGAAAGAAATAGTAATGGGATTAATGACGTAAGATCGTATAGGGGTACCAGTCTAGATACAGATCACCACCTTGTCATCGCTAAATGCAAATTAAAAAAAAAAATAAAGCAAGAAAAGGCACGAAGAAAATAGAATACAGAAAAATTGTTAAACGAAGAAAGTAGAACGCAGTATAGTAGAGAAATAGAAAAGGGGGTTAAGAAACTGGCAAGCGGAAAAAACAGTAGATGATGAATGGAGGCGAATAAAAGAAACAGTGGTAAAAGTGGCTGAATGCACAATAGGATACAAAGAAAACAGAAGAAAAAAACAGTGGTTTGATGAAGAATGTAAACATAAGTTAGAACAAGAGAAGTTGGCAAGATTACAATGGCTAAAAACGAATCAACAGATAGATTTAGATATTTATAAAGAGAAAAGGAGAGAAGTAAATTAAATGTGCAAAAATAAAAAAAAAGAATGGATAGAAAACACAATAGAAGAAATTGAAAGAGAAGCCAGAAGAAATAACGCAGGACCACTGTACAGACACTTAAAACAAAACAAGAAATCGAAGATCACAAAGATAATGGAAGAAGATCAATGGATAAAGTTTTTCCGAGAATTATACAAAGATGACCCGATAGCAGATGGACAACAAGAAGAGCAGATACAGCACAAAATAGAGAATTTGGAACAAATACCGATGTATGAAGAAGTAGAAGAAACTATAAATAAACTTAAAAACAATAAAGCGTCAGGCACAGACCAAATAAATGCGGAACTGATAAAAGAGGGGGTTAAAGACCTGCATAAGACAATACACAAACTGTTAGTAAAAATCTGGACCCAGGAAAAAGTGCCAGAAGATTGGACAATGGGTATGATAATGCCCATCCCTAAGAAAGGCAACCTAACAAAATGCTCAAAATATAGAGGAATCACTTTATTAAATATCACATATACAATATTAACAACATTGGTAAAAGAAAGATTAACACAACATACTGAGACAGTGATAGGAAATTATCAGTTTGGCTTTAGAAAAGGCAAATCTACAACAGACGCAAAGCAATGGTCTTAGTAGGGCAGAATAAGACAGATAGCTTTGAAGTAAATAGAGGAGTAAGACAGGGAGACACCTTGTCAGTGTTATTATTTATAACATCATTGGATGACATAATCAGAAAAATAAAAAATAGTGGAACAATTAACGTTAAATCAGTACAGATTATAGCATACGCCGATGACGTGGCAATAGTAGCAAGGACTCGAAGGGAACTTGAAGAGACATTTACAATAATAGAAGTAGGAGCAAAAGAAAAAGGACTAACAATTAATGAGTGCAAAACAAAATATATGCACTGCAGTAGACGAAAGAAAGTAACGTATACAGGATTAAGAAGCATGCATTACAATTTTGAAGAAGTAGAGACGTACAAGTATTTAGAAATAACAATTCATAGAAGAGACGAAAGAAGAAATAACAAAGAAAGAATACAAACAGGATGCAAAGCCTTTTATGCCAACAAACATCTGTTGAGGGACAAGAACTTAAGTAAAAACACTAAACTAAGAATATATAAGACAATAATAAGACCCATAGTAACATATGCAGCGGAAATGGCAAACCTAACGGAGAAAGAAGAACAACTAAAAATTTTTGAAAGGAAAATTATGAGAATAATCATGGGACCAAAAAAGATAGGAGAAGATGAAAGTAGACAATTGATGAATTTTGAAATAGATGCACTGCTAAAGGGAGAAAATATAGTGAGGATTATCAAAGCCCAAAGAATAAGATGGTATGGTCACATACATAGAATGGACAGTAAGGACCCAGTAAAGATAATAACGGGATGGAGTCCAACGGAAGGAAGACCCAAGGCAAGATGGAAGGATCAAACGGAAAACGATATAAGTCTGATGAGGATCCATGACTGGAGAAGTTTGATTAAAGATAGGAAAGAATGGAAGAAGATAGTACAAAAGGCAAAATCACACCAGGACCTGTAAGAATAGATACAGCACAAACAGGAATAGTGGTCTTATCCACCACGATAAATGGATTAGACGAGCTGAAAAGCAGCTACAGTTTCCTCGGAAATGTATAGCTTATGAATGAAAAGGGGCTTACATTGTTTTTTATGTTAAAGTACGAATATCTGAAAAACCATTGAATTTAGGGGTAAGAAGTAGCATATCAAAAGAAAGCTCATTAAAATAAAATTTCAAAAATACAAAAATGTACAGTTTTCCATTTGAAAAAATCTATATTATAAAATTCGCAAATGTTGAGCACCCTGTATTAGAGTCCTGCATCAGGTTGGGTACCCGCGGATTATCCGCATTACGGGTCGGGTTGCGGGTAGGATTTATATGAATATTGCGGATTTGTAACTGCGGGTCGCCTGAAGTTCAGCATTTTTGTGCATAAAATTGTTAATATTTTTAAAAGCGGTTGATGTTAGTCCCATACAAGTTTTAATCAAAATAATTGGTGCTTCAATGCAAATTTTTCAAGCTACCTAAATATAGAACATTTTATTTAAAAAAAAATAGGTCTGAGTCACCACAAACGCCCTGTATAATCAAAACTATTTTAGTAATTTGCACCACCTTTGTACCTACAACTTGTGTATACACGATATTTACGTAATTCTCATAGTATTAGAATTATCTTCCAGTCCCCCATCATTGCTGGACTCGGTATATATGTGATCTTCTATCTCTTCTCCTCCATAAACATTAAACACTGTTCCCGTTGTTTTGACATAATATAAGACCATGGAAATTTGGCATTTAAGTTGGCAGTAAGCTGTCTGTTTTATTAGGTTTAAGTTTGATGTTATACATAGCTTCAATGTCTAGTGCATTGTTGTCAGTTTTGATAATTTTTAACAGACTTGATCAAACAATACCATCTCGTTTTAAAGTCGTGTATGATCGCGGAAAATTCAGCAACACGATAAATATGTTCGCATGTCAGGCACTTCAGTGACGCAAAATTATGTCACGTAGAACAGTGTGTCTAACATTAAAAATATAAACCATGGCTTCCTATTATGCCAAAAATTCTTTATAATTTCTGCAACCTACTGTTTCATTGGGCTTTCTATATCTGTTTTATTTGGTTGGTTGTCCAATTTATTCTTTGGTAAAAGTTCCTTATTTATTTTCGTTTTTATCTTTTATCTCCATGAGTTTTCTCTTTTATACTCTCTTTTGGTCCTCCTTAAGGTTTTCTCTGTCTTCCTTCTTTGTTCTTCATATTTTTCTTGATCGTCTTTTAATCCTGTATGTAACATCTTCTCTCTTGCTTTCTTTTTCTTTTGGTGTTTGCTGCTTTCTTTGAAACCTCTTCTATATTTTTCCACATTGCCTCAATTGTTTCTTGCTCTAAACCGTGCACCCATTCATCTCTTATTTTCTGTTAGTAATGGATTTTCTTTTCCTCATTCAATAACTCGATATCTAGTACTGTACGTTTTCTTTTTCGTCCTCTTTATTTGTTTGTTGACCAGTAGTCGCACCAAAATTAATACGTGATGTATTTGGTTTAATCTCTGTGTATGTTTTTGTGTTCAATATGTGCTCATTATTCACATTTTATTTCCTGCTGCAAAATCTATCAATTTTTGTCTGTTTCTGTTGCTTTCTCCATACAAACTTTGCTTTCCAATAGTCGGAGTATATTCTACTTCTCTCTCTACTCTAGTATTACAATCTCCTATTATAATTATGATTTTTTTTCTTCAGTATTTTGTCAAAAACTTGTTCCAGTTCTGTGTAGTGTAGTATTCATCTTTCACTTCTTCTTTTTGTTCAGTTGGAGTATGTACAGTTATGAGATTAATTAATTCTTTGTTTATTTCTATTTGCAAGTGGCACATCTGCTCCGATACTGGGTTAATATTTTACACAAATTGTTTCATTTCCTTTTTGACCAGGAAACCTATCCGCGATGCTCCTTGAATTTATGCAAGCCTTCGATTTGCGTAGTCCCGGGAATTACTCCTTGCACTCTTTCAGTTCGCACCTCGGAACATAAATTGTATAATGTTATATAACCAGGTTATTTTACTGAAGGGGATTTACACTTGATGAAAAGAAAGGAAGGATTTTGATTTAAAATGTGACTGGAGTATCCAGGCCTAACTACCTCTTAGACAATTGTAGCCTGCGTCGGTCACAAGTGAATACACCTCAGAGTTTAGAAGTATATTGAAAGTTATTAAACAAATACAGTCTTTATATATGATTACATGTATGTCATGTTGCTGCCTTTTGAACTCAAAACTTAATATCGGTGTAGGCACAAAACTATGATGTTTGCATAATAATGTACTTTTACAATGTGTAAATCTGACCTTGTGATAGTATTAAAATTGCGGCAATCTACATAAAACTTCCTTATCGTAATGTAACTTGACCCAGGTAGCTGAATGTTGTAAACACATATTGTAATCGACATATGCCGTGATCTAGTTTTTATTTATTTCACTTAATTCCACTAAATTGTCATGTCCCATGATCTAACATTTAGTTTGAACAAAACTTGTTTCGAATATTTTGCATTGTTACTTTTCCATTTCTATTATAAAAATCTAATACCAGACTTTCCTTTCTTTTTTTTTGTATATTTTTGTCATGTCCTTTTCTTTTGCTACATCCCTCATAGTGTGTGCTTCCATGTTCTCATTTGCTGTAAGTTTTTTGGTTCACTCATAAGTGTCCCTTCATTGTCATTCCATTCCACTTCCACATTAATTATTATTAATTTTTTACTTATAACTTGTCATTTTTTCCTCTTGTAGATGCGATGGCGAAAAGTATTGCAAAGACGGATCAGACGAACCCTCGACATGCCCACCCAGACAATGCCGCGCCGGCACGTTCCTATCCAAAAACGGCAACTGCACACCATCCACCACTATCTGTGACGGCACCGATGACTGCAGAGACGGTTGCGACGAACAGCACTGCAACGTGCCATGTCCTGAGCTGGAATTCAGATGTCGCTCCAATGGCCGCTGCATTCTGGATAGCGGGAAGTGCGACGGTGACGCTAACTGCAAGGACGGATCGGACGAGGACCCGTCGCTATGCCACAAGAGAGCCTGCGATCCGATCAACAATTTCAGCTGCAAGAACGGTCATTGCATACCAAAGCTGTGGGTGTGTGACTTTGACAACGAACCGGCTTACATGTGCAGGCAGAAGAATTGCACCATGGGCTGGCAGCGCTGCCCAGGCCGTGCTAACTACAGGTGCATTCCCAAATGGCTCTTTTGCGATGGCAAAGATGATTGCAGGGACAACTCCGATGAGCTCCCGGAGAACTGTCCTGTTTGTAACCTTGAAACTGATTTCAAGTGCAACAGATGCGTGCCCAAGCAGTGGTTATGTGACTTCTCTGATGATTGTGGGGACGGGTCCGATGAATCTGAGGCGGTTTGTAAAGGCAGTTACCGCGAGTGCTCTGAATCTGACTTCCGTTGTGGTAAGTGGTAAGTGCATTTCGACCAGATGGCGTTGTGATCATGAAGATGACTGTGGAGACCACACGGATGAGATAGGCTGCAGCGGAATCAAGCGCAAAAATGTGCTTCTGGTCATTGTATTGCCACTTACTTCCGGTGCGATGAAGATAGGGACTGCAGAGATATGTCTGATGAAATGAATTGCCCTCTGAGGTATCCTGGTGATAGGTACTCTCCCGAATCGAAATTCCAGTGCAGAAACCATTTTTGCATCAGCCAAGCAGACTTGTGCGACAGAACAGATGACTGTGGGGACCAAACAAGAAAAAATCTCGTTGCTATTTGCAAATGGGCCTGAAATTAGAGCATTCAGCTTGAGAGAGCGAGAAGAAATCAATGTAATTAGTGAGGAAAAAAGCTTTGGATTACAACTCGACATCACAAATAGTATTCTGGGCTGACAGCTATGACAAGACCATAAAGCGCTCGTACATGGTAAACGCCCGCAATGGCAAAATTAAAACTGCCTATGCGCAAGATCTCAACATGAAAGGCAACTCTAACTTGTATTGGACTGAAATGGACCGAGCTGGCTTGAAGCCCAAGGGTGACCAAAACTGACGATCCTTATCGCAGGGCCATTGTTAATGTCGGCCTAGAGAGCCCCACTTTTGTAGTTGTCAATTCCCAAATGGGACGTATGTTTTGGACAGACGCCGGGTCAGCTCCAAAGATCGAAGTTTCCTGGATGGATGGGTCTAAACGCCGACCACTAACCACCGAAGGCATTCGGCACCCCTCAGGGCTGGCTGTAGATTACTCAATGGACCATTCTCTTTATTGGGTGGATACTAAGCTTAACACCATTGAATCGATGAGGCATGACTGGTCCAATAGGAAAACCATTCTGAGGGCCAACAGGCTGAAGCACCTGATTTCTCTAGACATATTCGAATCAAACCTGTTTTGGGTAACTAAGGACACTGGAGAATTGCTCAGGCAAGATAAATTCGGCCGTGGTGTGTCCGTCACTATCCAGGGAGATCAGGTGTCGAAGGTAAGTCGGTTGACTGTACACCTACCAGTTCTGGCACCTACTTATATTACAGTTTACCACAACTTGCGGTACAACACCTCGATTAACAACCCGTGCCGGAACAATGAATGCTCCCACCTGTGCTTACTGGTACCCGGAGGGCACAGATGCACGTGCCCAGACACAGCAGCACCGCAAGTTTGTGCCTGCCAAAATGGAAGATTGTGCAGGGAGAGTGACACTACCGATTTGGTGTGCGAATGCCCTCTAGATTTCCACAGGCATTTCTGCGATGTCGACGTTGCCCGCAGTAAGAATCCCAGCGGTTGTAACACTGTGACAATTTTTATACCCATAGTCGTCATCCTTTTGATCCTGGGTGCCGCCACAGGTGTTGGGTTCTTTTTGAGAAAGAGACCATTGTGAGTAGTTGGTTTTTAGTTAGTTATGCTGTTTCAATGCTTACGTTTCGGTGGCATAGGAGCGGGTCTTAGCAGCCTAGCCAACAGACGGAGTGTGTCGTTCTGGAAAGGCAGCAATGTCGAATTTGAAAACACCTTCAGTGGAACCGGTGCTGGCAGTGGTATGGAACCTATGGATGTAGCGTACAGTCTGGCCCCAATAAAAAATAAGAGTAGAGACGTCCATAATCCCACGTATGATGCAGTTCAAAACAATCCTGGAGCTGTTAGAAATGGTAGCTCTTGCAAAAGATGAAGGTTATAACCTCGCTTTGTAACAAATGTCAAATGAGAGCTTAATATCACAGAATAAACGCGAGACGATAATAGCAGCAAATCTTCCCATTTCTAGAGCCAGTAATATGGAAGGAGAGAAAAATTAATCCTTTTATTAGGGCCTACACACATTTTTTACATTACACAGGAACGTTTGTACTACGTACACAAATCTTAAATCTGCAAATAATTTAAATTCGTACCTTTGTAGAAAAATATTGTTATAAATTTTTTTAATCCCACCTGCATTTTACTACCTCTAGGAACATTACTCGTTTTAACATTGGAATGATTGCTGCTATTAGCGTCTCGTGAATAAACACCTCAGAAGCTACACTCGTGGCAGCGCCCACCGACCACCCTTTAATACACTCATGTTCAAATAAATCTCTATATTATTTACTGTAATACATACACATTTGATCCCAAAATTTCTGTACAAAGTTGTAGTACTTCTTGAAGAAATTCTAACTATTGAATACTATTAGCTGTAATAAGTACATATGCAAATTTTGAATGTTGCCCTTCCATAGTTTGGTGTTTTGGAGTGGAATTTAAATGACATATTTATTTACATTTCTCTTAGCACTAAACTCACATTTAAAATTTCAAAAGCAGAATGTAAAACACTTTGAATAACGAAACAATTAAAACAGTTCTGCTCTTGAACTTCAACCATTTTACAATTATAGCTGTTAACACTTTGACATTCTAATCTGATATCAGCTTGGACGGTATTGAACAATATTAACAATTCGACAATATCGATTTCAATTTCTTTAGATACTGACGGCTAACCGTTAGTTACATTTCATTAAATATTGTTCCAGCCTGATACTAAAATCTCTAAAGGAATAAAACTAATTTACAACAAATTAATAAAACCTGCAACACTGACAAATATGGAATGTTTTAAGGAGCAGTCTCCTATGTAGGTTCATTAAAATCACGTATATGCCTTTGCAATAGCTAAATAATAAAATCATTTACACTATCTTACCCTATATTTACAATAGATCATCTTACAAAGTGAAAAATTTAATAGTTATAAAGTAATTGCGCCTCTCGAAGTACAAGCAATTATTTCATTCCAGGAAAAATCTGCATAATTTTTGTTATTCCTATGATGTTAACAATGGCACTTGCTTTAAGAACATTTAACATTACCAAATTTGGTCGCAACAATATCGCATGGTTATGCTGATTTCAGCTGTATGAAATTATGCATTTACCAACACCACAGTACAAAAATATTCTTTGTTACATTAATGATATAAATAGAAACGATACTTCCAAAGTTTATTAAAAGAAAACAAGGAAGTGTTTAGGAGGTGGGAGAAGAAGTAAAGAGTGGTGGTAATAATGTAACACAAGACAAAAAGAAGGAAATAAGAGCATCTGATGATACAACAAGAACAGAACTGGATGAAGAGATACAAAAAATATAATTAAGAGAAAGAAAGGGATAGTCAAGAGGAAGAGGTACACAAGATCAAATACTTATCTTAAAACAAACATTAAAGATAGCATGCATGCTTTTTAGATTTAGCAAAGCATTCTAACTGCAGCAGATAAAGGAATACACCACAAACCTTATAGAATGCATTAACAACCAGAAAACTACATTAGACTTAGAAATGAAAGATCGAATACTTTTAGTACCAAAAATGGATGCATCTTGAGCCTTCTGTTATTCAATGTGATGCTGGATAAATTGTAAAAATGCAAAGATGAACTGAAACCATACAAGTAAGTTATTGAAAAATGGAAAGGATAAAAGTCGCTCGATTAGAGCGCCGAGGAGTTACAAGAAAAGAACAACTTATTAAATGAACAACTAAAGAAAATAAACATAAGTAAATAAGTACAGATAACACTAAGTGCATGGTAATAAGAGAACAGAATATACAACAAAATAAAACAATCAAACGTAAAGAATCCAGTGCAAAACTATACAAGATAAATCAGAAATGAGACATATAGAAAGCAGCTGTAAGTCGAATATGTGGAATTAACTAAACAAAGGAAGCAATTGAGATGGCTCGGCCATATATCTAGAATGGACAAGGAGAGAACAACCAAGAAAGTTTATGGGGCAAGAGAGGGGAAAAAAGTAGTCAAGGAGAAACGAATTAAGTGAGAGGAGTTGGGAAAATTAGTAGAAGACAGAAGCTGGTGAGAAGTATAGAGGTAAAGTGTACTCTCAGCTCATTTTGAAACTTACCTTACACTAAAAGATAGATGGGATTAACAAGAAGAAGAAAACAATGATGACACACGGAAGAAAAAGAAGAAGAGGACAGTCAAGACAGGATGGAGTGAAGAAGGCAGAGGAGGAGAGAGGTATTAAGTGGGAGACAGGGAGAAAATTAGCAGAAGTCAGAAGAATCTGGCGAGAAATATAGAGATAAAGTGTACCCTAAACTCAATTCCAAACTAACACACATCGAAATGTAGAAGGAATTAACCAGAAGAAGAGGAAAAAGTTGGGAGGGGGCGGGGGAAGAGGACAGCCAAGAAAGACAAAGGATGGGATGAAGAAGGTAGTAGAGGAGAGAGAAATTAAGCAGACCAGAAGCACAGAGGAAAAGTGTACTCTAAACTCAATTTTAAACTAACCCTTCACTAAAAGATAGAAGGGAAGAACAAGAAGAGAAGGAAAAAAATGAGACAGGGGGGAAAAAAGAAGAAAAAATGAGGTGGAGAAGGGAGTGGATGAGAGAGGAATTTAAAAATGGGAGACGGTGAGAAAATTTGCAAAAGACAGCAGAAGTTGACCAGACCAAAAGTATGGAGGTAAAGTGTACCCTAAATTCAATTCCAAACTATCCGGACTCTGTAGCTCAGTGGTTAAGCATCCTGGCTATTGATCTAAGGGTTGTGACTTCGATTCTCGGTCCCGGTGAGGTTTTCAAAAATTTAAAAATGGATGAAAATCTCTGCAGAATGCCATCATTCGGAAGTGATGTAAAGCCGTGGGTCTCGTGTTACTACGATGTGTAGCATGTAAAAGATCCTTTGCTAGGATTGGAACTCCTTAGTCTCGGCAAAGTTCTAAGACTTTGACAATATGACCATAGCAGTAAGGTACCTGGCACTCTGCATGCCTAGCCCTTGCCCATTGCAAACAAATAACTCTATACTAAAATGTGGAAAAGATTAACAAAAAGAAGAGGAAAAAGGTGAGGGACGGAGGAAAAGAAAAGTGAGAAAATAACAAGAGGACAGAAGAAGGTGGCGAGAACTATAATGGTAAAGTGTACCCTAAACTCAATTCCAAAGTAAATCTGCACCAAAAGGTAGAAGGGATTAAGAAGAAGTGGAAAAAGATGAGAGAGGGAAAATAAAAATGGAACAGCCAAGGAAGACAAAAAAGCGTGGTGTAGAGAAGGCAGTGGAGAAGAGACAAATTAAATGGGAAACGGTGAAAAAATTAGCAGCAAACAGAAGAAAGTACCAAGAAGTATAAAGATAAAGTGTACCCTAAACTCAATTCTTTACTAATCCTACACCAATAGGTAGAAAGAATTGCAAAGGAGAAGAGGAAAAAGATGAGAGAGGGTGAGAAAAAATAAGGACAGCCAAGAAAGACAAGAAAGGATGGGTTGAGAAGGCAGTGGAGAAGAGAGTAATTAAATGGAAGGAGGGGAGAATCAAGTGTAAAATAAATTCCAAACTAACACTACACGGAAAGGTAGAAGGGGGCTGAATTAAGAAGAGGAAGCAGGTAAGTAAATGCAGCAAATAAATGAATCCTTATATAAAAAAAGATAAAAAACTGTAATGGTAGGTATGATGAGTGTGAAGAGGCAGCAAAAAGAAAGAACAGCACAAGATTCCAGTGGTTAAATACAAAAAATAAGATGATAAAAGTATAAAATAGCAAAAAACAATGCCAATAATATTTACAAACAGAAAAAGAAAGAACAGACAAAGAAAAAGATACCACTAATTGAAAATGACAATAGGAGAAAGTACAAGACAAAGTGAAAGGCTATAGAAATAATAACAAAGGAAATGTAGCATATGAAGATATAAAAAAAATATGGCGATACTAAATGAACCCCAAGCAACTAACGTTTATAACAGAAAAATTATGTTGGAAGGAGTAAAAGAACTGAAAGTCCCACAAAAACAAATTAATCTGATCTGCACAGAAATGCTTGTTCAAATAAGGGTTTGTTCTAGTTCTACAGAATATTATAAAAAGCAAATGATAAAATATTCAATAATCAGAGTTAATATTTCTGTTTCATTAAACATAACCATTCACAAGAAACCCATAAACAGATTAAAAACTAATAATAAAAGTACCATATGAGCAAAAAGAAAGTCCATCAAGAGTGCTTTTGGGATTTTTAAGTCGTGTGTGTTATCCATTCACAAAACTCATGAACTGTCAATGTCAATTTTTTAAAATATTTGCTGAGTGTACCTGGAAATTACAGTTTTTTTGGGAATGTACTTCGGATCTAGTGATTTCTAGTAATACTTAAAGTTAAGGTTATGTTACATGTGTCAAAAGTCAAAACTATTTTCTTTTAGTTTTTCTTTGTAATAATCAACTATATCCTTTTTTCCCTTTCCAATAATAAAACCCTCTTTCGTTTCTGTTCCATTGCAATTGAAGTGTATGCACAAAAATTAAAGAAATTGGGAGATTATTTATTTTACAAGAAAGTGTGACGTAAGTCAAGTTTTTAAATTTCAAACATTTGAGTGCTTCCAAAATCAGCAAGCAGAAGTTCCAAAACAGAATTTAAACAAGGTACCAACTTGACAGCGTTTTGACAGTTCACAAGTTTTGTGAATAGATAGTATTATTACACCTGAAAATATTAACACAGAATACCTAACAGAACACAGTACATAACGGACTCAGAAGCGACAGTCTCTGTTTGGCAGGTTTCTAAACATTAGTGTGCATGCTCAGTAGCCATGTTGCCAGCTAGTAGATTTATGTTTCCATGCATTGGTTTTAATGCAATTTGAACGATCTACGACTGTGTTTTATTAGAAATTAGAAAAATGAGATTTATTTGAACATGATTGTATTAAAAGATGGTCGGTGGGCGCTGCCACAAGTGTCACTTCTGAGGTGTTTATTCACGAGACGCTAATAGCAGCAATCATTCCAATGTTAAAACGAGTAAAGGCTGGTTTATACAGCTTTCTTAGTCCTAACATTAGTATTTGCATTAGCCCTAGCAAAGATGAATCATTCAGTTACCACTGACGCGTTTATACAGTCCTAACTTAGTCTTAGTCCCAGCTGGTCCTAAGGACTGACCTTGAGAGTTCCCCAACTTTTAACTTAGTCCTAAGAATTTCTTAAGACAGAATTAAATTTGACTGACGCGCATGTGGTAGTAGCCGATAAGGCGGCAAAATTTGAATAATACTATAAACAATATTTTTGAAGAGCAACAGTAATTGTTAAAAGTGCATCATTGTGATCTATAATCCTCAAAAGTAATTAGAGAAGTACTAAGGCGTCTGGATTATTATAATAGAGGTAAACTTAACATTCTTTTTTGAATGCCATATGGCTAGGCACATTTAATATTTGGAAAGTTTATTATTCATTCGAAATTGCACACAAATCCACTTATTTGCTGTTTAACAACACCTTTTTGTAAATGAGCATCAGCATCTAGTATTCCATACACTGCAAGTAAAAGTTTCCGTCTCTTCACAGGCGAAATTTTGCCCATTTTAAAAGTTTTTACAACTTATTAACAGAACCAACTACAACAAGAAACGGAATACGTAACGGATTTTTTACATTTAAGGTTAAATGAATTTATAAAAGGCGCGATTTTACACACACATTTGCGCAATGCGCATGCGCTGACATAAACTTCCTAACCCAAAATATGTCTGTATAAACACCTGTTTTTCTTCTTAAGACTAGTGCTAAGTTAGGACTAATACTAATACTAACACTAGGGCTAAGAAATCTGTATAAACCAGCCTTAATGTTCCTAGAGGTGGGATTAAAAAATTTTATAATAATATTTTTGTGAAAAAGTACGAATTTAGGTTATTTGCAGATTTAAGATTTGTGTGTACTTAGTACAAACATTCCTGTGTAATGTAAAAAATGTGTGTAGGCCCTAACAAAAGGTTTAATTTTTCTGTTCTTCCATATTACTGGCTCTAGAAATGGGAAGATTTGCTGCTATTATCGTCTCGCGTTTATTCTGTGATATTAAGCTCTCATTTGACATTTGTTACAAAGTGAGGTTATAACCTTCTTCTTCTTTTGCATGCTTTGGAAATATTTCCGTCTTGATCACGGCTATGATCACGTTGCGATGTCAGCCACTGTCTATAAAATGTCAGTGAAGAGGATCAGGTATAATTTTCTGGTATTTTAATACATATGCAGCGTACATACATCAAACAAGTAGAGGCAGTCATGCCAAAGGTTGAAACCAGTCTAGAGTGCTGGGGACAGTAACTCGGGGGGTATTTCCATATATATAATACACATATATTGCTAGTAGGGCCTCGGAATGTCCAAAAACATTACGACGCCGACATAGTCTCACTTAGAGTATAACGCGTCTCGTGCGCATGCGTGAGAGTTCGAACTCCGCCTTTAGAAGCGAATTTTAAACTTGAACATTTCCCCATTGGGCGGACGACGCCGCCGCGCTTGCGCACAGCTCACCATTATACATTGAAGAGTTGGTTGTCTGTCTCACTTCCTTCGTGAGTTTCCCACTCATAGCCGCTAGCAATATAGTAAGTATTACATATATGGGTATTTCTAAGCTTCACTATCAGATGGCAGCATAAAATTCTACCAATCAGAGCCAGTTACTAGCTCTGCTACCAATCATATGTGACAAAGTAGTGGCACCATCTGTTAGTACTATGGGAAAGTACCCCCCAGGAGCCGTTCAAGGTCATCCAAATTGGAATTTTTACATCAAAGGAACCGACAGTGAGGGTTTCTACTTATTTGATTTATGTGCGCTGCATATGAATTCAAAATTCCAAACACATCTTTGATGAACTTTGTGTTTGCTTATACTATATTTGAGCCCACTAGATGCAAAACTCTGCGTTTACACTCTTAGTAAATTTGTGCTAGAGGCAATAGTAATTTACGTTACGAGACCGGAGAGTACTGTTTTGCAGGTCTTTCCAAGCTTCCAGCTTGGCCTGCGGCTCGCCCTGTGATCTACTTGGTTCGATCTGCAAAACACTACTCGTAACGTAAATTACTATTGCCTCTAGCACAAATTTACTAAGAGTGTAAACGCAGAGTTATGCATCTAGTGGGCTCATTTACCTGAGCTACCATTTCCAACAGCTTCAGGATTGTTTCGATTGAAGGTGTTGTTTCCAAATTCGACATTGCTGCCTTGTCGGAACGACACACTCCGTCTGTTGGCTAGGCTGCTAAGAACCGTTCCTATGCCACTGAAACGTAAGCATTGAAACAGCATAACTAACTAAAAACTATGGGTATAATAATTGCCACAGTGTTAAGAACGGCTGGGATTCTTACTGTGTGTAATGTGGACATCGTAGAATTGCAGGTGGAAATCTGGAGGGCATTTGCACACCAAGTTGGTAGTGTCACTCTCCCTGCACAATCCCTAGTGTTGGTAGGCACAAACTCACGGTGCTAGCGTAGGCCGTTCTGAGGCTGCGTCGCATGTTATTTCAGCCTTACTTACTGGTACCTGGAGGGCACAGTGCACGTCCCCAGACACAGCAGCGCCCTCATCGCACGCGCGTGTGAACAGAATATCTCAAAAACGACAAGAGGTATGGCGTTGAAATTTCATATATAAGTTTTGTATACTATCTAGATGCGACAGCAAGCTATTGAAGAAAATCGCATAACCGGAAGTAGGTGATTACTCTTGTGATTTTTCAGTTTTTTTAAATTTTTTCAAAAACGGCTAACGATTTTTTTCAAACTTCATGTTTTTATTACATTTTTAATGTGTATTGATGTGAGATAGGTGACTTTCCAGTTGAATACTTTTAAAATGGGTTTCTTTTGTTTTTTTTCTATTTTTTTTTATTAACTCCTATTTTAAATAGAACACCCGGTATATTATTACGCTTAAAATTTTAGAGAAAATTTGTCTCTTCAACTAATGCTCTATTTTGTACCGTTTTTGTAGAATTAGCAATTTTTTAATATTTCTGGCAAATGGTTAAAAATTTAAAATCAAATTTTTGCCTAATTATAAGATCACTGTAAAAGGAAGTTGTGTGCGTGTATCACACCAGATTTTTTCTCACCCTCTCTCATCTTTTTCCTCTTCTTCTTTGCAACTCCTTCTACCTTTCGGTGTAGGATTAGTTTGGAATTGAGTTTAAGGTACACTTTACCTCTATACTTCTTCCCATGTTTTTCTGCCTTTTGTTAATTTTTTCACTGTCTCTCACTTAAGTCCTCTTTCCTCCTCTGTCTTCTTCACTCCATCCTTTCTTGACTGTCCGCTTCTTCTATTTCTTTCGTGTGTCATCATTGTTTTCTTCTTCTTGTTAATCCCTTCTATCTTTTAGTGTAAGGTTAGTTCAAAATGAACTGAGAGTACACTTAACCTCTATACTTCTCACCAGCTTCTGTCTTCTACTAATTTTCTCAACCCCTCTCAGTTAGTTCCTTTCTCCTTGACTACTTTTTCCCCCTCTCTTGCCCCATAAAGTTTCCTGGTTGTATTCTCCTTGTCCATCCTAGTTATATGGCCGAGCCATCTCAATTGCTTCCTTTGTTTAGTTAATTCCACATATTCGACTTGCAGCTGCTCTCTATATGTCTCATTTCTGATTTATCTTGTATAGTTTTGCACTGGATTCTTTACCTTTGATTGTTATATTTTGTTGTATATTCTGTTCTCTTATTACCATGCACTTAGTCTTATCTGTACTTATTTACTTATGTTTATTTTCTTCAGTTGTTCATTTAATAAGTTGTTCTTTTCTTGTAACTCCTCGGCGCTCTAATCGAGCGACTTATCCTTTCCGTTTTCCAATAGCTTACTTGTATGGTTTCAGTTCATCTTTGCATTTTTACAGTTTATCCAGCATCACATTGAATGACAGAAGGCTCAAGATGCATCCATTTTTGGTACTAAAAGTATTCGCTCTTTCATTTCTGAGTCTAATGTAGTTTTCTGGTTGTTAATGCATTCTATAAGGTTTGTGGTGTATTCCCTTATCTGCCGCAGTTGTTAGAATGCTTTGCTGAATCTAAAAAGCATACATGCTATCTTTAATGTTTGTCTTAAGATAAATATTTGATCTTGTGTACCTCTTCCTCTTGACTATCCCTTTCTTATAAATTGGTGATGTCCTAGAGTTTGTCTTAATTATATTTTTTGTATCTCTTCATCCAGTTCTGTTCTTGTTGTATCATCAGATTCTTTTATTTCTTTCGTTTTGTCTTGTGTTACATTAGTAGCACCACTATTTACTTCTTCTCCCACTTCTTCCACTTCCTCGTTTTCTTTTAATAAACTTTGAAAGTATGGTTTCTATTTAATATCTTCCCCTTTAGTTAACATTTTTTTTAGTTTATTTTGCCTTGATGTTCTAAAATTTTGTAACATTCTATAATGTTGCTGTACTAGCTTCTTGTCGTCTTTTTCTCGAATTTGGCCCATGTTCTTTCTTTGCTTACTTTTTTCTAATAGTTTCCCAAAATTTCTGTAGTCACATATTTTTTCCAGGCTTTTATCTTATCTCCATTTCTATTGTCCAGCAATTTGTTCTTTTCTTTGATTTATTACCCATTTTAGTCGTGTCCGGCTCTGTTTATTGTTTTGATATTTTTTTCCTACGTTTTTATCTGTTAATTTCTTTTATAATTTTTTGCTTCTTTTCCTCTCTCTCTTATAACTTTGAATTCCATTCGTAATTAATAGTAGTCACTCCCTATTTTCAATTTTTGCTCCCCTTTTAACTTTTACTTGTAAATTTACTAAAAAGTAATCTACAATAGATTTTTTATGCCTTCTTAGTTCCTCTCTTGCAAATTTGTGTATTTCCTTATGTGGCAACTTAGTGTTTGCTATTACCAGATTGATTATTTTGAAATTTTCATTTCTGTCTACTTTTCCCTCAGTTCCTAGTTATTTATCCATTCCTTGCTTCTCCCTACCCACTCCTCCGTTCATATCTCTCATCACTTCTTGTTGTAGTATCTCATAAAATTTAGCTTTTCCTTCTGCTTTAACATCTTTGATAGGAACGTATCTTACCGCCATGCGATATTTCTCAACTTTGATTTTTATTTGTGTCGACATTATCTTTTAATTTACGTATGATATTTCTATTCTCTTTTATTTTGTTTTTCTTGAGTTATGGCTATCGTGATTCCAGCTTTTGTTCTGCAATTTTTTTCTACCTCTGTTCAACACATAACTGTATGAGATGTTATATCTCCGTTCGTTTCCTCTTAGTCTCCATCACTTTTAATACATCGCCATTCATTTAATCCATTTTTGTGTACTAGTTTTATCTCTTTTCCTTTTCCTTATACTTCCTTATACTCCTAACATTGCAGGTTTTTTCTTCATAAACAGAGCTATTCTATTTATTTTCTGTTATTGTAAATTTCATTCCTGACTGGTTTTCTACTTCTATTCTAAGTGTTTATGTATTTTTCTAGTACCGACTCTTATTAACACATTAAATTTGCATGGCTTTACAAAAACGGTTTAATATCAATGTAATTTTGAACTTGCAGCATTATACGAAGTTCCCATGGATATGAACAAGTCAAAAACTGAAATCTTCACTGAACCTTTAAGTGCAATAATTGTGCCATCTAACGTCACACACAAAACGTCGCCCCAAGTGGACGTGCGACACCGTGAGCTTAGATCCTGTCTCCGACACGGGTAAGGACACCCAAAAACTAATGGAAGAAGACTGCTGATATAAAAAGAAACATTCACTTCTAAGATTATACTGGTTAGTGTTAGCTTATATCAAAAGTTAGCGATACAATCTTTTACATTCGCTGGACTAGCAAATTTTAAAGTTATACAATGCAGTATCCTGCAGTATAAGTCACACCTATCGTGTATAATTTTAATTGTTGCCTGTTAAATGGAAGTATTTAAAATAATTTTTTGCGTTCTTGTAAAAATGAATCTCAATACTATGTTATGTGTTTTTAAATGTTGACTAACTGATTTTTATGGTCGTAAATTTTATAGAACAGACACTTTCAGGGAATACTGGTAGTTATTTTGTAAAATAGTTTTAGACATTAATGTAACAAAGAATATTTTTGTAGTGCGGTGTTGGTAAATGCATAATTTCATACAGCTGAAATCAGCATAACCATGCGATATTGTTGCGACCAAATTTGATAATGTTAAATGTTCTTAAAGCAAGTGCCATTGTTAACATCATAGGAATAACAAAAATTATGCAGATTTTTCCTCGAATGAAATAATTGCTTGTACTTCGAGAGGCGCAATTACTTTATAACTATTAAATTTTTCACTTTGTAAGATGATCTATTGTACATATAGGGTAAGATAGTGTAAATGATTTTATTATTTAGCTATTGCAAAGGCATATACGTGATTTTAATGAACCTACATAGGAGACTGCTCCTTAAAACATTCCATATTTGTCGGTGTTGTAGGTTTTATTAATTTGTTGTAAATTAGTTTTATTCCTTTAGAGATTTTAGTATCAGGCTGGAACAATATTTCATGAAATGTAACTAACGGTTAGCCGTCAGTATCTAAAGAAATTGAAATCGATATTGTCAAATTGTTAATATTGTTCAATACGTCCAAGCTGATATGAGACTAGAATGTCAAAGTGTTAACAGCTATAATTGTAAAATGATTATTGAAGTTCAAGAGCAGAACTGTTTAAATTGTTTCGTTATTCAAAGTGTTTTACATTCTGCTTTTGAAATTTTAAATGCGAGTTTAGTGCTAAGAGAAATGTAAATAGATATGTCATTTAAATTCCACTGCAAAACACCAAACTATGGAAGGGCAACATTGAAAATTTGCATATGTACTTATTACACCTAATAGTATTCAATAGTTAGAATTTTTTCAAGAAGTAATACAACTTTGTACAGAAACAATTTGGGGATCAAATGTGTATGTATTACAGTAAATAATATAGCGATTTGTTAAATATATCTTGTTTTAATCCATTTATTTATCCTACACAAATAATTACAGCGCCTTCATAAATGGTCGAACGTTTTTGAATGGTCTTTATTTTGGCGCCAATAATTTATGTTGGTGGCACTGTAAGTCTATGTAAAATTTGAGGTTATCAAGTTAAGCTTTCCGTCAGTTTTGACACAGACTGACGCAAAACCTAACCTGATAACCTCAAATTTGACATAGACTTACAGTGCCACCAACATAAATAAATGGCGCCAAAATAAAGACCATTCAAAAATGTTCGATCATTTATGAAGGCACTGTAGTAACGATGTTCATGTGGCTTTGAATATGTCTCGACTAGATATAACCTGCATTTTTGTAAAATTTTAAGTACAAAAGTAAAATTCGAGTAACTAGTAGAAACAGATCAGTATTATATGGAAGTAAAGTGGGGGATTTAAAAACAGTACAACACGAACTGACTGGAATACCAAAGCAAGAAAAGAAGGAACGGAAGAAGAGTATAGTACAAGCAAAAGGCCTTGATTGTAAATATTAACCCTTTTCTCCATTCTTCTGGCGTGCTCTCTTCTTTCCATATTGTGCATATTAGTTCGTGAATTTTTCTATGTAGTGTATCGCCTCCATATTTTAGATGTTCTATTATAATATCGTCACATCCTGGTGCTTTATTATTTTTAATCTTCATTATCACTTCTTTTGTTTCTTCTAGATCTGGTTCATGATTTGTTGTTTGACTTATGTTCTACTGGAGCTATGATATTTATGTGATTGTCACCACTAAACAGTTGTTTGTAGTAGTTTTTACTTCCTTTTACTACTATAAAGGAAGTATTGGATTCACCCCAAAAATTCGAAATTGAGTTTTCAACAGATCTTCACGTTTTAGAGTCCCCTGATCCCAAAAAACATATTTTTTTTCATTGGTCTGTCTGTCTGTCTGTGTGTCTGTCTGTCTGTCTGTGTGTGTGTCTGTGAACAGAATATCTCAAAAACGAAAAGAGGTATGGCATTGAAACTTCATATATAAGTTTTGTGTACTATGTAGATGAGACAGCAAGCTTTTGAAGAAAATCGCATAACCTGAAGTAGGTGTTTACTCTTGTGATTTTTCAGTTTTTTTCGATTTTTTCAAAAACGGCTCTAACGATTTTTTTTAAATTTTACATTTTTCTTACATTTTTAATGTGTATTGATGTGAGATAGGTGATTTTCCAGTTGAATACTTCTAAAGTGGGTTTCTTTTGTTTTTTTTTCTATTTTTTTTATTAACTCCTATTTTAAATAAAACACCCGGTATATTATTACATTTTTGAATTCACCTTAAAATTCTAGAGAAAATTTGTCTCTTCAACTAACACTCGATTTTGTACCGTTTTTGTAGAATTTGTAATTTTTGAAAATTTTTAACAAATGGTTAAAAATGAAAAATTAAATTTTTGACTAATTATAAGATCACTGTAAAAGGAAGTTGTGTGAGTGTATCACACCAGATTTTTTCATATATTTTGAATTTCTTTAGCTTCATATCTTGTTTTTCCTAATGGGTCTTTCAATCCTCTTGTTCTTATGTCAAACTTTTTCTTTTCTCATTTTATTTATTCATAAAATTGTCTTGTTTTTATTTTTGTATTCTGTTTGGATGTTTTCAAATTTATTTTCATACCATTTTCTTTTCTTTTGCTTGCAGATGTTTCTTGCTGTGGTGTTTGCCTCTTTATATGCGACTTTATCCACTTCTTTCTTTGATTGTAACTATTTCCACCGTGTTTTGTTCTTTATCTCAGGGGCTACCTTGCATATTTTATCATACCTTAGATGTTTGCCAAAGGATGCTTTTTTAAACAGTTTAACCAACATTAGTAAGGAATATGATTATATGATGCAAAAGTATTAAGATATCAAGGGAGCATTTGTTTTAGTGCTGGTTTAGATTATTGTAATTTGTTGATCAACTCATATCATCATCATTATGTGGAGGCAGTGTAAAATTATCTCTGATCTTCTGAACGAGTACCTACCTGTACATTATCATTGAAACGAACTATGATAAGATTTTGGAAAGGAAAAACAATAATCCAGCTTAATAATGTATAATAATTTATTACATTTGCTGCACAAGGGAATTTATTTGCACGCAAAAGAAAAGGAAAATCATATATACTTCACAGCAGGGTGGTCCAGGAATTGTCTAGTCGTGTAGCAAACGTTTGCCAAGCTAGTTCCTGAGCAGGAATGGGGGGGGGGGGGGTTGTCCGGAAGCGCCACTGGTTCGAGACTGTCCAAACCAGAAAACCTACAGGTGGCCGTGTAAGTTCCTAAACCACTCAGCTGTTACATAAAAATAATAAAGGACAGAAAACACCATAACTTGAAATTACCTAATTGTTTATTTAGACATACAAATCTGCACCATGCTTGAAAAAAAGGCGACATAAATCTGCGATAAATAGTTCGTTCGTAAATGGGATAGTACTTAGATGTTATCTTAGTTTATGTATAAAATGTACAAAATTTTATGTCAATAAATTTGAAATCCAAACAGAACTCTCTGATCTTAGCTTGCAATTCCGTTCGAGTACATGTATCTCAACTGTAGTGACGTTAGTGACTAAACATTAAACAGCGATAGTGGAATACGGGAGATCTTAATAAATCGTTTCAACGCTCAAATCATTTACCTACTCACGATTCATTCGAAGTGGTACCATATCGCGGTGTTATTACACTAAAAATTGTGTATATTTAGCACAGTGTGTTAAATGCAAAAATGCAAGCTTCCGAAAACCCTCGCAGAAGAGATCTGTTAAATTTCAGAACGTTGAGTTACTTGAACGCAACTAAACTGCAAAGGCACTATTGCCAATCAAAGAAAATATTAAATGTACAAAATGAAATTAACCTATTCCGCATACACGATTGCACGAGGTGAACGTCGCCGATAGCTACACAGAGTTTTCTAAATTTCTCGGTACCATCTGTTATGGAGATCACCATCAAACAAGGTAAGCGCAGTGCACAAGCTTTCACAAAACTAGTCCGAACGATATTTCTAGTTTACGCGATGGGGTGAATAAACGCTAGGAGGTAAATATCTGGGGTTCTTCAGTGGCGCAGCGGCGTCGACAGAACAGTCATGCAGGGGTTTGCTCCATGGAGATGTCCTCTAGTTGGAAATAACTTCAAGTGCAACAGGTTCTTGCACCGGGGGAAAAACCTCGTGGTTGTCACACTGGGGAGAAGCCGTGCGTTCAAAGGCTACCACATGGATTGAGGGTACACAGACCGCGTGGGGGTCCTCCAGGTGCGTGGCAAGCGATAATTGAACTCCAAAAAGTCGTAAGCGAAACAGGAGTACTAACGTACCAATTAGGGGGCTACGACAGAAGCCAGAGCTTGGGGGGGGGGCTACGAAAGAAGCCTGAAAATTACACGATATCTGAATTTGACGTCCAACGGAAGCACAAAATAACATACCAGAGCTGTTGGATGGCCTGTGAGTGGATTGCAGAAATACATAATCATCCCAGTATAACTGGCTTTATTTCAGCAATATAACACCTTATTTCCTAGGGCTGAACACAAAATCTACCGATAATTTTTGGAAATTACTTGATCCACATAAGTGAAGTATCCAAAATCACATGCAGCCCCAAAAGGAAATAAAAATCTCACGAAATCAGTCTCACAAAATGGCCGCAGGAAATCGTACTAACAATGTATTTTGAAAATTGTACTATAATCCCCTAGAATTTTCAAGGTTTTCCAAAATCATCCAAAAATGCAAAAGTGAGTATGCAACCAAATCTACACCTAGTAACTACAGGTCAATCTAAATCTCGGACTTACATCTGAATGTATTTAAGCGAAAATCATACATAACAATTCTTAACTGCATCGAAATGTAAAATTACACGTAACAAATTTACTACCTACCTATTTATTACTATTTTATTGTTGAAATGTTATGTGGCACATATGAAAATCAACATGAAGTAAAATTAGCAAGCCATCCATTTGACAAGATATTTACATTTTTCACATGTTAATTTCTATAAGACCAATATTGCTCAATTGCTCTACTAAATTTATTTGGCATCAGTTTGTGACGTCTTTATCCTTCCACACCAGTAAGCAAGCAAGCATGTAAAATAAAGTGGCATATTCATATCATGTATACAATTCTATTCCAAATTGCAATAAACATTAATATTGAATACTTTTCTTATGCATTATTTCTCCATTTCGTTTCTGTAGTCAATTGTCAAATCATTTAAATTTTTCATCCTTAATTTAAACAGAGATCCGGCAACGATGTACCTATTCAGAAAATATAACCTTAAACTGAAAACAACCTAACCTAACATAAAAAGTGTCAATTACTGTCAATTTCCATTAGGGAGTTTAGTTGCCACTGAGGTACTGCCAACAAAATTACTAGATGGTCATAGCCTCCCCTGACCCAAAAAGATCGTGAACGGCATACAGTGTGTCCAAGATAAGGAGGACCAGTATGGGAATCTCGGTAATTGTAAGAGATACAAATTTTAGTCAATGGGAAGAAAGTTGCGCAATTAAAGGACAAACAAAGTGACCCCTAAAAACCCTTGATATGATTTCTCGTTTTTGAACTATCTCAAAAAAACCGAATTTTTGGATTTTCTATTTAATTTCTTGCTGGCGTTAATATTAAAGTTAGGGCGAGACTGCCAAACTTCTTTATAGCAACTTTTTATGGACTCAAAGATTACGTTATCAATTTTTTTATCCGACGTTTCGTCTTCGACTAACCGTCATCAACTTCATTTTTTTATATACGGTCCTGATTTTCTGATGCCAAATATGTGGAGCCCTTTTTTATTCTCAATTCAACAGTGTACCACACATTATGGTTTAATTACGTTTCAAGTCTTTGGAGACCATCGTCAACAAATTTTTGGATACGAACCTGTGTCGTAGAGCATTTCATACGTTATTTTAGCCTCTGTAATTTAAAAAAGAAGGGATAAGCCACACTGGATGTTTTTAATCCTTAATAATCACGTTTGGTCTTGGAATACAAACAATTTGCAATAGTCAGTAATAATCAATTTATTGATTATTTTTCTTACTTATAAACAATAATTAAAATTAGAAAAAAAAAGCATTCAGTGTGGCACATTACTTTTTTCTTTAAATTACAAACCCTGAATCAACGCATGAAATGCTCTAGGACACAGGTCCGTATCCAAAAATTTCTTGATGATGGTCAAAAAAGACTGGAAACGTAATTAAACCATAATGTGTGGCACATTGTTGAATTCAAAATAAAAAGGGCTTTACAAATTTGGCATTAGAAAATCAGGACCGTATTTAAAAAAATGAAGTTGATGATGATTAGTCGAAGACGAAACGTCGGATAAAAAAATTGGTAATGTAATATTTGAGTCCATAAAAAGTTGCTATATAGAAGTTTTGTCAGTTTTGCTCTAACTTTAATATTAAGGCCAGCAAAAAATTAAATAAAAAATCAAAAAACTCGGTTTGAGATAATTCAAAAACGAAAAATCATATCAAGGATTTCTAGGCGTCATTTTGTTAATCCTTTAATTGCACAACTTTCTTCCCATTTAACCAAATTTGTATCTCTTACAATTAACGCGATCCCTATACTGGCCCTCCTTATCTTGGACACACTGTATTTGAATAAAAAATATGGTATTTGGAGTAGTAAAGATGGTTATTTGGTAGTATAAGAGAACACTTCATAATTGATTTTAAATAACAATTGGAACAAATTATAAGATAGTTTGAATAAATGTGAAAGGCATAAGCTGAATAAATATTTTGAAGTCACATGAAATGTCAAATTAATATAAATAAATTGTTAGTTTTAAAAAATGAATGAATAGATATTACTATGGTGAATTTTAATTAACAAATAACAACGAATTTTTGATAAAGAAATGGTACATGTACAATTTTGTAGTAGGCATAAATTGAGAATAAACCCCTATTAAACAATGAATTTATAATTTTAAAAAGTATAGAAGGGTATAAGTGACTAATATAATAATATATGAATGCAAAGTAAGAATTAAAAAAAAACTATAATATCAATAAAGTTACGGATGGACTAATGGACAAGGAATAAAAATAATGGTATTACAAGAAGAAAGTGAACAGCTACGATCAACAAAATAGTCATTATGGATTGGTGAAATCTGCAGAGGATTTGGATGAACTGCATTGGAGCCACTATCGGGATAAAAGCATCTACACCTGAGCTGGATTTCGATGCCTACTGCATTGGAATTACTGTTGAAGGTTGGTCTAAAGTATCCTGTTTGATGTGGATGAACTGCATTGGAGTTACTACCGTGTAAACACATCTACATCTGAGTTGGATTTAGATGCGTACTGCATTGGAATTGCTGTTGGAGAAAAGCTGTTCCATTCATCGTGGTAGTTTGAGTTGCTGATTGTTCTTCGTTGCAGATCTAAGTAAGGCGGAACCTGCAGAGTAGTAAGTTGCAGATCTGGGACCTTTGCTGGCGCTACAAATGACGCAATTAGTAACAACAGCTGTTATACATGATTAATAGCAGCGTTACGTACCTGGCCATACCAGGACACCGGAATAAGCAGGCAGCATGTAGTTGATTGGACAGAAACATCCGATTGGAGCACTTACGTTAAAGTAATCACAGTACATGTAAAAAATTAACAATAACAAGTTTCAATAGTGAGTGAATAAAATATTTACAAGAAATATTTACCATTATCAACATTTAAAACGATATTAATGGTAAAATATATGAATTCAGCTAACCTTTCATATGAATAATTTGACTTTGACAGTTATATAAGTGTCATTTGATATAATTCTCATACCATCAATTAACCATGAAGTATAATCATTTTAAAAATCAAGATAATCCTATACCATAAAATCGGTGGTCTCTTTCTTTGTATCTTTGTTCGCTATCTTCTCCGAAGATACTGGACCGATTAAATTGTATGATAGCTTAAAATTTTGCTAATTTTTAGACTTATATCGTAGGCCGGTTTCTATTTTCAAAAAAAGTACGAAAAATTTTAATATAATGAAATCGTGTATTTAGGGAAGCGAAGCGTAACTGGGGTGATTCACTATGTTCATATACCATTATAGGAGCGGCTTAATTAAGGAAGCATCGATGGCTTAGTGGTAGAATGCTCGTCTGCCACGCGGGCGGCCCGGGTTCGATTCCCGGCCGATGCATCCTTTTTTTAATTTAAATCGTGTAATTAGCGAAGCGAAGCGTAGCTCGGATGATTCACTAGTAGTAAATATTAATAAATGCCAATAATTAATTATATTTTATAAAACGTGAACCTAACCTTATTTAAGAGTAAATGTTCTACCAGAGCTAGTAAAAGAAATAAACTCAATAGTAAATAATTTAATTGCGGGCATAATATTTTTACATAAATTAATCTAAACAAAAAAGTATCTGTTTAAGAATACAAATAAAATAATAACAAAGCATTGAGGCTATAACAATATATTGCACTGGCTATACTTTGTTGTGCCTTTAAATGTACAGAACTTTCAAATATTAGTTTTAATTAGGTATTTTAATTACAAATTGCCGTCTTTTATATAATGTCAATAATTACTTTTTGAAATAGCTCCTGAAAACGTTACAGGGGTGGGTTTTTTATCTAGTTACTTGTTTCTGAAAAATTGATTTTCTAACATTTCCAATGTGATTTGCCTCATACGTCACAATGCATGTCAACCAAATGTCAAAACAGTTTTAAAATTCTAATGACAAATGCCCAATCTTTTGAATGGTACACAATAATATTAAATAACACAGTAAGTTCTTGTCTTTTAATTAATTTCACCTTTTTAATGTTTTTATTTATTTTTTAGTTAGGATTTGATAATAAATCACCCACCTTGTACTTTTCTCACACAACGTTCAAGACAGCAACCTATTTTTGATCTGCAACTCGATCCCTTGAAATACCTTCCTGCAATGCACTACTCACAGACAGACCACCAGTCCCAATCGTCGTCCAATATTAGCAAATTACCAATTCTTGACAGCAACCAGCAAACAAAGCAAACCTGGACAACAAATAAATTGACGTAATCCCATCTGATTCATGTCATATCTCAAATGCAATATCCAAAATAAAGCTGTCCCAGTATGACTCCTCAATTATTTACTTGTATATAACAATTCTGCTCTCCATTAGGTTTTTACCACATACCAATTATCTCTTTCAGTTAATTCTTCACTTCATTTAATTATTTGTGAATATTTCATTTTATTTCACCACGTAGATTTAGATTTTACTCTTTTTAACTCAGCCAAACATTTTCTCGAATAAACAGGGTTATAATTAATATTTTTAATTAGACCAAAATCGATTTTCTACATACTTTTAGTTTGTTATTTTTCAATAATCGGAAACAAAATTCTTAACTACTACATTTTTCTATTTATGCCTTTTAGTCTTATCTAATTTGAGTTCAACTTACTAAATATTATCTTATTTCGAAATTAACATTTGTCATTGATTTTTAAACTGTATTTTATCAAATTTTATTTTATTTTTAATCCACCTGTAATTTTCAAATAACTGTTTCAAATACAATCCCTGAATAAATCCAAACCATTGTAATATTCCAATTATTAACAAATTTTAATTCAAACTATATTAAGCTTGTATCATAACAATATATTGTGTTGAATTGTTTATCTTCCGGGATTGGACCGTGTCATGATTGAGACCGAAGAACTCAACGTTTCGCCCACTTTCGTAAGGGGCTTCATCAGGAGGAAAACAGCAAAAGAGCACGGTAACTCAACGTGTTAACCACGCCAGAGGCGAAACTCTTTGCAAAGGGAAGGGACAGAAGAGCACGGTAACTCAACGTGTTAACCACGTCAGAGGCGAAACTCGACAGTCGAGTTTCGCCTCTGACGTGGTTAACACGTTGAGTTACCGTGCTCTTCTGTCCCTTCCCTTTGCAAAGAGTTTCGCCTCTGGCGTGGTTAACACGTTGAGTTACCGTGCTCTTTTGCTGTTTTCCTCCTGATGAAGCCCCTTACGAAAGTGGGCGAAACGTTGAGTTCTTCGGTCTCAATCATGACACGGTCCAATCCCGGAAGTCGTTTGTTACTTAATGACAATGGCCGTGAAAGCCTCAAAAATCAATTGTTTATCTGTTTGTTTTATTTCGGTACAAAATTAACAAGTTAAAATACGGGGCAAATCACCACACAATTCTTAGGTTGGGTTTTATACTGTGCTCACTTTGCTTGTCAGTAATTTAAGGCTAGTTAAAATGAAATGTATTAGCTGATGTTTAAAATAAAATGGTTGAATGCCTCTTTTTTACTATTTTATTGAACTGCAATATTATTTGAGCTAGCTCTCGGCAAAACACAAAACTGCATATCTCAGGTTGGGTTCAGAATTTCACTATATTCACAAATTAGTAGTTAATTTTAGATTATTCGTCCTTGAGTAGCTCATATACGCGGTTCTAGTAGATAAAATTTACAATCTGTCAGATGACACAAAAATTTCGTCAGTGCAACAGCGATTACTTGAATGCTTAAAAAAATTGTGAAGTTAACAAGGAATCGTCAGGTAATTTGATTCAATTATCGCTTGGCAACAAAACCTCTACTTTATTGTTACAGGGATGACGTAGATAGGACGCCATCGGTTCACTTGTTTCTGCTGCTTGGAAAACGTTGCAAAATCCGCAAAATTTACTGACGTTATGCAATTTTTGGATTATTAGGGCTTCTTCCACCGAGGTCGTGGACATCTCGGTGGGACGACAGCTCGCCGGTCCCTACCACACCGACGGGCCCTCTCACCCCAGGACTCCGACCCATCTATCAGCTGCGATCGAGCATCCAGGGCAGCCTCCAGCCGAAATTCCAATAGAGCTCCGTCCCACCGAGATGTCCACGACCTCGGTGGAAGAAGCCCTGAGACCTCTGGAAGCAGCCAAGGAAGTGGAGCCCGCGATCCTACATATACCCGAGGTCCCCGTCCTCCTGGCTGGAGAGTTACGTCTGCCTACGGCAACTTCCCCGGGGAAGGTAAGCAAAGGACGTAGACGTCGCAAACGACCTTTCCGGTTACTCTTGCCAACTGGACAACGTCTTGTATTGCCCTACGAGGAAGCCGTCGCGCTCGGCTTAATTACAAATCATTGAATCGAAATGTTTTAAATTCCCGTAGAAAGCAACGAAGAAGTTCCGCTAGTAACCTGAATCCGGGAAACGAATTCCCGTAGAAAAGAAACTCGACAGTAACCTGAACCCGGGAACCAACAGAAGAACGCCGTTCAAGCGAGATCCACCAGCTTCACTCGCTACACCTGAAGGCCAATCTTAACGAAGCACGAAATTGAAACGAGGCTGACACCGCAGATAGTTTCAATTTATGCACAAAAAACAATCCCAACTTCAAGCCGTCCCGTACCTGAATATTTATCTGCGAGAACTTGGAACTATAGCCCTAACAACCGACCCCCAGGTGTCTTCACGGCGTCTTCTCCAGCAGCAGTCCATCGCTTTTCGAAGAGAGGGGCCTGTGTAACGTTTCGCTCTGGTTTTTAATGCATTTTAAATAATATATAATATTAGGGCATTTAAAACGCCGCAACAATCGAATTTGCAACAATTGGGAATCTCCAGCCCGCTTGAGCACGCCGAAAGCGCCGGTGCGCTGGCGGATCGTAATAATGGTTTTTCGCGCACCCCTCCTTCAATAACCGACTAGTCCCGAGAAGCCGATGACAGCTTATAAGAGGGTAGATCTTCTGAAATTCCGTTCCCGTATACTAGTCCGGAAATGCCAGATACCGCGTACCGCTCCAATCCGCCGAAGTATCAGTCCGCGTAGAACCGCCCGCGAACTCAGGATGTACCTGTAAGATGCATGTAACATTTGCAATGCTAGCTGGGGCTTTACAATGACTTCTGGTTTATATTTAATTTGGAAAAGTAAGCCTGTAGCATTGTTAATTGTGCCCTTTTTGAATGGTAGCTTTTTCTTGGGTCAGGGTCCTGATTGCTTACACTTTGACTGATTTAAAGGAACAAGACTTAACAGAAAACACGTTTATTACATAATATGTACAGAATAAAATAAAATATATCATATGCTAAATTATGTACAAGTTAGAATCGTATTTCGTGTCAATTCTGCCGCTGGTCCCTAGATGGGTAGGCTGCCTGTCTTGCGTCGATGTATGGCAGCGATTTTCTCCACGTTTGGTTACCGGACAAGACAGTGTCTTCTCGTCTACGTTGGCAGAACTGTAAAACCAAAAATATGTTAAAAATTATAATCGGTGCAGATGTAAATAAACGGGAGATTCTAATATATTTCAATTATAAAGTAACTTGATTGAAGCTATGAATTGATTACTTTATATAAGAATCAGTGCAGGTAGTGATATTGTGATAACCCGGTGAGGTTTGACCTCGTGCTCGGATTAAATTCCAGCCGGCTGTTATCTGTCTTTCGGTTCGTGACAAGGTTATTTTACCTCTTGGACAAATGTGATTTTTAACAGGGTAAGTACGCTGTTTTACTGCCTTAAGGGAACAGCCTATTTCATCGAGAAATACATGCCGGGATTTAATACTCAAAGATATACACTCAGGAATCTTTAGCAAATATCGTACTCAACTGTACGTACGTTTAATTGAATCTTTAGTACTAGCCTTATTGCTTTACGTGAATATGAATCTTTGCATTTCCTTATTCGAGTGTGTTTGATAATGAAACTGATTTATTCTCCGTACAATAAATTCAATTAACGAGTGCCGAAGTCCAGCAAAGGGTAATTAAATTTTAGGAGCTGCTACGGACCGTCAAGCCGGCGAATGAATACAACCGACTTACTACGATAAACATTCATAAATTAGTTGTACACGATCGGTCGGACGGGACCTAAGAAGATTTGAATGCGGCTCATTCCGACTCCAGATATAAGCCGATTCAAATTTGAATTTCGAACGGATCTTTGTATTTAAACGGTCAGGCGGGGTCTCGAGAAATTTGAATGCAGTTCAATCCGACTTCAGATATGAGCTGATTCAAATTTGAGTTTAAACGGTTACCTGGTAATCCATTTCGAGTTAATTTCGAAATTTTCTGGTGTGTGTCTGGTACTCCGGACGGCGAGCAATTCTCTCTTATAAGCTGCCATCGGCTTCTCGGGACTCATCGGTTATTGAAGGAGGTGTGTGCGAAAAACCATTATTACGATCCGTCAGCGCACAGGCGCTTTCGGCGCCCTCGAGCGGGCTGGAGATTCCCAATTGTTGCAAATTCGATTGTTGCGGCGTTTTAAATGCCCTAATATTATATATTATTTAAAATGCATTTAAAACCAGAGCGAAACGTTACAGCTGGACCCTTGGATATACGATAGGCCTCTTCAGCAAAGTTCAATCTCGTATTTTAATAACTTTCCCGAACTCTAACACTCAATTTATAGCTAATTCCTACCTCGCAAAGATTTCAACTTTGCTCGGTGATGGTCGCAGATGACGCTGTTGGAATTTCTCTGCTCTAAACGCTCGCCTGGCTGCAATTTTCACTCAGGATGCTCCTGCAGACTCCCCTGATGTGATGCAGTGCAAATATCTGGCATCCGATGCTTAATTGTGCCGGAATTGATGTTCTAAAATTTCAGTTGTCGGCTGCCGATCTTCAGTCGCAGATGAGATTAGAAAATTTATAATTATATCGTGGCGGAAAACGCCACAAACACTTCCGCTGGTGCACGGCGATGTGTACAATAAAATGCAACAATTTTTATAACCTGGTAAACACTTTTTATTTGCAAAAACATTAATTTTAAGAGAGCACAATTTCGCTCAAACTGTCTTAATTTGCCATTTCAATTGTTCTTCTAATTTTTTACAAAAACGCATAGCGTTGCTTTGTTACCGCGATAATTTTTGTTAATTAGAAATTAGTTTTGATAGCAAAATACACAAATGGAGTAAAGTTTGATTACATCAATCTTAAATTAACATTTTTTTAAATGTAAGAAAAATTTCCTTTGCCTATAACTATCATTGTTTCTTCCATTACGCACACAAATGTTTTAAAATCACTGCTCTGCTGTTTCACTTTGTGTTATTAATGCACTGGAAATTGAGTTCAAGTTTACACACGTTGCTCGCTTTCCTTCTTTTTCGTTGCCTAATTTCGGGATTGCTCTTTGCAATTTTCTATTATCCTTTATTCCGATTTCATTTACCTTTCAGATTGCTTGCCATTCACTGACCTGTACTTTTATTAATCATTACGCTCATTTAGTCTGCACATAACAAACCTTTTGTGTCAATTAATTTTGTTTGGCCTGGCGTTAAATATGCACAAACCTATTATTAATTATATTACTTCATTCCAACTCTCTGAAATATGCTTTGCTTATGCGTGCCTTTATTCGCTCAATTACTACTTCTCGCATCTCATTACCAATGCATTTAATACTTTTATTATTGTTTTAACTTGCAATTCCATAAAATATCCTAACTCTGTGCTTTATTGACTTGGTTTATTAGTTTGCACTGCAAACAGAGCCAAGTTGTAGGCTTAAAACCATCTCAATCTATAGTATGGTTATGTCATCTACATCAGGTATGTCAAACATGCTAGCCCTTGCATGCACACCTGCGGCCTGCTCAAAGGATACTGTAGCGATTAATTGAAGTAATTTAGGTAATTCTGCAATAACTTTTATTAAATGACTTCAATTAGTTGTCGTGGCGGCTTTTATGACAACACAAATGTACCTATATGGCTCTCGGGGGATTTTCAGTTTGACCATACATTGGCTTTTCTTACAATGCCCTCGCGTATTATCAACCACCAGCCACCGCAGTAGAGGAGAAACTACCCTTTGGGGGCAGCGTTGGGTGACCTACATTATGATGGTTAGGTTATATTCTTCAAAGTGGTTGTTACAACTCTGTTCTTAGGCATAGGTATTTGTTATACACGTGTTAAGCACTAGGTGAAGCTGTAACGGGATAAAAACCCCTTTACGACCAACCAAACATGGCACCACGTGGGGCTGCCAGTTTGTAACCAGCTAAATTCAATATTACGACAACGCGCCAGCCCAGAATAAATATCTAACGGACTCAGAAGCGACACTCGCGGCGGCGCCTTTGATGTTCGAGTAGCCGATTTCAGCTATGGCGGACATATTGAAAGAGAGTAGATCAAGAATAATATGTTGGTGGCACTGTAGAGTTGCTGACTAGCTTCAGTGGAGCGAGGGGGGTCCAATACGAGATCACACAGAGCAACGGCCTAATAAACGAAAAGCAAATTTTAAATGCAAGAGCGCCACCACGATTCCTACAAGTGATAAATACACGGGTAAACCCACAGAAAAAAGTGGAAGCATAATGGATTTACCTTTCAACTATAACCTTGGCAGTGTCCTGGTCAGCGAGCCAAGTGCAACATCAACGGACCTACCTTTCGAAGAACTCGCTTGAGCAGCTGGCCAAACCTCTTTTACAACTGAAAAATACATACACGAATCGCATGCTCAACATCAGAGGAAAACCACAGTTAAACAAACATGAAATGCATTAACAAAAATATTTAAAAATGCAAAAGTTTATTGCATAAAAATATTAACTGGGTTAGTAAAGGTTAACTATTTAAATTGCGTAACGTTTTGATCTAGTAATTAACGCGGTAAAGTTGACATCAAATACCGGAATGACTGGTGAACGGTATTAACATTGAATTATTCAAAACACTGACTTAAGAAACAGCAATAAAAGGCGGCAATCAGCTATAAAGTTGTACAAGATCATGTAATCTGACGGTAATGAATTAAACTGACAGGTAACCACTATTAAAGGTTCAGCAAATATAAAGATATAAACAATACATTACGCAAATTGTCTGGCACTTCGGCAAAACACTCGGCACACTTAAGATTCGCACTGTAAAGCTACTACAATATTACGGCTTAGCTATAATCGATGTCCTATGTTACTGCAGACGGCTGCTGTTCCAGACACTGCAATAAACACCTAAGGGGACTGCACCAAAGCAACGGGAAGCTGCTGGCCGACGGTACGAAACCGTGAGAATTATCCTCTAACGAGACACAATCGAAGCCCGCTGCGGAAAGTTGGCAGGATGGTAAAAAACTGTAAGCGAGAGTTTCGCGAAACTTGTTAATCTGGCACTAAGTTTTCACAGAGAATTTATCCAACGACGTGTTAGGGTTACCGCGCCACGATAAACGAAAACTTAAAAGGTAAAATCAGTACACAACAAAACCAAGTTCGATCGCCCAACCTCCAAAGCTACCACGTATAGTCCAAAAAAAGTCCATAAAGGCGGAACACAAAACTTGAGTCACATCGACACGGGTTCGAATAACGGGATTAAACATACGGAACACACACACCAAGGGCACAAAACGTTAGCTGGTAATCACACAATAAACAAACGTAAGCCTCGCCTACGCCACCTCAAAGGGCGTGTGGCGAGACGACAACTTCCAAATGACTTTTTGCTTCTAGACACGCCGGGTCACAAGTGGCGAACAAGCGCGCTAAAACAGTTCGCATCAATAAGTGGCGAAGGCTAAACCTCGTACTCGCTCTGTCTAACGTATGGTAACTGTCTTTTACATTGGCTCTAATATGTACAAGGATTCACGTCGCCAGACGGGTCGATAAGAAATACACGCGCGCCAATAGGCCCGAAACAGCGGTAACACAGAATGAGTGCGTTTAAAACTGTTGACTGCAAGCGAATAATTCGAAATACCCATATACAGGCGGAATCGTAATCTCGGAATCGAGAAAATAATGCTAAATTACTTACGTTCCTACAAACTAAAAATCTCCTTACATACCAGAAGGTTCTAGGTCAACTTAGATGGGAATTCATGCAAATTTGGTTTGCGTTATGTTCGGAAACGAAAATTCAAAAATTTGGGCTATCACTTGTGGGAAAAATGAATATCATCATCATTTGTTTTTAGCGATGTTGCCAAGAGGTTCACTTTGGACGAATGCTGCGCATAAGTGTGCGCAGAAACTGTTCCTCGAACTCAATTATTTAGGTAGAGGAACTAATTTTCAGCAGTTTTTATAGTTTAAAAAAATGAGTTTAGACCATAGAAGACTGCTTTTTTATCTCCACCTTCGACCAACCCCCTTCCCATTTTTTTCTCTCATCTTGATGCCCACTAAAACCACTTTATGTACTTATTCTCGATGTTGAGTTTCTGTCAATTATAATAGAGGTTTATACCGGGTGATTTTAAATGCTTTTCCATCAAGTTGCCTTTGAAATATTTGTTGTATGAGTAATATGTTGGTGGCATATGTTGGTTTTGCATCTTTTTTGACACAGACTGGCGCAAAACATAACCTGCTAACCTCGAATTTGACATAGACTTACAGTGCTACCAACATATTGTTCATCACTCATTATAATGTGAAGAAACACCAGATACTAGAAATTATAAAATAAGTAATATACATACACATACATATCTACATACATACATGAATAGAAATTTGAACCTTAGGGAATTGGGTCTTCCATAACATTGAGATTTTTAAATTGTGTTGTAGGAATATGTAGTAAGTACTACTATTTTGAATTACATAGATCAAACTTATTATTTTCGCAGTGTTGTGGTTATTTAAAAATGTTTGAATTGATAAAGGAATGTTGTTTTGCTTCGTATTAATCTTTATATTTTTCTTGCAGCTCAACTAGTCACATCAGGTGTTAAAGTGAAGCATGCATGAATTTGATCGTTTAACTTTATATGTTTGTTATCTTTGATTTCACTTTGCAAAGAAGACTGAAAGTAAATATTCTTAGCTGCAGCTCAAGTAACGCTGCCTTCAAATGCACCGATGAGTTCATTATCAAACCAGCAACAGCTGCAGTTCATCCTTCAGAAGCAAGCTCAGCTGCAGCAGTACCAACAGCTCTGCTTGAACCAGCAGCAGAAGAACCTGACACAAAACATTGCCGCCAAGGTGTGCCGAAGATCCAACACCCAGTTCGAATTTTCGTTGTAAATTAGTTTTTTACATTCATACGAATGAAGTACTTCTAACAGAAACTGCCCACTATTTCATGCCTGTTCATCTTCAACAGACAATTCGATTGTTACGTATCTTGTATGAGATATCCTGATCTCAGATGCTGTATTGTCTTGCACAGTTGTTCCTATATAATTTTAAATAGTGTAAATTTTATGAAGCGCATCCAGAAAATTTGTGTTGAATGTGGAGCATTATCGTTAATGTCTTGGATAAATTAAGATGCGTAACTAGTAGCCTACTTTATTGTCTTAATTGAAGCACAAGAAGTCCAGTTGTATTACAAAATACCGTGTTAAAAGTTTAAATTCGGCTAGATTAGTTGCATCAGTTCATTCCAGATAAGATTTCCATAAGAACTGCTTATAAGCTACATTTCATGAAGGAGTTTGGCTTGAGACTCACTTAAATTTCAATTGACGGATCCAGTGTCACAAATTTTACAGGAGTTTATTGCAGTAGGTAACAGCTTAGAAATAGACTTTTCTCCATTAAGTTATCTGGAGACATTCAATTTCTGAGAATAATACAGTTTTTGACAAAGTTCTGCATTTACACGTTCATACATTTATATTTGCAAACACAAGCGATTCATTGTGCTGTTTTCCATTACATTTCCTCTTACACTTTTTACTTTTGGCGTCATGTTCATTTCTCGTTACAAAGAATTTGCCCACACCTCATGCTTCGTAAGCCTCTTTTTTGCCCTGCTCTGATTTAACTTATGGTGTGTTTCAAAAATTTCGGTTAATAATCTTCACTATTTTAGTCTTCTTCACCACCGTTTCTGAGTTAGACATCTCAATAAATTTAGAAAATACAATGAACAAGTTCCTACAAACAAACACCACTCAATGGTACTCACATTTTATACATAGAACAGTCTATGCAGTGTGAGACATATCCATAAATTTAGAAAGTACAATGAAGGGGTTACTGCAAATGACTACCATTCAACAGGACTACACCAAAGATAATATATTATCTTTGACCACACTTTATACATAAAACAGTCTTAGCAGTGTGAGACGTCTCAATAACTTTAGAAAACACAATGAACACGTTACTATAAACAAACACCAACCAGCACTACTACACTTTATTCACAGAATCATTTCTGCAGTGTGACATCTCAATAAATTTATCAAACACTATGAACACGTAACTACAAACAAAAACTCTTCAGTACTAACACACTTTATACACAGAACAGTTTCTGCAATTGTTTGCAACAACCAGTCAACTCTAGGAGTTAATAATTCCACAGTTTAAAAATCCAGGCATGTACCATACCGTCTGTGTATTGCCTGTGAACTAAACTAGAAGCCCGGTTGTTGCACAGTACAGTGTGAAACATTTTAATAAATTTCTCCACATATAAAAAAAATTAATGCCGTTATTGCACCGGAACCTTCAATTTTAAAACAAAAATGCGATTGCTTTATCTTTTACAAGGTAAAACTGTCTGGCATATTGACCAAACTGAATTAAGATTTTCAATGATTTTTTTCAGTGGAATGAATAGTGATAATAGCACATTATGCCTTCACCTTAAGACATTGTTTTCAAAATACTCTGTATGCAATTACACCTTCTTAAATTAGCGCAATTTGTGCAAATGACAGACAGTATAGTTTTATTAATTATTTTAATTGTATAAGTTGTGTGTCTTTTAATATTAGTCAGATTTGTACATATTAGTGGTGGTTTTAGTTATCTTAACTTATTTTATTTGTTTGTATAAGACATCACTAAGTGCATTAGTTAATAATGTAGGTAATGTCTGATCCGATTCATCTAATTCGGTACTGTAACTTTAGGTTTTGTAGTAACTAAGTTCCAAAAATCGTATGTGGCCTACCAGCCACGCTAAAAAAATGTGAGTTTGTAGCTTACCTTCTTCATTCCTTATGGTTTACGTTTAATCTTGTCGCCTGCAGATTATTTATTAAAGAACAGCTTGCTAAATACGAGATTGCGGTTGTGTATTTTTTTAATGTCTGACTGAACACATTGTTAACCATAATACAAATACGATCTGGTCATAATCAAAAGCAGTCATCTTTCATGGCAAACAAAACACTTTTTTAACTGTTTTCAAAACACTTCGTACACTCGATGTAAGTTGTGTACATACAGTATTTCGATAAGTAATAATTTTAAGGTATTTTTTAATAAATTCTCTTCATTTCAGTGATATATTTAATAGCCCTAAAGTACGTCATGTCGCACTGCGGCGACAATAATTGTCCGCATTACAAAATAGGCAACAGTTGTATAATAATTGTGTAGGTATTTAATTTTTTAGTGTTTCCTACTCGTTAAAGTTTAAATAAAAGTATTCCATTATGATGACTAATTTCGTTTTGTTGTAAAATGCGTAATCTTGACATCTATAAAGAACGGCAATGTTCGGATGACAGGTCATACAAATTGACGCTTCGGATTATTTTAATGTGCTTTGTTAATTCATTTCAAAATTGTACAAAAAACTACGTTCAGACCAAGTGTCGACTATGTTGATTTCTGTAATTACAATTGTGCATAGTCATAAATTTTCAAGTAAAGTACGTTAATACAAAAACATAGGTGTTGCCACCTTAAAATTGAAAGCAACGTCATAGTTGAAGTGAACACATTTTACCATGTGCAGATTAAGTGAACACTATAGTGTATCAAATCGATACCTGTTAAAGTATTTGAATAAATAATATAGAACTTGATTTATATAAAAATACTTTTATTTACGTACAAATACAATTTACAGAACTATTTCATTCGTTTCCTTCGGCAACAGCAGTGTTAATCAGTGCCGTCAACAGGTTTGCGTGTTTTATAGTCTCTTAAACGCAATCCATTAATTTTTCCTCGCTTACACGATTGCCACTTGGTTTATGGACAGAGCAAAGCTCGCTATCCTTCACTACTATCGTTATTAGACCAGTATTCAAATCCTTTTCTTCACATGTGGGATCCTGTTATTATTTCACTGGAAATAATTCTGTTAATTGGTTACTTTCCAATAAATTAATAAAACATACTCTTCAAAAATTGCATACGTAGTAGAAACTGGAGCATTATGAACTTCCAATCTTTGTACTTCCTCTTCGTTCACTAACTTCGTATCAGTCGCTGCATTATACTCAACACTAGATAGTTTAACTGCAACAAGAAATATGTAATCAAAAAGTAATATGTAACTGGTGGACCCCTTGCAAAATATTTTGCAAGTTACAAAACTTCTTTGTAACGTGTGGCAGGATCCATTAGGTAAAATTTAGATTTTTAAGTTTTTAAAACTACTCACACGTGATATTGCTGCATATACTTGACCATGGCTAAGTACTGGTTGTGGCAAATACGATATATTCCCACTTTATCCATAGTTTGTTTTTGTGATTTATTAATTGTCATCTCAAATGATAGGCGCGCAGAAAAATTTCTTTTCCGAAGGCAAAGAGGTAGTGGAATATTAGAATGTGTTAATCTATCATCATCATCATCATCATCATTTATGAGCCCACATTATTCCATTTTTGGACAAACGCCTCCCCTGGTTGTTGCCATTTTGTTCTGTCGAATGTAGTTCCCGTCCACTGTTTAGTGCTGTTCGTTCGATATCGTCTCTCCACCTTGATCGTGATCTACCTCGAGATCTTCTACCAGTCCTCGGTTTCTATTCCGTGACTTTCCTACTCCACCTATTATCTTCTCTTCTCATCAGGTGTCCAGCCCATTGCCACTTCATTCTGGCGATGTGAGTCACCACGTCTTCTAATTTAGTTTTATTTCTTAGCCAGGGAATTGGTTTTCTACCTCTCAGTCTAACTCCTGCGCGGACCTCGAAACCAGAACGTGGCAGGTTGCAGAAACAGAATAAAGGTCTTTCCACAAAGACCTGGCAGGTGACGGACTCCAAGCCGGACCCCAAGGGACAGCAGGTGGTCATCGCCATGTCAGAACAGTCCTGGACTCAGTTACAGGACGTTGACTACAGGCCCTTCCTAAACTTCTCCCGGATGTCCTTTAAGAAACTGGGTAAGAAGAAGGAGGAAGACGAAAAGAAAGATGGGCAGGCAGAAGAAGAAGGACCTTCTCAGGCGATGGAAGTGGAGGGATCTTTGGGACCTCCACTTTCACAATCGCCAGAGGAAATGGAGGTAGAGGGGCCTCGGGAACCTCTACCAACAACAGAAAAACCACAGACGGAAGGAACTTCAGAACCCCCCCAGGTGAAAGAAGGGGGAGGGTCTAAGGAACCTCCCTCTCCTTAAGCCCAGAAAAACCTAAGTAAAAGCTACAATGGCGCTAAAACTGCTACAGGTAGATATACACCATTGTAAGAATGCATCGGCGGTCTTACAGGCTTATGCCATCAAAAATAATATTGATATTATATTAATTCAAGAATCTTGGATTAAGAGTAATAAAATAATGGGACTATGAATGACCAAGAGCTAGATTCTGCACAGCTCCGATGAAGTCATGCCTAGAACCTGCATACTTGCTAAATCAAATTTGAATCTGATCACATTAAGAGACATTTCTTGTAGGGATCTTGTGGCAGTCAAAACCAAAATGGCTATGGAAGGGAACGAGAGCGAACACATCATCGGATCCGTATACCTCCCATATGACCAGCCAGGAGATCCACCAACTCCTGAGATAAGGAAGCTAGTAGGACACTGCAGAGGAGCGAATCTGCAGCTACTACTAGGATGTGACGCAAACGCTCATCACATAGCGTGGGGAAGCAACAACACCAACCCCAGAGGTGAGTCACTCCTTGATTTCTTTTTAGAAAATAGGCTCTTGACAATGAATCTCGGCAATGAACCCACATTTGTAACTAGTGTTAGAATGGAGGTCATTGATATAACTGTAGCCACCACAGCCATAGCAAACATGGTAGAAAAATTGTATGTATCTGAAGAACCATCGCTCTCGGACCACAGATACATCATATTTGACATCAAAACACCGGTGCTAACCGACCTGGAGTACAGGAATCCTAGAAACTGCAACTGGGGTTTATATAAAGAGAACCTCAAGCAGGCACTACAGGATTGCCCCTCCAGGGCCAGTAACACTGTTGAATTAGAAACAATGGCAGATGCCATCGCTGAATCACTGATAAATGCATTCGAATCGAGTTGTACTGCAACTTCCAGGAGGTCAACCAGATATGTTCCATGATGGAACGGTCGACTTTCAGAGCTGCGGGTGGAGACAAGAAGGCTATTTAACAAAGCAAAAAGGACAGGGAAGTGGGAACCTTATAAAGAAGTCCTTACAAAATACAATAACGAAGTGAGGAAAGCAAAACGATCCTCATGAAGGGAGTACTGCAAGAGAGTCGACAAGACACCAGAATGTGCAAAACTCCAAAAAGCGCTAGCGAAGGATAGACCACAAATAGTGGGAACACTGAAAAAACCTGAAGGAGGATACACGAAAACTGGGAAAGAAACACTGGCAGTTCTACTACAGGCACACTTCCCAGGCAGTATACTATTACAGGAAGATAACACCAGTGATCACGGTGTAGAAATACCCTTACGCAGAGCCACACAAGAGAACTGGAAGACAGCACATCAAGTGATAAACATAACAAAACCTAAATGGGCATTACACAGTTTTGAACCATTTAAAGCTCCAGGTGGGGACGGGATCTACCTGGGTAGATCCCATCTCTACTCACTCAGGGCTGGGGTAAACTATCCACCCGTCTATGTGCAATGCTAAGGGCAAGTCTGGCCCTAGGTTACATACCAGCAAGCTGGAGAAAAATGGGAGTGGTATTTATACCAAAGCCGGGAAAGGAAAGCTATGCCCAGGCTAAATCGTACCGACCACGGTATACACAAGACGGTATAGCAAGTCCCCGTCTGAAATTGGTCCGCCAGTACGCATATACGTCACTCGCATGACAGAAATGTGGCGGGAAGCATTCATCCCGTGCATGTTCCTATGCAGGCTGTGCCGGTGTTGCGTATTGTGTGAATTCATTGACAGCTTATTAATGAATTTATCGTAAAATTATAATAATAACCACTGCAATAACTTATCGTAACATTGTATATGTAATAATGTCGAACTGTGCAGTTGCTAAGTGCGGAAATTATTATAGAAAAACTAAAGGAAGCAACATCCGATATTTTAGGTTCCCTAAAAACGAAGATATGAGTAAACAATGGATTGTAGCTTGTAAACGAGAAGACCTGGTAAGTGTAAAAAATGATAAGTGTATAGCACCTAATAATTTCAGAAAAAATGTGGTCTTTTAAAATGATTAATAAAATAATGTATATGTAGGTTTAAGAGTAGTGGCGTATTTTTATTTTCTAGCTTATATTTGTTCCGTTCATTTTGAACCCAGTTGCTTTGAACTGCCACAACAACAACGGCTTCTTAATTATACAACAAAAAGTACCAGAGTTCTAAAACCAGATGCCGTTCCTACCCTTAATATTCCTGGAAAACGTACACCAAAAAACAGCGATAGCAGGTCACATAGACTGTTGAAGAGACAACGACATCGTGAAGTTAATGAGATTTTAAAAGATACAAACACTTACATTATTTGTTCAGAAAAAAACACAGCTCCGTTATCACCAGTGTTACCAAATAATACGAATGTTGACAGCCGATTACCTGAGGAATACACAGTTCAGTTATGCAATTCAATTGTCGCGAGCCAATCGCCAAGGTAATTTTTTTATAGAATAATAATTTAAGAAAGTATTTTAAAAATGTAAAATTCATTTTAGTACAAGTCAAGAGGTTATAGTGAATCTTAAGGACAGAATATCGGAACTGGAAAAGCAGAATTCTGAACTGAAACAGCAATTAAAGGAGGCAGAGAACGTCACTGCGAAAAAGTACGAAAATCTTTTGGCTAAGGTTTTCACAGCAGGTCAGATAAGAAAATTACTTCGTCCTAAACAGGGAGCATAAATTCGCTGGACCCCAGAAGATATCGCCTCCGCTGTGTCATTGAGAAGCGTGAGCCCCAAAGCGTACCGATACTTGCGAACTCATAACTATCCTTTACCGGCATTATCTACATTGAGAAATTGGGTAACTAATTTTGATGTAAGTCGAGGGTTGCTGAAGGGTGTTTTTAACTTGATGAGAAAAAAATCTCACGAATTAAAGGAAATGGAACGAATCTGCATTTTGTCTTTTGACGAAATTCATATTTCCAACAAAATCGAATTTGATAGGAAGAAGGAACAAAAAGTCGGCTCTCACAAGACTAGTCAGACTGTTATGGTGAGAGGTCTAGTATCAAATTGGAAGCAACCTGTGTATTACCAGTTTGATCAGCCTATGACCAAACCAATTTTGGAAACAATTATTGCGGAACTTTATAACTGTAGATTTGTGGTAGTCGGAATGGTTAGTGATATGGGCACTACTAATACAAAGTTGTGGAGCGCCTTAAATGTTGGTCATAATCAAAATTGCTTTTTCCATCATCCTATCAACCCTGAATTGAAGATTTTTGTTTATGCTGATGTGCCGCACCTACTGAAGCTCAGTAGAAATCACTTGATAGACCATGGTTTTAACATAGACGGCCATATTATTAATGTTGATTATTTTCAAAGCCTCTTACATATATCCACGTCTGAGTTAACATTGGTTCCCAAACTAACTCAAAGTCACCTTCAAGTACAAGGAGCAATGCGTCAGCGTGTCCGTCCTGCTGCACAATTGTTGTCTAATTCTGTAGCAAAGGCTTTGCATTATTGTGGTGAAAAGGGTCTTATGCCGAAAAACTGTTTCTGGCAGGAGGCTGCTGAAACTATGCAACTTTTTAATGACTGGTTTGATTTATTGAATTCCAATTCAAAATGTTTTGGAAACTGCCCGTCAAGAAATGCGTTTGGAACTGATATTGAATATCAAACAGATTTATTGCAAAGGATGAGTGCCCTTATTAATAAAATGAGAGTGGGTAACCACAGGGACCTTATTCCTTTTCAGAAAGGAATATTACTGTCAAACAAGTCTTTGATAGAGATGTATGATTATCTAAAAACTGCATATAAAGTCGAATACATCCTAACAGCTAGAATAAACCAAGACGTTTTGGAATTTTTTTTTCTTATATCAGAGGCATGGGTGTTACCAATGATCATCCTTCTCCACTCGACTTTCAGCACAGACTGAGGTGGTACATAATGGGAAAACATTCAGAAGCAATTTTCACCGAAAATCGGAATACTAGAGAGAGCAATGAAAGGTGTTTACTCAATATACTAGAAGATCAATGTAACAGTATTCCAACAGACAGCATGGATTCCAATGATATGGTATGCATAACTCATAAAATGCTTTCAAACTTAACAGATAATGTTGAATCGACAGATGTACCATACGAGGAGGAATCACTTATGTGCAGTTCATTTGTACAACCAGAATGCAAATAATGGAATCGTTTGAAATAAAAGATAAAATAAATCAGGAGGCAGTGCGATATATTGCTGGATATGTGGCTTTTAAATTTAAATCTAAATATACTTTAGGAATTCCGTCTTCTCAATCTCAACTAAACACTAAACATGCACCTGACTGGATTGATTTTATCTCCAGAGGATCGTTATTACAACCCTGTGATGAATTATTCGATGCAGCTTTAGTTCTGGAAACAGAGTTCTTTGCAATGCATGGGAAATCTTTATCACAAGAAACAAAGATTTTCCAAACTCTCGCAGAAAGAACAGCGTCCAAAGTAGGAACATCCAAGATACCATTTGAAGTACTTTTGTTACTGAGCAGAACTCGCACCTACATCCGGCTGCGAGATATTAACCGGCAGATAAGTTTCAAAAACTGTCAGAGAAAATTAGAGAAAAAAATTTCAAAATTTACCAACATCAAAAAATGATATTATTTTAGCGAAAGTAGTTTATTGTAATTTAATTTACATTAATGTGTGCTTCTTAAGATTTACATTGTTTATTTTTCTAAATAATAATTAATAAAATTAGCCAACATTAAAGTATACTGTACTGAGTGTCTTAATTTACTTATAGTAGTTTGTACATGTGTACTTGTTAAGGTTTACTTTTCTCGTTAGCTAGTGTATTATGTACAACATAGATTATTTCTAATAAATTTATACTTTTTTATGGCCAAAATATTTTTTTTGATACTCTAGTAATGCTTAGTATTATAAAACTTTTTATTTCCTAAATAAAATTTACTTTGAGAATAAATTAATTTATTCCGTAATTTGCGTATTATAGACGCAAAATAACTTTACTCGGCTAATAAATCCGTACAGGTTAACTTTAATTCGTTGTTAAAGTAAACAAAAGCGCCTCAAAACGTTAATGCTTATGACATTGTATTCAATGGTAAACAAATTTTGATGCGCTTTTGTTTATTTGCCTATTAGTTTACTGGGTAACTAAATTTACTCCACAAATAGTTATCTAATGATTTATTGATCATTTATAATACTGGCCATAATAGTTTTATAGCAGCAGAACAAAATACAAAATTCCTAGTGTATCTGTGCATTTTCTTAAAAACCTTTGTTTACGCGAGCGTTTCACTGGAGTTACGGGCCGTTGTCATGCGAGTGACGTCACGCATCTGCCGCACACTAACTACCCATGCGCGCTGTCATACCGTCTTGTGTATGCCGTGGTACCGACCAATAAGTCTGACGTCATTTATTCTGAAGACGCTAGAAAAGTTAATTGACAGGTATATAAAGGACGAAGTACTGGTGATTTCTCCATTACATAGATACCAATATGCCTACCAATCAGGAAAATCCTGCGAACTGGCTATACATGAACTAGGCAGCAAGAGAAAAAAACTATACAATCCAAAGAGCCTTTCTGGATATCGAAGGTGACAACACCTCGTTCGACTCAATTAATCTAGCTTTGAATAGCAGGGGAATAAATGACACGCTCAGCAGATAGATACTAAACATGCTTAAAAGCAGAGTCATAACCACTTCTCTTTATAAGACAACCGTGAAAGTGTCGGTGACCAGAGGGTGTCCACAAGGAGGGGTATTGTCACCTCTGTTGTGGAACCTCGTGGTAGATGACCTTCTACGGGAACTAGAGGAGAGGGGCTGATACACACAGGGTTACGCTGACGACATCACCATCTACATACACGGAAAATTTGAGGGCGTAGTATTCGAGAGAATGCAAATGGCCCTCAACATTGTGGAAAAATGGTGTGAAGCCAAGGGACTATCGGTTAACCCGGAAAAGAATTCGCCTCTGTCAATCACAAAAAGAAAGAAAATCAAGTATAGGAACTTAATACTATACGGAAAAGAATTACAGATGGTGGAGAAGGTCCAATATTTGGGTTTGATTTTAGACACCAAATTGACATTCAAACACCATATGGAACATGTTACAAGCAAAAGCTGCAGAGCATTCTGGACCTGCAGAATAATGTTTGGAAAAACATGGGATTGTCACCAAAAATGGTATACTGGCTCTTCACAAGAGTCATTATACCAACGATAACCTATGTAGCCTTGGTATGGTGGCACAAGGCAAGCAATATTGCAAACAAGAACTCGCTTAGCAAAATACAAAGAATGGCCTGTATTGGAATAACGGGGGCAATGTCAACAACCCCGACAGCCGCGTTAGAAGCCCTGCTGAACCTTCCCCCATTACACCTAAGGGTAGAGGCGGAAGCGAGACTAGGGGCATACAGGCTGAAAATACAAGGGTATGATCGCTTTCCTGGACATCGGGGATACCATACCGAAATCTTTAACCGATTACGTGAAAACCTCCTCCTGCAAATGAAGTCCGACAAAATAAAGACATCCTACCAGTTCGAAAAACCGTTTGAAGTATATCTTCCAGAGCGAAAAGAGTGGAACTAGGAAGAAGTCCTAACCAAACTAAAGGGAGAAGTCTGGTACACAGACGGATCAAGAACAGAAAATGGAACAGGTCTGGGCATTTATGGCACGGGACCAGGAAATGCAATGAGCATAAACCTGGGACAATATGCAACAGTATTCCAGACCGAGGTAACAGCAATTCTAACCTGCGTTCAATTAATGGTGCAGAGATCCTACAAAGGCAGGAGAATACATATCCTGACGGACAGCCAAGCAGCTTTAAAAGCGCTGTTATCCAACCAGTTCAACTCAGAACTGGTATATAAATGCCACAAAAACTGGTTCAACTGGGAGAACACAACAAACTTAGCCTGTTGTGGGTCCCAGGTCACCAGGGAATAATATGCAACGAAAAAGCAGATAAATTAGCAAAATCAGCCAGTACTATCCAGCTGATACGACCAGAGCCTACCTCTAACATAGCTTATAGCATGATCAGGGAGCAAACTAGAAGCTGGTTACGAGATAAACATCGCAAATTCTTGCACGACTACCCTAAAGCAAGGCACTCTAGGAACTTCATAGGGGAACCGTCCAAGAAAGCGAAGCTGGTACTCCTGGAAAATGGAAGGGAGAAAATAAAACACATAACAAGGATAACTACAGGACACTGTTACATGAACAAACATATGCACACAATAGGAGTGGCAACAAACACAGACTGTAGATTCTGTGAAGAGGAGGACGAGACTCCAATCCACTGGATATGCAAGTGCGAGGAACTCATAACTCTGCGACATAAATACTTTGGGGAAACAACAATCGAATCCGAACTGCTGATAAACACCTCACTAAACGCACTAGTAAGCTTTTTTGAGGACATCGGAATACCTCTGTGAGGCTAGATGAAGCACTGGGATGTGCACAATAGGTCTTTTAGGCCGCAGTGCAGAAAGGGGAACTAACCCAACCAGAAGTATATATAATAAATAATAATATAATAACCCCTAGCATCGATCTTTCCATGTGCCTTTGAGTTATTTTTAGTTTTGCTAGATTAGTTTCAGTGAAACTCCAGGTTTCGGATGCATACGTAAGTATGGGGAGAACACACTGATTAAATACCCTTGTTTTCAGATGTTGAGGGTATGACGACTTGAATATCTCTCTTAGTTTTCCGTACGCTGCCCATGCAAGTCGTATTCTTCTATTTATCTCAGTTGATTGAGGAGAATCCGTTGTAGTTAACTATTGATCTAGATATATATAGGTATATATTCTGCTACTATTTCTATTACCTTGTCACATACTTGTATAGGCACTGCATCGTCGCAATTTGACATTATCTTGGTTTTGTCTATATTCATTTTGAGTCCTACTTTCATCGCATCTTGGTGTAAATCTGTGACTAAATTTTGTAGGTCGGCCATATTATTTGACATTAGTATTATGTCGTCAGCAAATCTCAGATGCGATAGACATTCTCCGTTTATGTTTAAACCTTTTGTTTCCCAGTCTAGTGTTTTGAAAACGTCCTCTAGCAAGTTTGTAAACAATTTTGGGGAGATGGTGTCGCCTTGTCTAATGTCTCTTTTAACAGTAAGTGGGTTGGTTTTATCAAATGTGTGTATTGTAATTGTAGCGTTTTCATAAAGTTCTTTAGTTAGTTGTATATATCTATAATCAATTCTACATCTCTTCCATGCGTTTACCAGGGCCCATATTTCTATTGTGTCGAAAGCCTTCTCGAAATCTACGAAGGCCATGTAGAGGGGAATGTTATACTCGTATGATTTTTCCATCACCTGTTTTATAGTATGGATGTAGTCTATCGCGCTGTACCCTTGTCGGAAACCCGCTTGTTCCGGTAGTTGAAAAGTATCCAGTTTGTTTGTAACTCTGTTTGTTATGATTCTGGTCAGCAGCTTATATAGGTGTGACAGCAACGAAATAGGGGGGTAGTTTTTTAAATCATGCTTGTTTCCTTTGTTGTGTATTAGGATTACCTTCCCGGTCTTCCATTGATCCGGTGTTTTTCTTGTGTCCAAACATTGATTGAACAATTTTTCTAAGCAGTTTAGATTGATGTTTCTGCAGCTTTAATCATTTCGATTATTATGCTGTTGAGTCCTGCGGCTTTATTAATTTTCATCTGCTTTAGAGCGGTTTTAATTTCGTATTTTGATGTAGGTGGAATATCTTCTGTGTAATGTCGAGTAAGGGCCGCTCGTCTGGCTCTGGGGCTAATATTTGGCTGCTGTATTTTGGACGAGTACAAGTCCGAGTAGAATTTTTCTATGTATCTTAAGATTTCCTCTCTGCTTTTTATTGTTTTCCCTGTTTCATCTTCTAGGTGGGTGGTTTCTAAATTTCCTATTCTGGTTTTGTTCCTGAAAACTTTTGGTCCTTTATTTGCTTCTATTGTATCTTTGATAATTTTTTCATTGTACGCTGCTACATCCGTTCTTACTGTCTTTCTTATTTCTTTGTAAAATTTTTTAAGATCTTGAGTTGTACTAGTCCTTACTTCGTTTCTGTTTGCTATTATTTTTTTTTGTTTCTTCCGTTAATTTATAGGAATTCTTTCTTGTGGGCATATTGTAACACCAAAATTATTTATTTCATATGCCACGGCAGCTACCTTTGCGGAAGCAGGTAGTAGGTTGAATAAAAGTCAGGTTGAGGGGTAATTCGAATTTAATGTGGTTGTTGTTAGTATTTAACAGACATGGTTTTTAATAATGCGATCGACGTTAAAAGTGAAAGGTAAAACTTCTCTTTTCCTTATTTGAATTGCTCTAACACGGCGAGTTCAATCTTCATGATGAGCTGTTATGTAGGTGCCTCGGAACGTGCAGCTCTTGGCTTCAATTTTGCAAAAAGGCCATAATGACGCCCCAAGATGGGTGGATGCGGTTGGAATTATTTACAGCGTGCGTGGCTCCAAATTTGACCCCAAACTAAAAACCTTCACGCGACTAATTAGTGAAATTTAATAACAACAGAAATATTCTTACCGGTTGGTCGGTTTCTAGTATTCAAAGGGTAATTTTAGGGTGCTTAAAATATGCCTTGAGCAACCCTTCAGAAAATGTTGGTACCGCAGAAAATGCGTGTATATGCTTAGACGGCTTCGGCAAAAGTGCCTTGAAACCCATGGCCTCGAAAATTTTAGAAATTTTGCGGACACGCGCCGTAAGAGCAACTCGTGTATCAGTCTTAATATATCCCAAGTTATTTTTATGTTACAATATTCTCGAAAGTGCTTCTTGCAGCCTGTGTTATGTTGTCAACTATATATTTATTCAGTTCATCAGCGTTCGGATTTTCATCAATAGGGTTATTTTCAATTGCTGTATCTAAATTAGTTCTATAGGTTTCTTTCTTTAAAGATATCAGATCTAAAGGTATGGTTTTATGTTTGGGCGAGAACATCTTCTTTCTTTCTAGTTTCGTGTTTATCGTAATTAGCGCTCGTACCAATCTATGATCGCTAATCTGTATTTTATTAAGTACCATTACATCCGTTACTATTCTTCTTTTATCTGTAATAATAAAGTCAATTTCATTCTTGGTAATCCCACCGGGACTTTCCCACGTCCATTTTTTATGTTGTTTTTTTAAGAAGAAGGAATTCATGGCTTCTAATCTGTGTTGTTCTAGAAAGTTGACAAGTGTTTGTCCTCTATCGTTCCTATTCCCTACTCCATATTTTCCGATACTTGTTTCTCCTATTTGTTGTTTTCATATTTTCGAGTTAAAGTCTCCTATGAGGAATGTGTAGAACGATTTGTCTTGTTGTGGTGCTTTCTCCAGGTCTTGATAAAGTTCTTCTACCTCTTGGTCGGAGTAAGATGAGGTAGGAGCGTAAATTTGGATTATCTTCAGGAAGTACTTCGGCGTGATTTTAATAGTAATATATACTACTCTAGATGATATTCCTACCATTGAATCACCTTTGTGAAATAGTAGCTTCCCAGATATTAACTCCAGAGCTTCTTCACCTTTTCTTCTTACCTCGCTGAAACCTATAAAATCCCATTTAATATCTTTTAGTTCTTCTTCCAACAGTGCTATTTGGTCTTCGGAATGTAGTGATCTTGCGTTTAGAATACAGATGTTCATCTTCACAGGGCATCTGCTCTTATGTTTGGGGTTGTGCAAATTTTTGCCCCTCTCAGAATCCATGGGGCAGACCGACTGGTCGGTGTGGGACTGTGGATTTCGAATCCTACCCACCTGGGATATATTTAAATTCGCCATTTCCATCTCATAATATTTTAGGGAGTAATTAGCAATTAAAACGCCGCGATTGCTAAATGCGTGTTGGCGAGTTTCAGCCAGCCGCCCAATCTGGGTACAGACGCTGTTGGCAACCGCCCAATCTGGGAACAGACGTTGCCTAGCCTGTTGGTCCGCGGGAGGTATTTCATTTCCCTCCTACTCTGCATATTTACAGAGCATTCCCCTATCCGCCACCTGGGGACGCGCCCACTAGGAGTTTCAGGCTCCCCCGTGGAGGAGGTTTATACGAGGTAATAATACTCTTCTGCCTGTGGCTTGTCCATTTAATACCATTTCTCAAATAGATTGCGTACCATTAATCTTATCTCATCTATTAAACCAGCAGACACATTTAAAATGTTTAAGAGAATATCTATTAATCCTATTTTTAGTGTTAAACAATGTGGATATATTCCCCTAAAATTTAACGAATCTAGAAATTCAGAAAATTATAAAATTTTGCCGTTATGTGTTACCATTGTATTCACACCCAATATTGGTTTTCGTATTCAGGAAAGAGAAATATAATTTTGTTGTTGATTTCATCGCAATATTCGTTTTTTAGATCTAAAATTGAGAATTTTGAGGGCCGCTGTGCACGGAATTTTGTTTTTGCAGAAGCTTTTTTGCAACTAACTTCGCCAATTGGAGCTGGTTTAAATGTCCAAATATTCGCTTCTACACCAAAACTCCGCCAAACAGCGTGGAGCACACAAAGAATTAAAATCAGACTAACTCCCCCATCAGATTATAGAAAAACCGCGCAAGATGTAAAAATGAAACGAAGGTCGAAGCGCAAAATCCAAACACCACCAAAAAAAGTATTCGCCAACCTAACCAATTTCGATGCGCGCGAGCTGAATATCGGCACTAAAGGTTTGTTCACAGAGTACCAACCGCTAAGAGAGCATTTACACCGTAACACCCTTTGGTGGTAAATTCCACAAATACCTGAAACTGGTTTGGCCTATTTGTAAGACGATCGAATATGCCAAATTTCAACTTCCTATCTGTAGTTGTTGACTCGTTAAGGCAATCTTTAAAAAACAGATCTATCTCATTTAACTCTTTTAAGTAGATGCATTCTGAAAAACCCTGAAAATGGTTTGACACTTTAGACACATCTACCCTATTTAATCCCTTTGAAAGGATACATTTCGAAAAATCCTGGAAATGACTTAATTCGATGTGTAAAACGAACTACTCTGCCAAATCAACTTTCTACCTACAGCAGTTGCCGTATTATGGCGATCTTTAGAAAAACACATCTACCCCATTTAACCCTTTAAGCCTGAAATTGATTTGACCTAATTTGTAAAACGATCTAATATGTCGAATTTCAATTTCCGGCATGTCGTAGATCATTTGTGGTTATTTTTAGAAAAACACTTCTGGACTATTTAACCAGTTTAAGGGAATGTATTTCGAAAAACCCTAAAAATGATTTCCGATTAGTAAAACGATCTAAAATGCCGAATTTTTACTTACTGCTTGTAGTAGTTTTCCCGTGGACATATTTTGATAAATAGATTTGTTTCATTTAACCCATTTCGGGGATGAATTTTCCAAAACCCTAAAAATGATTTGACCCGATTTGATTTTTTTTTAATATGCTCAATTTCAACTTCCTATACTTGTGGTAGTTTCCTTGTGGCGATATTTAGAAAAATAGATTTGTCCCACTTAACTCCTTTCGGGGATGAAATCTGTAAAACCTTGAAATGTACTTGATCTGATATGTAAAGCGAACTAATATGTCGAATTTCAGCTTTCCACCTGTAGTAGTTTCCTCGTTGTAGATCTTTAGAAAAACAGATTTCACACCGTTAGCTCCTTTGAAGGAATGAATTTCGAAAAGCCCTGAAAATAATTTGACCCTATTTGTAAAAAGAACTAATATGGCGAATTGCAACTTTTTACTTTCCCCAGATTCTGTTATGTAACGATCTGTGAAGTAAAAGTCAATCTTGTCGAATAGAAGGTAAAAAGACTAAACTCCTTTGTAGACGATATTGTTTAGTATAGTATAGTTTTCCCTTCTGGTTTGAGCACCACTAAGTTGTTTGGAGAACTGACCCCTAAACAGTCCAGATAAAGTTGACCGAGAAAAAGTCTTCTCTCAAGTCGACCTCAGCCTGGTTTAGCGACTGTCCCTGCACCTTGTTGATCGTCATGGCGAAGCAGGTTTTGACGGGAAATTTCAGTCTCTTAAATTGAAAAGAATAGTCTGAAAGAATAAGGGGTATTTGCGGAATGAAGACTGTCTCCTCTTCTCCAAAACCTATGAAAGTTGTGGCCTCAGTGACGTTTCGATGTGGAGCTTTTACCAGCAGTCGAATTTGGGAGTCTTCACGTTTCTCAGTAGTATAATGGGTGCTCTAACTTTTAAAGGCAGGCGATTTGGAAGAAGTCCGGGAGGGTAAAGAGTGTGGAGAAACTCAACGTGGTAGTGCACTGTGTCCTCTGCCTCCACCAAAGCGTTAATCGACTGATAGATCTTTTCCTCCGAATGAAAGGCTTCGAGGTTTGTGTTGTTGATTTCTAGTGCCTTATTATCCTTCAGAGTGACAATCGCCCTTTTTCGAAGCCAGGACACAGGTTTTGCTGTTATGTTCTTGATGTCGGAATATATTATGTGAGGTTGGCGACATCTGTCACGGCTTGACATAGGTTTCCGTTGCCGAGTTTTAAGAAAAGTTTGGACTATTCGACCTTGGAATATCCTCTCAGGTGAACCCTTATGTAAATTCAAGACAATATGTCCTTATTGTACTGATACTGCATTTAAATATCATCGTCGAGCAGATAAAACCACAGTAAATATAAAACCATCCATTGCAAACTATTTTGCAACTTATAACACTAAAATTTTAATTTTTAAGTTTTTAAAACAACGCACACGTGACATTGCTACATATAATTGACCATGGCTAAATACTGGTTGTCCTTGAGTTTATCCTAGCGATTTATTAATTGTCATCGCAAATGCTAGGCGTACAGAAAACTGTCTTCTCCGAAAGCAAAAAGGTAATGTAATATCAGGTGTTAAATCTATAGGGTAATCTATACCAGTAGACACATTTGAATTTCTCAAGAGAATAACAATTGCCGCTATTTTTAGTGTTAAACAATGTGGAGGTATTTCACTGACATTTTACGAGTCTAGAAATTCCGTAGAAAATTGTAAAATGTCATTATCTGCAATTGCAATCACACTCAAATATTTTTTTGCATAACCAGGTAAGAGAGATATAATTTTGTCGTTAATTTCATCGCAATGTTCGTTTTTTGGCGCTGAAATTGAGAATTTTGAGATAGTAAGGGTGTTCCCAAGAGTTGACAAACTATTACCAAATATTTCTGTAATGATGTCCTCTTTGGCAATTAGTTGAGATGTTATTTTAATTGTATCCTTTTCATCTGTAATCGTGGGGTATTCTCCATTTCAAATTTGCAAGAGAATGGGCGATGTTTAGGTACATTGGATTAATAATGAACTGATGTACAGTCAAGATTCACTCACACACACTACTTTTCGAAAGGAAAGATTGTTTTTTTTTAATTTGCTGTCACTTTGACGTTTTCCTAAGAATTTAGCAGGCCGTATTTTACACAAACAAATTTGAGCAGTAGAGTGGTCCATTGCAAAAATCACCAGAACATCGCAGGTCGACTTTGAGAGTTTACTTGTTCAACTGCTGCGCGCTGCAAAGGTACGTCACTTACGCGCTACAATATTTTGGTTTTTCTCTAAAAGTTATGCAGTTATTTGCAATTTAAAACTTTTGTACACATCTACACGGTGACGGCTTTCATTTGAAAACAGAATTATCTAAATCGGCAAGGTGAAAGTCTCAAAATAGATGTCGAAAGAAAACGCTTCACGTTTTAAATATATAGATAAGGGTTTGGGGGATATTTCGTGGTTTGATTTTTGCTTAATCGGGAGCCGTTTTTTTAACCTTGGATGAGTAAAATTAAGCTAAATAAGTGCAGGGAAGCATAACTAAAGTAACAAGGAGTTGAAAAAAACGAACTTAATTTTGAGATTCATACTTTTTTTTGACTCACACTCGAGTGCACAAGTAATGCTCTCAATTAGCTTTGTATGTCTGAAACACGTACTATTTCCGTTGGTTTGCATGGCGTGTATTACTTCCTTTTACTACTATAAAGGAAGTATTGGATTCACCCCAAAAATTCGAAATTGAGTTTTCAACAGATCTTTACGTTTTAGAGTCCCCTGATCCCAAAAAACATATTTTTTTTCATTGGTCTGTCTGTCTGTCTGTGTGTCTGTCTGTCTGTGTGTCTGTGAACAGAATATCTCAAAAACTAAAAGAGGTATGGCATTGAAACTTCATATATAAGTTTTGTGTACTATGTAGATGAGACAGCAAGCTTTTGAAGAAAATCGCATAACCGGAAGTAGGTGTTTACTCTTGTGATTTTTCAGTTTTTTTCGATTTTTTCAAAAACGGCTCAAACGATTTTTTTTAAATTTTACATTTTTCTTACATTTTTAATGGGTATTGATGTGAGATAGGTGATTTTCCAGTTGAATACTTCTAAAGTGGGTTTCTTTTGTTTTTTTTTCTATTTTTTTATTAACTCCTATTTTAAATAAAACACCCGGTATATTATTACATTTTTGAATTCACCTTAAAATTCTAGAGAAAATTTGTCTCTTCAACTAACACTCGATTTTGTACCGTTTTTGTAGAATTTGTAATTTTTGAAAATTTTTAACAAATGGTTAAAAATTAAAAATGAAATTTTTGACTAATTATAAGATCACTGTAAAAGGAAGTTGTGTGAGTGTATCACACCAGATTTTTTTTTCTATACGTTTATTGAAAATTTCAATATAGAGTTATTTTGATATTTTCTGGATGTTATAAAAATGTTCTTTGTATACATGTAGGTTTTCTTGACATCCTATGCACATCGCCCTGCACTGTCTTTGCCATTTTCATATCATAATTTCTCTTTTGGCGGAATTTTACTTTAGCTAAATTATTAAGAGAATCAGAAACGACATATTTTTTGGCCTTAGAAGTTTATTTGTTCTTGATATTGAAAACGCCCTTGAATTTGAGGGTTGCTTTAAATTCTAAAGTCGCAATAATTAGAAAATAAGTAAATAAATAACAAAAATACTGACAATATATTTGCTAATTTTGAATTTCCTTGGAGCTATTTTCTGAATAATACTTTACGAGTATATGTTGTGTATATTTCCATTTCATTCCAAGCTCTTTCTCCAATTTCTGTTTATTTTCTATACTTACTACATTTTTATAGAAGAACTCCACACAGGCTCATGTTCAACAATTGTAATCAGCAACTACATGCTGCTACTGGCAGTGTGTGTCAAACTGAGACCTGGAAGACCTTAACAGTAAGTACTAATGTCAGCTAATACCACAAAGAAATAGAGAAAAATACCTAACAGTGTTGGCGAAAATAAGACGGACTAAATCAAGCGATTAAGGATATTGCAGAGAAACTGAAAAGGAACTATTGAATTTAGAGAGCTAAGGGAAGAAAAAAGATAAGTGGGATGGCAATATGGCACAACTCTCAACTAAAATTTAAAATTAGGGAAAAGGGTGACAATGTAAGATAACAAAAACAATTTTCCATAAAAGAAATTGAGTTAGAAAGCCGAAACAAAGGAGCTGTGGTGGAACAGTTTTTAAGAAAAGAATTGAACACAGAAGCCAATGTGAAGACATGCTACACCATAAAATGCAAGGAAGGATAAAGTATTATAACTGCTGAACGAGTTACTTAAGCAATGGAACAAGAAAGTATCAGAAAAGTAACTTGAAATTCTTAATTTTATTTTTTTTAACACACTGAATCAAAACAAGACACCCTGTATAGTGCCACAACGATATCACCGACTGCAATGTTATCACCAAAGCAGTACCAGCACCTAATGTTTATTTCCTGAGTTTTTGTTTCGAAGATGTTACTTGGTTTATATCATTCTCCTTTAGTCGTATGATTCCATCAGGAACAAAAGGCATCTCACGACTTTTCGCTGACATAACTCACAGACAAGGTTATCAATCTTACACTGTTCTTAGATTTCACTATTTTCACCATTTGTTATAGTAATTTACATTACAAGACCGTTACTTGGAACTTTACAGGCGAGCACAGTAGTTAAAGAGCGAGCGAAGCGAGCATGTTATCCGTGTGAGCCAATAAAGTTCTAGTAATGTTCTTTTTTTGTAAAACATTGTTTCCATAGATAAAACATTTCTTTAGGGGCAAGATCAGTAAAAAGTTAAATATTAGTTATGTTAGCTGCACACTACTTTTACTAATTCCTTGCATTTCTTCTTGAGCCGTTATTTTAACTTCATGCCAAGGCAAGTTAATTGTCTTCTCCAAGTTATTGTTAATTTTGTTATGTCGAAGAACAGTTTTTCCAGGGCGTACTCTAGCCACTTCAAGCGACGCCGACGTCTTCTGATTATAATCTCTACTGCGTCCAGCCCTGTTTTACTCCATAGCTTTGTTTTGGATAATTGGTTAGGCCAATATATCTTCACAACCTTCCTCAAAGGTTTATTGATAAAAGTCTGTATTTCCTTTATTTGCAGTTTTCGCAGAGCCCAAGTTTTTAATCCATATCAAAACACACCCATGAGTCATGACATTCGCATTAAAAATAAGGATTTGCCATCCATATTTTAAGTAGAATGTTGAATGAATTTTGGATTTTTTGGCCCTGTTTACCCATTTATCCAATGTGCATTTGAGGTAATTGAAATGGTCAATATTTTTGGTGTTTTTGCTATTCATCATTATCTCTCTCCTTTCCACTGTGTTTATTCTTAGACCTTTTATTTTGTTTGCTGTTTATTTCCGAACCTACAGTATCAGCCATTGTCTTGAGCCTATTTCTCCTTTGCTGCAGATGATTAACTTTCCTGGTGATGAGGCAGATAACGTCAGCATATTCTATACAATTTCCAATTGTGTAAATCTCCGTCTCAGTTGTAAACCGTACAAGCGGTCCATCCCAGCACCGGCATCCTTGCGGAGCACATTTACCTTAGGTGGTCTGTTACTACGAGACATTTTAATGGATTTCGTATCCGTACAGCCTCCGTAATTAGGCTAATTGACTACGTGTCCATACGGTCTTTGTAAGTAGGGCGGTTGTGATTTTGCCACGCAATCATATACGGTTATCATAATAGAAGCATAAAATACAATTTATAGTTATATTTTTTATTAATAATAATATTTAACTTTATTAGCAAGTGCTAAGATACTACAAGAAACAAAAATGAAATAAACTTATATATACTAAATTAATATACCAATATTGTAACACACTTTCAGGTCAAAGATATAAGTAGAGGGAAGTGGATGGTTCTGGAACCTCCCCCCACCACTTGACCTTGAGTTTAAGGCAAGGCCACGTTCAAGCCCAAGGTCACATGCAAGGCGAGGCCACGTGCAAGCCCAAGGTCATGTTCGAAGCGAGGCCACGTTCGGAGCGAGGCCACGTTCAAGGTCAAACCCGCGCTCGAGGTTGAGGCTACTTTAAAAAAATTCAAGGTCAAGATCGCGTTTACGGCCAAGGGCATAGAAAGAGCTAAGTAGTGCTTAGAACAGACTGCGCTTAACATATTTATTTAAAAAATTAGGCATGAAGTAAACGCCTAGGATACTTCATGTCTAAATTATGACTCGACTAGGATTCGAACCTAGGTCTCCCTGTATATCTGCAATCTGCAGCCGAGGGTATCTTTACCTCTAGACCATCGAGTCGGATAGAATATTTGGTTATTCATCCAGAGTACCTTCGTAGAGTGAAAGATACACATAATTTAATAAAAAAGTTATATTTAAGATGCACATACAAAGAGTAATTACAGTAGTGGCTAGACTAAATGATTATAATACCAACAGATTAAGAAATACGTTACAGACATACACATTAGAGCGAATAAAATAGTGCTTAAAACAATAGTAGATATACAGCAGGAATTATCCGCGGGCGAGAGCAGCTTCTTCAAGACATCAGGTTTATTTTTTAGCAAAATCGTTTGCCAATTCGTATCTACCGCATATGAAGGGAAATGGTATTTTATCTTGAACGTTAAAACGTTATGTTCAGTAAAGTTGTTCACTTGTATTTTAAAAACGGAAATAGTTGTCAAGGAACTGGTATCCATTTTACGCCACGTCACGTTGTGCACTCCATCATTGTAGGCGAAAGAAGCTGAACTGCACCGCGGCGGTTGAAGGACGTAGAGAATCCCATCATGAACTGCAGCGAGAGCAACCAAAAATTGTATTGGTAGCATGTTCAACAAGTCGATGGCAACTAGTGAATGGTTTGGCGCCGCACTTTGCATCACTTATGACAACAGCAACCTTTTGTTTTGTCGGCTACACCCGTTCCATTGTTGCCAGCCACATCTACTCCTGGGGAAAAATGCAACGCATCGAAAAGTTGATAAGTCAAGTCTTCGATGGTTTGTATTTGCTGGTAGACCTTGGCAATTTTGCAGTTGGGTGACCAACGGAGGTGTTCAGATAGGGGTTTGTCATTGCGCTCCCAGCCAGAAATTTGAACTCCGCAGTGGAAACACTGTACGCAATTAATCGTGTCGCTGATGCAAAAGAAACCGGCACCTGCTAGCGATTCTGGAGTTTGACCTCGACTCCAATCGCCGAATGTTCGTAGCCGTTTGGAGTAGCTCCCAAATTCTGGATATCGAGGTTCTGAGCTCATGATGGCAACTAACTACGCACACGTTTGTGAAAGTTTTATATTCTACAATTCAAGGTCACAATCTCGAAACTTTAAAATAAAACCACAGAAATATTTCTAAATATATTTATTTCCAAGTATATGTTATATATGTAACTTCCCCATCCTCCAGTAGGCCTAGGTACCGGTCCACTGGCTTGAAGATGTTGGTCTGCCACCACACAGCTGACGATCCGTCGAAGACTGCAGGCCACGTCCGTAAGGTGGTCGTCTCCGCTAGGGTCTCTCCTTGTAGGTTCAAGGCGTACTCCATTGTGACCACTGCCTGGAGAGACCGTTGAGAGGATGCTGGAGGGCAACTAGCCAAAAACCGACGAAAATGACGGTAAAATTGTTCTGCATTCTTAAAGTTAGTCGCCATAGCTGCTTGATGATTATGGTAGGTGCTGGAGGATTATGATGACTGTTACAGAAAACAGGCAACTTAATATAGGAGCGTAGTCAAGGATGGGAACGTAGAAGGTCAAGGGTCTTACCTTGAGATTCACATATAAAGCGTAACGTTTTTCCACCACAGCTACCAGTCATCATGCCTGATATTGTTGTTGATGCGCTCTTTGAAGATGCTCCCACATTTTACAAGGAGTTTGAATACTTCATCACCTCCGAACCGCGACCTCCATCAGCTCGTCAACTCCAGGCTGCCGTAACAATAGACTATTCCATGAGTCTTGGAAGCGAGCGCCTATGGCAGTCGACCCTCCTGAGGACGTTACCCACCACATACGAGGGTGACCCATTCCTGTGGTGGCGGCGGCATGTAGAGGTCCCCATCCAGCGCTTTCTCGCTCGGCTAGCAGATGGGGATGTAGTGTATATTACTTATTGTTGGTTTGATTAAATATATGTATATAAAGGTGTCTGCGTTTTTTATTACACTCCTAGCGACGTCTATGATTATTGATATTTTATAAGTAGAAGCCCACGCTTTCGGTATTCATATCTAGTTCGACGCTTGAGTAATGCCTATCGATAAATTTGGCAAACATATGCATGCGAATTCCACGTCACACCCGCAGGTGTTTGTGGTTGAAGAGCTAAGCGAGCCTTTATATTATGAACGAGATTTACAACTAGTATCCATTGCCGTCAATGATGATAGATGGTACATCCTAGCGCATGGTGACATCGAATATACTATTCCCTTCCGTGAAGCTGAAATAACAAAAGTCTTACTTTATCCCGAAAATACCGAAATTTATATCAACAGGTTGGGATCATATAAATTACACGAAATGATCGGGAAGACATTAAAAAAGGGTGATATGCTAAAATTTTGGGCAGTCAAGCCAAATATGTTATATGTGGAATTTCAACTCAAGGTTCCCATAATTGTTGAGTCCAAAAAGGTAGTGCAGTAAACATGACTTCAAGGTCAGCGTTTACGGTCACCTCCTACCACATGTAACCTTGGAAATGTGAAAATAAAAGCGCGTAGAAGAGTCTGCAAGGGTAGTAGCATCCGATAGTGGTGCAGAAATGGAAGCCTTGTTGAAAGCTATCGAGGTAGTTCAGAGTAATAAAGCAAGAAAGCCGCAACCACTGCTCTGTCCAGAACTTCTGAATAGCAGGACGTACAAATTAAATAAATCAAGTTCTAAGTACGTGAGTGTAGGGTTTGATTGGAGTTCGCAATTTAACCCAAGTATTATAATACGGGGTGCCAAAAATGACTGGGTGCAGTTAAATGAATGGGAGTGGACAGCCCTAATTGCAAATCAAGGAGTGATTTCCAACTACTTCTATTCTCTCGACGGTGAGTGGCCAGCTCTGGAAATAGGAAAGAAGAGGATTGTATTTGAAGCGATCCAGACAAGGAAAATAATCAAATTGGAGGAAGTGGGCTTGTCAGAGGTGCGTTTAGCTAGCGAAACTGTAGAAGAACTGTGGCGCTTGCAGAAACTCGTGGAAGCGCGATTCGCACAATTAAAAGCGTTACACTTTGAGAGTTTCTATAAAGAGATAGTGAAGGGTGTGGCAAACCTTTGTGGAGACTGTTTAGTAAATGTATGGTCTGTAGTGGATCAGCTGGAGGAGAACTCTGAAAAGACTGCGTGTATGGTGGAAGTGTTAACGTTTGCGAGTTCTATGGTAAAGTGCGACATCGAAGTGGAAGCCCTGAGTCGTCAGTTGGCAGTGTAGTCATGTGGATGAATTATAGAGAGGCTGCTCGACCGGCTGCTAGAGACGTACCTAGTGCAGTTGAACGATTAGTGAGTTCGTTAAAGGATTTAGCTTTTGAAGCGTCGCGCGAAGTCATATATGGGTTAGGACGTTCCGGATTCAGTGACGAAGAGTTGTATAAAAAAGAAAAACAGTACAAAAACGGTGCTGCTGTCGGTCAACTATTCTTAGACAGAGCCATAAATGAAGGCCTCCTTGTAGATTTAATGGATAGTCTTGGCCTAAAATGGCATATGTGTGAAGTAAAAGCCTTTATAGAGAGGAAGGAAAATGAAGAAGAGCGTGCAGTTTGACGACTCGAAGAATAAGATTTATAATTTGCATACGTGGACGTATGCTTATCGAGAAGCTCGAAAAGGACGGTGGGAATGGGCAGGTGTGGATAGGTTGCGATTCCATCGGAGGATACTTACTATGGATGAAGTGCTGCGAGACGTCTTGTGCGTCGAACATAGGCAGACAATTTATGTAGAACGCTTTTCCAGTAGTACGTAGATGTTTAATCCATGTAGTTAAACTATATATTGTAAACAAATAAAAAACAATAAAAATTAAAAAGGTTGTTTTATTCCATTATGTAGTGATTATAAATATGATACACGTTAGATAAAGCGCAATAACAAATCGGTTTGGAATGATATAAACAAGCGGGTTGTGATGGGGTGAGGGCCGGTCTTTCTTCCACTTCGATGATTGGGATGGTAGTAAAGCGGCGTAGAAAAGTTGCCTTTTCTCGACCTTTCACATATACTTCGGTGGCACCTTGCAGAAGACGTCGCAAGATTGCAGGAAACATGTATGCTGGAGTAAATCCCTCATTCCAGTCGATGCAATGGTGATTAGTCATTACCCAGTGGGCTTGTTGTTGTAAATGAGGTGTTAAGGAATGGAGGGCGAAAGGGGGTTTAAAAATGTGGTGAGATACTGAGGTACCGTCGTAGGAGGCCAATTCTTTTGGGGTAAAGTGCTTATCGGACGTCTTAAAACCTTGAATATCGATAATGATCTTCATCGTATTAGGTATAGAGAGCATGGTCTAGTTACGCTAAAAGTCGAGGTGCAACTGAAGTGTTTTGCGAAATTACAGTTGTTTAACTGCTTTTGACAATGCGTTGTAAGTAAAAACCCGATCGTGAAGAACGAGACAATACGCAGTTGTGTTGGCTGGCACGTTAGCGGAAGTTTCAAATTCAACACGAAAAACGACAGCGTTTGCATGAAGGTAGTCTTTTTGATGGGAACAATCGATTACAACAATGGGCGCCTTGTCTGCAAAGTCATGGCGGGAGAAGAAGGGCTCATCGATTTTGCTATAATAAGATGATTGAAACTTGGAATACATGTCGTATAATGTTGCGTAATGATTGAGTGCATAATTGTTATGTAAATTGTCGTATGGGAATCGTTCGGTGTTCAGATAAACTCGGAAATTAGTAAGACCAATTTTATCGAAATTAGCATTGTCCTTAGCGATTAGCCCCGAACGACCTGATTGAAACCCTACGATGACATATCTGGGGGTTTGTAATTTTGTGCTTGTAGCGATAGCGTGAGAATGTTGAGTCACAGCATGAACACCGGGTATGATATGAAGCTGCCAGCTGCGAAATGCGACTTGAGTGTCAATATTTTTATCGATGTATTTGGTCAGGGCTAATTCTTGAGCAAGACCTGGAGTGATATGAGGAACCTTCCAATATAGTTTGTCAATCGTAACTTTAGCCGTCTCCCCTACGGTAGCACTGAATACGGCGTCGGCATCGGTATTGCTGCGAATTAATACGAGTTCTTGTCGAATGTTAAGTATAACTTTACCATAATCTTCGGCGAATCCTAACAGCATTCTCAACGGTATGCAGGCACTAAAGTTACCTTCCTGATCGGTAATGGCAGGATCGCCGGCGGCAAACCAACCTGCATTTTGAAGCTTTTTAACGTCAGCGGAACTGTAGGACACATATCCCTTAAGAGTAGACGTAATACCAGGTTTGGTGACAGAGTCGACAACGACGCCATTGATTTCGTATCGGATTTCGCTAAATAAGTGAGCCAAACCATTGTTAAGGAATTTAGCCGTTGTAACTTCACCGTTTTCCTTCCGCAACTTTCCCTCTAGGTACAGATAGCTCAGGCCGGGAAGAGTTGACATATCTTCGGGAATTGGAATTCGAATTTCATCGTTATAGTCAAAACGGTTTGTATACGGTTGATGTGTGTGCAATTGATTGCTAATGATAGAAGTGTCGACGAGGACTCGCTCTCCAATATTTAAAATACTCATTACACTATTGTAAAGCCTAAGGACCGCAAGAAGTCTCTGTTTGCTTTAGTTAGCTGCGTGGCGGACGAAGCCCTACTGATCTTACGAGGGTGTGGGCGACGATTCTTATAGGAAGTGAAGCAGGGGCGGTACGGAGTGGTGAATTGAAAACCCATTACAGTTTCTTTAAATGTAATGTTACCGTGACGGTCTCCTTACTAAAACTGACAGGATTATCCGATTGGTCTAGTATTTTAATAGTTAAGTTAGTGATCTGTTTCGTGCTGATCGGTAGATAGATGACTGGGTTAGGGGTTTCCACTATTTTGTACCCGGGTGGTACTATGGGGAAGAATTGGTGAATGATATGGCCGGGCTTACCATTTTTATATGAACCAACGGAGATGTTGCAATGAATAAGAATCGAGTTGATGTTCAAAATTTTCGTAACATGTTCAGCTGTGTGCCACCTATCTGCAGCATAAACTTTTTTCTCAAAGCCTAACATGTCCCGGATAGTATTGTCGCTTTGAAAGTCGATTGGAACGGTGGACTTTATTTCGGTTTTTAAGGTGCTGTTGTTTCCACGTAGCAGTACCTGTTTAACACCCGCATCAGAATCGAGTTGGTTATGTAAAAATTCAGCAATGTCCGTAATTTCATATGCTCCCTCCGGTATAATAATAGGAGGTTCTCCAACAAGATGAAATTCATTGTTGGGAGGTCTAACGTTTGGAATAGTATAGTAGGTTTCGAAACTTAACAATCCCAAGACGTATTCGCTACCATCGTCTAAGAAAATGGGAGGGTCAAAATTTGCAGTAAGAACAGATGAATCTCCCGTAAGAGTGAATATACTGGACATGATGAAGCGCGACACTTAAACTGACGACAAAAGCGGTTTCGCAAAGTTATATAAGAATTTGAGACACAAATGTCCGCATGTGTATGATGCGAGTTTTTGATATCTATTAGAGTTGTACATAATTGTGTTGTTGCTACCGTCGCTGCGAAAGTAGTTTACTAATTCGGGAGGAGGTTGTAAGCGACCTATGCTATCGAAATACAGAACAAATCGATCAGCTTTAACGTAGGCTGTCCAATGTGTGCCAGGTCCAACATCATCGTCTAAGTTAGTAACACCACATTCTCGTTGACGAATTTTGTCAGGTAGGGCATCTCGCATAAATATCCCCCTAAAATGGGGAATTTCTAAGCGTTTAACGTACTGTGCAATATCGATGTTCGTCAACGCTCGGCGTGGTAGCTTCAACGGTAGTTTTTTGACTGATACGGTCGTAGATATAGCCCTTTTCCTCGAGCAATGGATTCCATAGCTTTGTTATGTCGCTCTTTTTCCTGGAGATCCTTTTTAGAAGCCTTTGAGTCGCCAACCGCTTTAGCGACTGCTGCAGCACCGCCTCCGAGAGACCCCAATGCTCCTAATGCAGCAAGTATGGGTACAAGCGGCAATATACCTCCTCTCTTGGGAACAGGTACTACTCTAGAACGAATTCGGCGTTTCCTTCGCGATTTAAAAACGACCGCCCCTCCAATACGTTTACGCCTACTACACCTTGTACGCTTCCGTTTTCTAGATACCCCCGTACCAAATTTTTGCGCAATACCGGCAATAGGTAGTGCGCGCTTTCGTTTCCGGGAGACTCTCACACCAACAGTGGGTTGTGTACGCTTCCGTTTTCTAGATACTCCCGTACCAAATTTTTGTGCGGCAATAGGTAATGTACGCCTTCGTTTTCGGGGGACCGTCACACCAGCAGTGGGTAGTGTACGCTTCCGTTTTCTAGATACCCCCGTACCAAATTTTTGCGCGGCAATAGGTAGTGTACGTCTTCGTTTCCGGGGTGTTCCCATAGCAGCAATGGGTTCTGTACGCTTCCGTTTCCGGGAGACTCCCATGCCGAGTTTGGTTTTCCCTTTCATAATCCCTGTAACAGCAAGAGCTGCCGCTCTTTCTCCAAGAGTAGAGTCTTTTGCTTTAACGCGTTCCCAAGCTTTCTGTGCAAGAACTTTATCCGCCGCTTGACGTGTCGAAAGATTGCTGGATTGTGAGTATGCGATGTCGTGTTGCTTGCAAGCCTCGTCCAGAGGGTTTCTTCCTCGATCACCTCGAGAAAGTCGTTTGTTTAAACGAGTGCCAGGTCCGCAAAACTTGTAACCTGGTATATGTAATTCGAAAGGCAACTTGTCAATAAGGGTGTTCAACAAACCGCGACCTTTCCGTCTTACGATTCGACGACGACTACGAGTTTTACGTCTAGTATAACTCATCTTAAAGAAACGCTCGTCGAAGAGCGACTGACGATGTGAAGCTCAAAGGGGTAGATATATACTTAGCACAGCGCGGTTAGAAGCTAGTTCGCCCCCGTCCGAAAACGATGAAGAACGTCAAACTTGTGAAACAAAAATGTTCGCTGCCGGTAGTAAATCATACAGTAAATTCCATGTCACAGAGGTTCAGACGACACGGCACTTTACTGGGTATAGGATGTAAAAGGGGGTTGATCATTGGTCCTTCCGGCTCTGGGAAAACCAATGCGATGATCAGTCTTTTGGTGCACCGCAATGGGGTGCGGTTTCACAACTTGTATTTGTATTCCAAAACCCTTGACCAACCTAAATACAAATTTCTGAAGATACTTCTGAAGTCACTAAAAGAAATCGGATTCTACGAATTCAGCGAGGGGTGTGAGGTTATCAAACCACACGAGGCGAAAGAAAATTCTGTTATTGTGTTTGATGATGTGGCATGCGACACTCAAAGCATAATTAGAGATTATTTTAGTTTCGGACGTCATCGAAATATAGATTGTTTTTACCTCTGTCAGACTTACTCATCAATCCCGAAACAACTGGTACGAGATAATGCGAATATCATAATCGTATTCCGGCAAGACCACACCAATCTTAAACACATTTACGATGATCATGTAAACACAGACATGTCATTCGAAAAGTTTAAAAACTTATGTTCCCACTGTTGGATCAAAGATCATGGATTTTTAGTTGTCGACAAAGAAAGCGAAATCAACGCCGGTCGTTATAGAAAAGGGTTTGACAGTTATTTCACTATATAGGCATGGACCACTGCTGTACAAATTATTAGTCTACGAACAACGACAGTAATAGCAACATGGACAAACGGTTAGTAAGCGATCTTATTAAAGCTAGAAAGGCTGTCAGGCGGAAATATGAAACTTTAAAAGCAGATATCGCCGAATCTCAGACGGCTCTTGCGGAGCAATTTAAACCAATTTCCCAACCACTCACGGAATTGCTAACATCCATCAAGCAAGAAGGTGGTCAAACAATACAGCAAGAAGTAGGACCTATGCTGAGAACCATCAAACGACGAGTGTCCACACCATCTATCCTACCCCGTCCGAGAAATGGTAAAACCCCCGTACGAGCGTCAACCCCCGACATTGCCATTCCCGGACCATCGACTTCAGCGTTGGTAACATCCACACCTAGATTTCTTGACAGAGAAGTATTGTATGAGAGTTTACCGGATGAGGAGCAACAGGTGGAGGCTCAAGAAGAAGCGGCAATTGAAACTTCGGTAGCAGAGGCTAGGGAAACCGTGCGACAAATGATGGAACCGGAAGTTCTAGGGGAATACCTGGAACAGTTCTCAGGGTTAGCTAGAAAATATATCGAGGGAATGATACGAGATACAGAGAGCAAGTACGATCTCCATTATGGAGTTCGATGGGACATAGACACTGATAAATTTGCAATTGGAAATAAACAGCTTACTTTTGAGGGTCAGGACATGGTTATTACAGATCACGGAAATAGAATAGTATACAAAGGCACCCCCGGCTTTTACGAATTAATGTTCTTAAAGAAACCGATAATTTATACAACCAAAGACCATGAAAATTACTATGACATAGTGAACCGGTCCGCCGCAAATCGTAAGAACTACGATCCAACCCAAGGGATAAGCGGTAACGCCGGCTCAAAATATATGAAAATAGTACGCCCCCTGGCTACCTCCTCCGGCATTAGACAACCTACCAGAGCCGCATCGAGAGTGCAGCGTACCGGAAGGGGGTTATTAACAGTAACCAATAAAAAAGTGGAATTTGTTCCTTGGAAAGATCCAAATTCATTAGTGGATCGTCTGCGCATATTACTAGCCTCTCAGGTAGCGGGGCACACCGGCCATTCCAACGAAATCGTAAGCATCACCCAAGCTCTACGAGAAGCAAAAATAATTCACTAAGACGAGTACAAAAGCAGAGGACCTATTGAATTACGATCAGAAGGTGTTAGACGATAGAGTAATGCCCATAGACAAATTTAAATTTGGACGCCACTACCATAGTGCGCGCTACGGTTCTCATCGCAAACATATCTTTATGAAAGTTCAAAATGTAAACCGACTCCATATAGAGGTACCACTGCTGCTAGTGGGGCGTGGTTATGATGAAAGCGGATATTCCAAAATTTTCGGTAATAATGAGTACATTTTTCCTTTAACGATCGGTGAGATCATAAGTGTTCAAGTCAACGGACCTTTGGTAGTATCACACATCAACGGCATCAAACACGACACGCTTGTCGGTAAGACATTGCGGCGAGGAGATAAACTGAAATTCGAATCCATAAACACTAAGTTATACGTGCAACTGCTGCTTAAATGTCCCATAGCAGTCGATACAGCAACATTCGGCAATGAGTCCTAAGGAGGATCTAGTTGCAGAACTTCACAAACCAGCGCGAAGAAATTTCAAGAGACGACGGGTGATTCTCAAAGGATTGCATGATTTACTACAAGCGGATTTGGTGGAGATGCAACCATATGCACGAAGCAATAAAGGTTATCGATACATTTTAGCTGTTATTAATGCGTTTTCTAAATACTTGTGGGCTCTCCCGGTAAAACGGAAAACGGGAAAAGATGTAGCAGCAGCTATGCGAAAAGTTCTTGCTAATATGAAGGTATCTCCAAAAAACGTACAAACCGATTTGGGAAAAGAATTTTATAACAGCGATTTTCAAGCATTGATGCGACGTTACAAGATAAATCATTACAGCACGTATTCAACTATGAAAAGCAGCATCATAGAAAGATGTAACCGCACCCTTAAGAACATGATGTGGAAGCAGTTTAGTTTGCAAGGGTCCTACAAATGGTTGGACATTCTGCCCCAACTTTTAAGCAAATATAACACAACCAGGCATAGCACAACAGGTATGAGGCCGGCTGAAGTTAATCTTAAAAATGCCAAACGTCTGTTACACACCGTGTACAGCCACACAAAAACTGTAGATCCGACACCTCAAAAGTTTCATAAAGGAGATTCTGTACGCATTAGTAAATATCGTTCGATATTTAACAAGGGCTACACACCCAGCTGGAGCAACGAAATATTCAAAATAGCCACAGTGCGACTTACAAATCCTACCACCTACAGACTCACCGATCAGGAAGGGCAAGAAATCAAAGGTGGATTTTACGAGCACGAATTACAGAAAACCAAACACTCGGACGTATACCTGGTAGAAAAGGTGTTGAAGAAGAAGGGTAATCAGCTTTACGTAAAGTGGTTGGGATTCGATAATCGTCACAATTCCTGGATATCCAAAAACAATGTTGTATAACTTATTATGATTCTATAGAACTCTTTCAATAAAACACTTTTTTGTTTTACTACCATTTATTTTCTTTAAATAAAAACTTTTTATGTTTTACAGTAATTTATTATTGTAAATGCTGAACATGAGTGACTACAGTGTTAAATAACAAATATACTTGGTAATGCGGACCCAATCAGATTTTTTGTAAAATTTAACTTACTACCTCTATCATACAAGCTAGTGTTCTTAACCTATACTATAATTGCTATATACAATAACTAAACCTACAAAGTACAAGAAAGCCGTGTAGGACCTCTGCTGTTAAGTAATAACGAATACTGTTCCGCGAACATATTGCTACGTCATCGTTTCGGCAATGCGCAGCAAGTTGTCTAGACGACTGTAAACATCTATATCACGGTGACCCCACGCTAAGGTTTTGGTAGTATTAGGAATAAGGAAGCGTTTATCATCTCGCGAAGAAAGCGCAACCTTATTCATTAATTCGGTGTACATAGTGTGTAAACGGGAACGAAACACATACATCTGACAAAATACAACTTCCCTCTTGTTTTCGACTACAGATTTATAAATTTCGGTGGTGAGGTGATTCCGAACAGCACTCTTTCTAACTCCCTTCGCCTTTTTGTCTTCTTTACCAACAGCGTTTACACAGTATGTTTTTGCACCGACCCCGTAATAGCTACACACAGCCACCCCCGCGTACTCATCCTTAAATTTGCCAACAACGGACTTGGTTCTCGAAATTCCATGCAGGCCATTCTTGTAATTTGATGTATCAAAGAGATCAAGGTGCTCTTGCATGTCGGCGTAAAAATTTTCAGTAAAAATTTCCAGGATGAATGAGTCCGTGTCCGAATACAGTAGAGACACATCACGGCCGTATGTATGCTTCAAAAATTTGTAATAAAAATCGTACATTACCGTTTTCGAAAGATCTAAAACTGAGAAACCAACATAAATGGGTTTGTTATATAAAACCGATGTTCTGTTCATTTCCACTGCTATTAAATTTTCCCCAAACCGAATTCTATCTTTAAAGTTAGGTTTCGATATCAAAGCTTCTGCCCCCATTCTATTACCAATTTTCTCCCAATGACTAATTAACTTTACAAGAACCCTTTTGTCCACGTTTTCCATGGTTTTACCAAAGACGCTATTGTTAGCTAGTTTGAATGAATTTCGATGAAATTCATTGTCAGACTTGTTACGTAATTTTGTGTTTAAATCGATGTAGGATCTGAGCCAAGGAGATTGTCTAAACTTAAGTATTTTATGTGTTTTAACCAAAATCAAACCAGCCTCTAAGCATTGCCTCAAATTTCTGTAGTGAATAATATAATTGTGTTTGTCATACAAATTTGGAATTAATTTTGCATTTTTAAATTTTCCCTGTGGAGGCACCAATAGCTCGGGGCAAAAGGGAAAGTCATTGTGATCGTCATGTAAATTTTCGGGGTACCGCAAGTCAACTTCCAACACGTACCCAGTATCTGAGTCGTCCACAATTTTAAATACGTCAAAACTATCAATTTCGTCGTCAGTCAACCAAACAAAACCACCTTGCGGTAGAAACTGTCTCATACTATGGGCATACAAATTCGTGGCATCCAAATACACAATAAAAGAAGTGGGTTTGAAAGCGTCATAGTTACCCACAAATTTATTGTTGGCAATAGCCTTTCGCCCGACGCAAGTACTGACTCCTCCACGAATACCCTTTCTAAAAAAGTGAAACATATCCATATCCGTCAACAGCTCCAACTCAACCCCCGTATATTTTAACATGGCGTCCCAACTTAAACCGGGGGCGGTGAAGTACTGCGCCGGATCTAAATTATATTGATTTAAATAAAAATTTCGAAAGTTTTCGAAAACGTCTGCCAATATAAACACGTCACATTTGAGGTAAACATCGGAATAGTCGCCCAACGTTTGACATTCGAAAGTTTTCCAGACCTTAACGGCGCGTTCGTAATCGACCTCAGTAATATGCGTCTCGGTTAAATGATCATAAAACTGAGCGATTGTGGGCAACGCCGGCTCGTCTAATTTTGTAAATGAATCCAGATACGAATAGGGAAACACACCTTTCTGTCTCATCAGTTCGAATTTGATGTCATGTCCGAATTGCTTATGAATTTCAACACACTGATCATCTGATAATGTGGCGGCCAGCGATGCTAAAGAAGCACTTAAAAATCTGTAACTATCTAAAAATCGAATTTGCATATAAAGGTTTTTTCGTTTTCCGTCAACAACGACTTCATCTACCCAAAGACGTTTACCAAATGAAATATATTTTTCCTTATTTTCCGGAATGACATCAAGCTCCTCGTTATTTTGAGCTAACTGTTTGACAAAAAGGTGGGAATCGTAATTTAAATTGTGAAAAAATACGGGAATAAAATTTGGAAGTTTATAATTCAGATTGCAATTGGAATGGGCAGCTCCCCGATATTCTCCGGTCAAATGGTCGTGATCGCGAACCTTTACGTCCCCCTCTCCAAAAGGACGATTGCAAATATGACATGAAGCAGCATCCTTAAAATTTTGAATTTCTTGCGGGGCCAGAGGCTTGAGGGGTACAACATACTTTAAACTGTTGGAATATAAGGCGCGAACGTCTCTGTCTAGACGCTCAACAAACACGTCCACAGCATCCTCGCCCCTATAAATTTCGAATTTGGATAGAGTATCATCAAAAGAACATTTCAAATAATACGCGAAAGAATACGGTTTGTGCTCGCACGTTTTGATCGTATATGGTCTTTCGCGATCCGGTTCCTGATCCCCACCATCGACAGGTGATAAAACGGTCTCGAAATCTGCGTAGCAAACATAAGGCACTTTCAATTGCTTATGATAATTATCAAATTTAAGAATGTTCTGGGGCCTCACCTCCCCACACTTATCCGTGATCGGCTCTGTCGTAGGCAACTTTGTGCACACATGATTACAGTCAAAAAGCTTATGGTTCTCCAGATGGGCATCGGTGCGAAAGTAATTTAGACAACCATTACAAAAATGTTTTGCATTTTCCCTAGCCGTTATTTGCCGCGAAACTAACCTAGACAAATTGGTGATCCAACAGTAGTGGTTATTACCTTCGCCATCTGTTAGAAGCAGCAAATTTATATGTCCGTTTTTTATACGTGGCGAATAGTACAGAGGTCCCACAACTTCATATATGGTAATATCGTTTTGAAAAGTCTTTTCCAACGCGTATACATTTATAGAAAGTTGAGGGTTATTTTTTTCAAATTTAGAAATATCGCGCAATCTAACAGGGAATTCAATGTCCTTAAAATTTAAAAACTCGCTGCAATCTGGATACGAACTCGTTCGATTAGACAGTCCATCCGGTTCGCAGATGGCCGAGGTTACCGCCCACCCGAAACAACGCTCGTCATCGACGTTTTGGACGTTCACGATCGCTTTCTTGGACTGAATCTGCTTCGGGAGCGGGATATACGAAGACGCCCGAAACGGATTGAATTTATTTATATTTAATTCTAGGTACAGCAACTGCTTCAAGATCCACCCTGTAAAAATTTTGCGGTTAGTAACATTAACTAGAATTACAGTTGTAATACACACCTGAATCGCGTTCCTCAAATTCGGACACCTTCTGGTCCAATATCCCCGTTAAATTATCATATAATTCGTTCAAGTCTGTACCGCGAGTGACCACCTCGTTGGTCGTATTAAAACTTTTGACGTCTTGTACATCTTGAGTCTCCAAAATAAAATACCCGAAAAGTTCGAAATTGAATTTTATACTGTTTAATTTGGTCAATTGACCTTCTATAAGACCTATAATTTTGTCTTTCAATTCGGTCATATATTCTACAACGCTTATATGATAATTTTCCGTGGACACCCTGTAGCTGGCAACGCGGGACTTGAAGGCGCTTGGAAGGGCCACCACTCCTTTCCCCAGATGGACGACATCACACCGCCTCGTGTGACGATTGCTCCTCAGGTGTCCAACGAAACAAGTCCGAGGAACATTTTCATCACACACGTCGCAGTATTGCGTCCTGGGGAGCTGTTCTGTTAAACCAAACGTTAGAAAACATGAAACACTACAATAGAGACACACTCACCACCGCTGGAGTCATTAAGTCTTGGGCGTTTACTCGCCGATGGTCCCTCACCAGCTGCTACCGAAGCCTCCATAGCGTCACCTTTAGGAAACACACAATTGATATAACCAGCGGCAATCAACACGTTTCCACTTACCACTCGTCGATGGGTGGCCAACCTCGTGGCGACAGCTATCTCTTCGATGGCGAAACAAATTGTCAGCTCTGGTGAAGGACTCTCCACAAGCAGTGCACCTGAACATAATGGTAAATTAGTCTCGCGCAATCGGTTAATATACTAATTGCGCGATTAGCTACCCAGCTCGAGGCTTACTATCCACAAACGAAAAGAACACCTTTATTAACACTGATTAACAAATTAAACCTCGAACGGAATACCCAGGTGTCACCACGGGGAGGATTCGCTTTGGACACCCTGGAGAGGATAGGGGGGAGGTTATTTGTGTTAGGGGTGTATGATATGTTAAACGATTATCTACTCGTTACTTAGCCTTTTTATCGAGCTCCTGACGTCTTGCACGAATCGCGCTCTCCACAGCTAACAGATCTTGGATTAGCTCCAGCCTTGCTAACGCAGCATTCTTAAAGATGTCCATGTTAGTTGCGCTGTGGCCGTGGCGGATCTTAGGTAAAGCGGCTATGCTTTTTAGGTACTCATCGTGCATCGTCGCTTCTAGGCTGGCGGCTCGAATTTCTAGTGAGCTAATAACAATATAAGCTATTAAACTGGGAAAAGCACGTTCTAAACACCTTCAATGTTAAATAACATATATGGATAAAAAATAATATCTAATATACCTTAGATAATGCTCTCCACTGCGAAGATCAGCAGCTTTCGCATCTATTGCATTCCGATTAGACACGTATTCACGTTCGGCACGCTGGGATGGCGAAATGTCATCCATGTCTTCCTCCTGCGGGGTAGACGTAATCGACACCACAGTATCGATTACGCCACTTCCAGGGGCTACAACAGCCACACCACCCGAAACCGGAGATGCCTGTACAATTACCGAAGGCACTGCGGCCACATTTTCCGAAGGTTGGATTGTTAGCCGCTTCGAAATTCGACTGGTCGGTCGACTTGAGCCGGAGTCGATCTCCAAACCATCTACAAGGGCTCTAAACTCTTGCGCCGCACCGTCGCCGGAAGCCACCTTTTCCAATTGAATGTCATCAAAATCGAACGTTTCCATAAACATTTCCGTTTGCGATAAATGAGGAGACTCAGATTGCATCGGCATATTTTGAATTTTTGCCACAGGAACATCAGTCTCCTCATTCATACACTTGACATACTTCGCCAAATTGAATTTTGCTGGTTTTTTCCGTTTCTGACCTTTTTTTAAAGCTGATTTTAAAATTTTACTCGAACCTTGACTACTACTTGGAGAAATAATTTCGTAATTAGGAACAATTAATACGTCACTTAAAACCTTTATGGCAGCTTGCGGCTCCGCGCAGGCGCAAAGTTTAACTGTACCCGTTTTTTTCAAACTGAGCCTATTAAATTTTGAAAAATTTTTCGGTAAAATCGAACCCTCACAAAACTGGCAAACAGCGCTGTTGCTAGCCATTGCAAACACAAGATAATGACTGCTCCCACCTTAGCTAGGTGTATATATAGTAAACTTGGTGGGGCGGAAGGACGACTTTTGCACGCAAACCAGTTGAGGTCGTTGCAATCTACACTTTTCTTGAAACTTAGCTTACACAAAGGAAGTTAACCTTGAAATACCTTTACGTTTGCTGTATGTCTAAATTTTTGCAGACTGCGCGTGCAAAGGCAACAAAAAGTATTTTTCAAACACAGTTTGCAAGTTAATACAGACGAGAGTGATATTATATTTTACAGTAACATTCATTAAAATGTGATACATTTAATTTCCTATTAATTTCCTACTGGTTATGATTTTAATTGACAACCAATCTATGGGAAATTGCAACAATTTGTTTTTTAATACTTGCTTATAAAGAGCTCTGAGTAATTATTTTTCATTCGAGACTGCTACAACTTTCACCGGTTTTGCTGCATATTTTTAGGCTGATAAACAAACTGTTGTTTATAATTAAAAATGATCATTCGAATACTTCGCTCTATTTTTTTAATTTAGATAGATGTCGGTTTATTCATCTTTAAGATGTTTACAAAAACATTTATTGTTATTTAATAAACAGATTTAACTTGAACAAAGCTTTTTTAAACTGATATAAATTAACAGTGTGTGTTTAGTTTCGTTCGCCGTTTGAGTCCATTATAGAATAAGTTTTTGAGAACATGATTTTGCTGTTAAGGGTGATCTAACGTCATTTACAAATCTAGTCTTATAATTATGAATGTCCTTATTGTATACTATAAATTTGGAACTTTTTCGACCAAACCTATCTTTTTCACAGCTTTAATTACAATACACTCAATATGTTGTTTAAATTTCAATCTATTATTAATTATAACTCATACATATAAGTAATAAATATCTACCTTTAGATTGCTGACACAATGCACTGGTGATCTGCATTTAAAATGCATGTATTTATACGTGCATTTTGCGTTTAAAATTCATACACGATACTGGGTTCACAGAAACTGCTTAATATGCAGACGTTACTAGTGCGTTTCAGTGTCAGTCAATTAAAAAAATATCGATATTAGTATGCTTGCACTAAGGAACGTGCAAAACGTTAAATGCGACGCTTTATATTCAAGGAAATGCGCGCATGCATTACGATTGCTTACATTTTAAACAGTGCATCTAATTTTGTGCCAGCATTGGTCATTCTTTCGGAAAACCAAAAATTTAAAGAAATAAAATTGCCATTTTTAAACATATCAGTGGTGTCTTGAAATTATTGATGCATCTCAAAATCTTCAACAAATTAGTTTGTTGTTTATTAATTTGCATCTATCAAATGTAGCGACAAACATGGCATTAATTGCACCTGATCAGCTTCCAGCATACCACCACTTCACAATTTGCACTGATTTTAAAAAAATTATAATTCTGATTTTGCTGTTAAGGGTGATCTAACGTCATTTACAAATCTAGTCTTATAATTATGAATGTCCTTATTGTATACTATAAATTTGGAACTTATTCGACCAAACCTATCTTTTTCACAGCTTTAATTACAATACACTCAATATGTTGTTTAAATTTCAATCTATTATTAATTATAACTCATACATATAAGTAATAAATATCTACCTTTAGATTGCTGACACAATGCACTGGTGATCTGCATTTAAAATGCATGTATTTATACGTGCATTTTGCGTTTAAAATTCATACACGATACTGGGTTCACAGAAACTGCTTAATATGCAGACGTTACTTGTGCGTTTCAGTGTCAGTCAATTAAAAAATATCGATATTAGTATGCTTGCACTAAGGAACGTGCACAACGTTAAATGCAGCGCTTTATATTCAAGGAAATGCGCGCATGCATTACGATTGCTTACATTTTAAACAGTGCATCTAATTTTGTGCCAGCATTGGTCATTCTTTCGGAAAACCGAAAATTTAAAAGAAATAAAATTGCCATTTTTAGATAAATCAGCGGTGTCTTGAAATTATTGAAGCATCTCAAAACCATTAACAAATTAGTTTGCTGTTTATTAGTTTGCATCTATGACTTATTGCACCTGATCAGCTTCCAATTGTAGAGCTCTGAGTAATTATTTTTCGTTCGAGACGTTTATTTAGATTTTAATTGACAACCAATCTATGGGAAATTGTAACAATTTGTTTTTAATACTTGCTTATAAAGACCTCTGAGTAATTATTTTTCGTTCGAGACGTTTATTTAGATTTTAATTGACAACCTATCTATGGGAAATTGCAACAATTTGTTTTTTAATACTTGCTTATAAAGAGCTCTGAGTAATTATTTTTCATTCAAGACTGCTACAACTTTCACCGGACTGATAAACAAACTGTTGTTTATAATTAAAAATAATCATTCGAATACTTCGCTCATTTTTTTAATTTAGATAGATGTCGGTTTATTCATCTTTAAGATGTTTACAAAAACATTTATTGTTATTTAATAAACAGATTTAACTTGAAAAAATTATAATTCTAGTTTATTTCATTATTAGGTTTTCTAATACTGTAGCAAACGTAAAAAAATTTTATAATTATGCATACATTCCTAATAACTGCCAAAAGTATTACTGTTTAGTATCAAACGGTTCGTTTTTTAACGAGGAATATGAGGGTTTCGCAAAAAATGTTCTATTATTTAAAATAACTGAGATAAACGCAAAATTAGAATCTGCAGCATAATTTGTCAACCCTTTCCTCCAAGTCGAGATGTAGGTAGGAGCGATTTGTATATAAACCAGTCGCTGTTGCATGACAAAATCACAGTTTTCTTCAGCTGCTCGTTTGGTAAGATATGTTTGTATATATGTTTTATTTTATATGTCTATGTCTTTGAAAAATGTAATAGGAAAAGTTCTGAAAAAAAGTTTTTTTACTTTTCTAATGTAAATGCTCACATCTCCCTTTTTATTAAAATATTTGATCCCCGTCTTTTGTGCCTACTTCCATATACACCATTTCTAATATTTTTTCTAATGTTTCTAAGCAAAATAAAATGCTCGTATCATTATTAAGATATTTGATTGGATTTTTTGCATTGTACAGTTACTTCGCTATTCTAAATTCTAAAATATTTTTCAGATTAAACAGAATGGGTAAGACGCTTAGTTTTTTTTTGTATTCTAAACAGTATACATATAAGAAATTTACAGAAGCATTTTTAAACTCTATAATTCTTGGGGCTGCCATGTCAGCGTTCGGTAATATTGTGTTAATTTTTAATAGTTGATGTAATAACTTTTTTATAATTTTAGAACTGCAGCTGGTGGCACATATAGCCGAGAAATATGACACTGTAAGAAAATATATATATATATATAAATCTGGTTCACAATAAATTTCTTTTTAGCAAGACATTGCTTTACTGAAGAACTCAACCTACATCCCGGAAGCCACCCTGCTAGAGGTGGGGTGGTTTCTGGGATGTAGATACAAGGTCTACAGGGACCCCGACTTGCATGACATGCTCTGGGTGATCTACGTAAGTATAACTTGATTTGCTTCTTTGAAGAAACTAAGTGTTCTTTTTTACAGCAAATGTGAGGCCACCCAGAGCTTTCTAGGTTAGGTTAGTTAGTAAGTTAGTTTGTAATATATAATAAACGTTTTAAAATTTTTAATTTTTTTATTACATCGTTATAACTACATGATAAACACTTATTGTTCCAACGTTTGCTGTTGGGCGTATTGTTTAAACACAATATCATATCTTATGACGTCCAAAGCATACTTTAGCATTTCATGCATGCAATATACATTTTCGGATTTTATTGGCGGTAACGCATCCTCAATGCTTCGTTTAAAGTCGCCGGGTAAATTCCAAACGCCTTGGATTATACTACTGTAGAAATTTTCAAAATTTTGACTTTTCAATAATTCAGCTTTAAAATTCATCAGAGGTAGCAACCCCCACAATTCTGCCACTGATTGCATTCCGAGATACACTTGGGATCGCTTAAGTTCCTGCAGCACAATCACTTTTTTGTTTCCGATTTTTTGGAAATATATTCGTTTGCCTGGACTTATATCCACCGGTTTTAAATCTCCATCTTCATAGTTAAAATGTCTGTTTATCACATCTTCATTTTTAAGAAAGACTTGCCACTCTCCTTCGTCTAACAGTATAAAATTGTTGTTAATCCCACTAATTAGCACTCCCGGCACAAACGATCCAAAACAGGTCAAACCCAAACTCACAGATTTATTTCTTGACTTATTCAGCGGATAACTTGTTGCGTTTAACAATACTGGATATAACACTTTCACTTTTTTCTTTGACCCCTTCACAGTTTCACCAACCTTTTGTACTTGATCCATTGTTTTTGCTAGTACAGTACACGATATACTACTGAACACAAAACTACACCTCATGTTATACCCAGTCTTCAAGGTTACTGTTGATGGCCTCGCTTCGAACGTGACCTTGGGCTTGCACGTGGCCTTGCCTTGCATGTGACCTTGGGCTTGAACGTGGCCTTGCCTTGAACTCAAGGTCAAGTGGTGGGGGGAGGTTCCAGAACCATCCACTTCCCTCTACTAACCTTCTCTGACAATGTGGGATTGGATTTTTTTTTAAAGTGTTGTAACCATTTTAGAAACAATTCACCATTTATCCATCCGTTTTCTTGGCACATTCCCAGAGTTCCTAAAAGTGTCCCATCTATTAATTCATCCTTCCATCTCTTTCCTGGAAATATTAAAGATGGAGGTACAAAGTTGCCTATGGTGCTCATGCAACATACCATGGTGACGTGTTTTCCACGCTCGGCACTAGTAAGAACACCAACTTGTTTTCTCCAGTTTGGGCAAATACTTTTGGAGGCTTTTGAACTGTAGATAGATCACTTTCATCCACAATTTAGATCCTGGTGGGTTGAATGTTATTTTTTGCAAAAATTGCTTGATATGTATCGAAAAATGTTGACACTTGGGGTGTATTAAATGGCATGGTCCGTGCTTTAGAAGTGGGTTCAGGTTTTGTCAAGAACATGTCTGGATTTCTCTTTCGAAAACCAGCCAACCAATCGCAGCCATCTAACTTGAGAGTTTTGGTAAATCGATTTTCCAAACCATTTTCTTCAGCCATTTCATATGCTAATTTCTGCACATCAGTTGGGGTCAATCCAAATAGGCACGACTCCAGAAGTTTAATGTGGACCACAATCTCCCTTTCCAATCAGCATCAAAAGTGGTTTGAAACCGACCTACCCCCTTCTTGTTACCCCGAACAGTGGCAGTTTTTTTTCTGGACTCTTCTTCAAAGCTTAGCTTGCGAAACGCCATAGAGTTTTGATGCATTCAACCAACCTACTTCTCCACTGTTGACAGCGTCAATAGCATGCTGCATTGCATCCACGCTCCAGCTCTGCCGATCACTTTTTATTTTATATTTACCAACACCAACCATCTATAGAGAAATATAATAGCACAGAATAAACACCCAACGGACTAGAAGCGACACTCGCGACTTTGGCAGGGGTCTAAAAATCAGTGCGCATGCGTAACGCTAGCGAGTAGATTTGTGACGTCATGACATGTGTTTCCATGGATTGGTTTTAACAGGTATTGTCGGTGGTGCGCCTATAATTCAACTTTTTAAATTTTCCGCCTTTTCTACTTGCTCACGGTGTGGCCGCCTGACCAAAATAAGGCACCTCGAACATCAAAGGCGCCGCCGCGGAGTGTCGCTTCTGAGTCCGTTAGGTGTTTATTCTGTGATAATAGGTAGTTATAAAATTTCTTAATTCTCCAACCAAGTTTCAGGGCAAAATGACATAGTATGTCATAAGTGATGTGTCATTTATGCAGTTAATTTGGATGCATGCGAAATTAGGTTATGTTTATGAAATTTTCGGAGTTCAGGGCAAACTGACATATCACTTATGACATACTATCTCATTTTGTCCTGAACTCCCAAAAATTTCATAAACATAACCTAATTTCGCATGCATCCAAATTAACTGCATAAATCTATACAGAAAATGAACAATAATGACCACACCGGCATTCGACATAATCGGAGCTAAATTGCTTTTAAATATGTTCAGGATTTTGGTTTAACCAAACCGAAAATATTACATCAAATACTTACAATTATAAAATTGGGTCAAATTCAGTATACGGTCCGGTCTATTGCGCATGCGCTGGGAGCGGAGTATATAAAAATGTTGTTGGTGCCGCTATGTCTCGTAATGTTCAGGTTAGCGGTTTAAATTAGTTGTTAGGTCTTGATGAATTTTTCTTAGAGAAAAAATACGACCGGACCGTATACTGAATTTTTACCATAAAATTCACTGACCACACACACACTATTTTTGTTAGAATGGAGCGAGGAATGCAGAGCTATCAACATAAACTCTGACCTGAAGCATCGGAAGCCGTTTTAAAGCTCCAAATTCAAAATAAGCTGAGTGTGTCATTTTACCATAGTGTGTCATTTTAGGCAGAACTCCCCTATGTGTTTGTTACAGTAGGTTTGACAGCTCCTTATGTCGCTTCAATTGGATTGTATTGACTATAATACAGGGGTATTCTAAGAACCTCCATGCCCATATCCTTTTAAAATGTTATCTATTACATAACATTTCTTATGGATGAATCTAAATAGTTTTTAAAGTTCTTTGTTGGTGTTGGATTCAATTTCTACATTATAATTACATATTATCTGCCATTCTTATACTTAGCTTTTCTTGAAAGAAAAATATATCACACATTTAGATTTTAGATTGCACGAATGTTAGATTTTTACATGTAATATCCTTAGCGCACTAAATATTCTTATATATTCTTTTATTCGAAAAAAGTATAGATAATATTCGGTGCACATGGGATTTACGTACTATTTCCTCGAGAAATGTTTTAATCTTCGAGTGGCACAAATGTACATTGAAATTTTGCACTTGTGCACTTATCTGTAGTAATACGATAAGTGCTTCGTATTTGATGGTAAATTATTTTGAGAAAACTTCCTGCTCAGTGACAATCTGACTGCGAAGCGACTAGTTTTTGTTATTGTTTGACAAACAGTGGAATATATGTGTTTGTAGAAATGTTATATAAAATTATCCCAAAAAAATATTGGCAGGTTACGACGTTAAGACGACTTTGTTGTGGGAAACACTGTATATCACAGTAGTTCTTTTGAATTTCATTTGACCTAACTGATATTGCCAGTAGAGATGGGCAAAGCGATTCATTTTTGAGATTTGACTCTTTGAATCTCGTTCAGTTGTGGGATCCGGTTCTGTGATTCGGCTCCAAAGATTCATTTCATTTGTTCTACTGTAACATTGCTAACGCGTCAGAATGGGACCGAATGAAACGAATCGTTTGAACGAATTGCACTGCAGCTGCACAGCACATTGACAGTCGCACACTCACCCACGACAAGTATCGGGTGTTGATTGATAAGCAAGCGGCAAATGCAAAGGCCGCCCCAGAGAGCAGTTATATTAGTTTTTTCGGCAATATCGAGTGATCAAATAAATTTCATGTTTACTTTGCCGTGGCTCCATATTAACATAATGTAACATTTACCATCTCGATCTGAAATTTATTTGATCGCCCTATATAAATTGCCGCGGACCACTCATACCGCGCGGGAGAAAGGTAAATGATTAAAAAAGGCTGAGCTAATGAATGAATGAATGCACATTGTACTTCATACATAAAACCTTCCGTTACTAAAAATGCACCTAGTATTTAATTTTAGTCCTGTTCGAAGTGTATACACCTACAACATATTTTATCAATATTTTCAAATAATAAAATGCAGCTCGTACTGAGTTCGTGTAATGATATTCAGCAAACAATTCCATGCACTATGAAAAACATGTGATTGCTGGACAACATATTTGATGCAAAATGAATGGCCTTTAATAACTTTACTTTCACTGTCGGCGACCGCCGCCGCCGCCGCAATACCTTATCGCCTGATGTGCGAGACGACGTATTATATTCCCAGACCGAGTCACACACTTAACTTGAACGAAATACAAATTGATATTTCAAATGAACGATTCACAACTCACCACGTGAAAAGAGATCGGTCCGTTTATTCCATTATCTGAACGACTTTTTGAATCTAGACTCAAATGTGAAAAGTGATTCAGGAACTCACGCTACGGAGTCGGTTCATAGAGCCGAATCGTTCACGAACGACACAGCTCTAATTGCCAGACTGTAATGGCCGGCGATGGTCGATTGTGTTTGTGTAGCAATCAAATTTGTCCATCCTCTAAACGAGTTACTTTTTAACATTTAATGCTTTTACATATAAGTAAGGCTCAGGGTAATCTTGCAGTTTACGTCCCCACCAGTGCGCACTTTTACTGCGCCGATAGAAATGACGTCAAATATGCTACATGGTTGCCAGATGTTTGCACGAATTCTACCTAGAGCTATTAATAAAAATAGGGAGGCTCCACCACTGAGGTAGTAAAGTTCGGCACGGATTATATGAACTATTTTCCTTGCCTACAGGTGGTTTTTAAAAGGCGGTTGTTAGTCAAAATATATATAACCAGGTTACATTTAATTGAATATGTAAATAAGAACATACTATGAGCAAAAATGAAGCTTTATTTGCAGAGGCAGGTAGCAAATAGAGCCAAATACATACCATCCGTTCTTTTTAAAAGTATACATAGGGGATACTCGCATGTATACTAAAAAGAAAAATTCCCTTATTTTTGCCACAGCACGCTATTTGTTTTAGATTAAATCTCTTTGAACAGAATTGCCTGAGAGGCTGCTTCAGGATTCCGTTACTTTGCGCTGATTCTATCCGTCAAGCACGTAAACAAGACTGTGTTTACGTTTTAAACCAATGTAGTCAATGGTACTTGAACGGACGACAGTAAAAAAACCACCCTTGGAGCACAGCCTCATGCCCCATAAATATTATGGCTTAGAAAGGGTAGTGAATGAATCAAACATTAAATGCGGATTGATTTTTATTATGAAAATAGACTAGTATTTATACAAAACAAAAATGCTTAACGCAGTAACAATATCAAAGTTCATATATACAGTTTAATAGGACAAAGTGTTTAAATTACAAAACAGCAAATAAGCAATTTGTGCAGTTTTTATTTCCTGATAGAGCGAAGGTCGCCCGTTGAACTTACTACTGTAGGTCGATATTATGCAAGGAGTGCAGAATTGCATTTTCCTGGTCTTTAACTCGTATGATTGTGTAATAACACTGGCTTTTAAATTACGAATAATGTTTCATAAATTTGAACTGAAATATATAGTTTTTAATCTAATTTAAACATATTAAATTTAGTAATTATGAGGCAAAGACTGGTGATTGCAACATTAAACAGTTCTTGCTAATAAATGGGAATTGCATTTAAAAGCATGCAACTGGATTTCGTAAATTTTAGAAAATAAAATTTATGTGTGTTTAAATCAAGTTTAAACATCTTAAAATTGAAGATTGCTCTATAATTGGTTGCCGAAATATAGGGTAAACAATAAAAAATAAGGGAATTTTTCTTTTTAGTATAAATACGAGTATACTGTGTATACTTTTAAAAGGAACGCATGGTATACTATAATTTTATTATCAGTTGAAACATAAAAAGTGCTTCAAAAATTTCCAGAAATATTTGGAAGACAGTTCTGCAACTATTTTTTCAATAGAAGCATGGGTGCATGCCAACTGAAAAAATCACGACGCCAAAGGAAAAGGGTTTTTGTCTTGGAAGCAAACACTCTTTTGTTAGAAAAAATATCTGCTTTGCAAAAATTACCATACGAAATTTGTTATGCACGTGTTATATTTTGATGGAATATATCACGAATTAAAAAAACACAGTAAAGTAAACATTTTTATTAAGAATAATAACAAAACTAATATCGAAATGGGTACTAAAAATCTACGGTTATTTGTGATGACAGTGACATATAAGATGGAATTTACCGTAAATTTCCGATTATTAATAATCGCAGTTGCTAGGGAAAATTGCCAATTAAATATACATAGGGATATTCTCAATCGAGGACCTATTAGCAAAAAAGAAACAAAATCAGAAAACAAAAATGTAGTATGAATGTGAGAAACCAATACTGAGGTAGAATCGTGATACGTTGGAAATAATTTTTTCCATGGTTACTGTGAATGAAAATAACAAATAATAATTAAATTATATTATTGAAATGTATGATTCCGATAGTTAAATGATTAAATGATTAGGCAGATAATTTAGCACTTTTTATGCCTAATCAGAAAAGTGGCACTGTTACCTTGACAATGTAGTCACAAGAGTCGCCACTTTTATGACGTTTGAAAAGAATAGTTACAAATAACTATTATTTTCAAACGTAATAAGCACCGAGTGTAAGAAATTAATTCCACTCATGAGGGAAGCGAGACTAAAAGGGCAGAAGGCTATACTTATACACTAGTACCATGAGATACTATTAAAGTGGTGTCTGTCTGTCAGTCTCTCTCCTTTCTACAGCTCTGACAGTTTAACTGATCCGCTTGAAAATTGATACTTACGTTCTTAATCTAAATTTGGAGATCCCACATCCCAGTGACTTGTAGATAAAATAGACCAACCGGAAGTAGTACTTTACTCTTAGGTTTCTTTCAGGGTCTCTAGATGGCAAAAAACATGTTTTATCAATTCTCTAAGAATGTCTATCTGTTGCTGGTATAACTCAAAAACTATTTGTTGGAGGAAGACTGTATTTTGCATGCAAATTATATCCCTTCCTGGCATGAAACCAAGAAAATTTTGGTAAAATATGTAAAAGGTGAGCACCTTAGAAAAATAAATTTTGTGTTAACTGAGAAATAGATACAAATAGTAATATGCATATAGGTCAGAATTTACCCTTAATAAAAATGGAACAGATACACGGTAAATTATTTTACTAGGAACGTTGAGATGGATTTACCTAGTTTCTTTTGACTTCTAAAATTGTTTAGTGTCACAACGTATACTTACGAAGAAAGTTCTGAGTAAAGCCTTTTACAGACTTTTTAAATTAAAACTCAATCTAACATTGACATATTTGATAATAACTAAAGAATTTATTTATTGGTTGCTGTGGACTAAGGTTGTTACGGTTCATGTGGATACTTGGCATTAAAATATATACCATATGTTCAGCAGTTCATTTTTCATTTAGAAATGACCTTTCAATTTAAAAAAATTCAAAATGTTTTTAGACCATTCACAGTTGGGTACCAAATTAACTGTGCTCTACTCAGAACCACAGACCTAAGAGATAGAGTAACAAGGTCAACAAATCACCAAAACATACCCCACACAAACGCTTGAACTCTGTATCCCGAATCCGGGACAAGAAACATTAACTATTGATTTACACCACCATTACATAAAACGGCTATTTGAGAGACTTTTATTTCAAGTATCTTTCTTCAAACCTTGAAAATTCCCTACCTAACTCATAAAGACTGCATTTAAGTTTTTTTACTGAATGTTCTGTTTCACCAATGTATACAGCATTACAACAGCAAGGGACCCTATAAATACCTGTGTTTAATTTGGCTTTAGGTAAAGGAAAACCCAATAACATTTAAACAATACATTAAAAACATATTGAAATCCCCTGAACAAAATCTTACAGGTTCAAATTTCTGGATAATTATAAGATCACTGTAAAAGGAAGTTGCGTGCGTGTATCACATCAGATATTTATTAAGTGTTCTTGGAATTTTTGGCTTCTTTGGAATGCTATCAGCTCCTCTATCCACTTATCGAATCCTTCCAATGATTTTTGTTTTTATTTCACCATACTTATGTACGGAGTATAATATACAGCCATATTCAATTGTGGTGGTCGTTGATGATCAACGGAGTAGAACGTCAGCAAGAATGTGCGACTTTTGGAATTTCAAAATTTGACTTCAAATTCTGATAGAGCATCAAAAGGTAGAATATGAATGTCTCTAACACCAACTTCGTATATCTTAGAAAATATGGTGAAAATGGCGGGAAAGGCAATAATAATAATAATTACTTCTTGATTAATAAATAAATATAAATGCATACATATTTTAAACCAAATTATTTAACTTGCTTGAGTTAATATGGAAATAATCAAATGCTTGAAGAGATACTTAAATCTACCTTTCCCGATGTTTGGAAAAGTGCACACCCATTTTAAAACGTAGAAAATTGTTTTTAAAATCAAGTTCTGTGAAAACCATGCGCTTGTTAAAGGTGTTGCCTACCTATTATTTTTTATTTCTAATTAAATACAACTAAAATGCAGTATTATTATTATTATTGTTAAATAGGGGCTCAGAATAGATATTTGCGGTACATCTGATGTAAAGTTTGACTTTGAAATCAAATTAAAACTTTATTAATGCTGGTGACAAAGTTATGCAACCCATGATTCACTGATACTAGTCAACTTCATATCATTTTTTACTTCCTTTTACGATAAAGGAAGTATTGGATTCACCCCAAAAATTCGAAATTGAGTTTTCAACAGATCTTTACGTTTTAGAGTCTCCTGATCCCAAAATACATATTTTTTTTCATTGGTCTGTCTGTGTGTCTGTCTGTGAACAGAATATCTCCAAAACAAAAAGAGGTATGGCGTTGAAACTTCATATATAAGTTTTGTGTACTATGTAGATGAGACAGCAAGCTTTTGAAGAAAATCGCATAACCGGAAGTAGGTGTTTACTCTTGGGACTTTTCAGTTTTTTTCGATTTTTTCAAAAAGGGCTATAACGATTTTTTTCAAACTTTAAATTTTTATTACATTTTTAATGTATATTGATGTGATTTTCCAGTTGAATACTTCCAAAGTAGGTTTCGTTTGTTTTTTCTTCCATTTTTTTTATTAACTCCTATTTTAAATAGAACACCCGGTATATTATTACATTTTTGAATTCAGCTTAAAATTTTAGAGAAAATGTGTCTCTTCAACTAACGCTCTATTTTGTACCGTTTTTGTAGAATTTGTAATTTTTGAAAGTTTTTGACAAATGCTTAAAAATTAAAAATGAAATTATTGACTAATTATAAGATCACTGTAAAAGGAAGTTGTGTGAGTGTATCACACCTGGTTTTTAAAATTAATTTTATGAATCGAGGATCCTAACATAGGTTCAGCTTGAAAAAAAAATATGTTGGCTAAAGAATTTAATACAATACTCGGTGCGTTAAGCTTTTTACCTTCATCAGTGTTGTTATAGACTACCGGATTCGTAATGTAAATAACCATCGTTTATCTGAAATGCTAGTATTCAGCTAATTTTTGCTTAGTAATACGCAAATTTGGTTTTTTAAATATAACACCCTCCATATTTTTAGACATTTTAAAACAGCACTGAAAATACTTTATGATAGCATGCTTAAACTAAAACTTTGAAACTTATTCTTTTATTAAAATGAATCATTTGCCTAAAGAAAGTCATGACATATGCAAAATCACTAACAATTGAACAAGATATGCAAAACAAATTCCTCTTGTCTTTAAAAATACCTCATGAAAACAATTGGCAACTAAGTTTTTTAAATGGAACAATAAAATATTTCTGAATTGTATTTTTCGAACGAAAAGCTAGTAGGTCGTGAATTAAGTTGCTTTGACAATGTAGGCTGCATACTGGCATTTAAAAAAAGCTTTTTTTTATATCTCTATTATTAATGAAGTTACGAGTTGTCTAGCAATGTACAAATACCCTCGAGTTATTCAATTTTGCGGCTTTTTCTATAATTGTTAACTAGGTGTGCTGTTGGTACTGGCTGCTGGTGGTGGACGCTGTCCTATTGATGGGTTTTGTAGGTTTTCACTACTAAAATTTGTCTTTATTTTATCATGAATTCAAGACATTGTCAAACGTACTTCGTTCTTCGGAGGAGGCTTTTTCTATCGTTGTTAACTAAGTGTGCTGTTGGTAGTGGCTGCTGGTAGTGGATGGAAGAAGCATATTCCGATAATTTTTACATACATGCATGTTTGGACAAAACGCATAGTATTTTAAATACAAGCAGAAATAATTACTACCTTGTTCATGTCTATAATACCACTATGTCATAAAAGTTGGTGTAAAACTAAAGGACTACAGAGGCAGCTATACGTACCAACATAAACTATCTTTCTTAAAGATTTTCACATAATCTACTTCCATTATTAATTTTTTTTAACAATTTATAAGGTCTATATCTCACCATCTTCTTCTTATTCTTTTCCATTTCCCTTATGCCTATGGCGTCAGGTTGCTCATTCATTTGCGGTATTGGTCACGATCAGCTGCCATTCTCTTTAGTTGTCCTAAGTTCTTTCTTCCCATGTTTCCCTAGGCCTTCCTACATATTGCCTTCCCTTCGGCCTTGCTTCCAGTATCCTTTTCGGGTCTTTTCTATTTCGCATTCTCATGACGTGTCCAAACCAGGCAGACTGCCTTCCTTCCACTTCTTCTACCAATGGTTCATTCAAAACAATTCTAACAAATACGATATTTTGTATTTAACAAGTGATATCGTAGCACTTCTGATTTACATATTTAAAATGTTTATTTTATGAACTCAGAGTTGTTCATCTGTAGGAGATGTCATTTTCACTGCCGTACATGTAAAATTTGGTTTTTTCCTGTGTAGGACTTCATGTGCTGAACTAAATATCTTCTTTGCACTGTTCTATATTCACAATCAGAAGAGCTATAAGGTTTTTCTCCAGTATGGGGCTTTATATGTCAAACTAAACTATCGATACTTCTATGCAAATTTCTGTATTCACACTCAGTACAACAATGAGGTTTTTCTGCCATATGAGACTGGATATGGTTAGCTAAATCATTTTTCTGTGTTGTTGTGTATTCACAATTAGAACAATCGTAAGATTTCTCTCTCGTGTGAGACCAGATATGTCGTTCCAAGTGACTTTTCTGCGTTGCTTTGTAGTCACAAATAGTACAACAGAAAGGCTTTTCTCCTGTGTAAGACCGCATATGTCTAACTAAATGACTGCTTTGTGCCGTTTTGTATTCTCAATTAGAACAACTAAATGTCTAACTAAATGACTGCTTTGTGCCGTTTTGTATTCTCAATTAGAACAACTAAAGTTTTCGCTCCTGTATAACACTTCATATGTCTAACTAAACTACTTTTTTGCAAAGTTCTGTATGAGCATTCTGTACAGCCATATGGTTTTTCTCCAATATGAGATTGGATATAGTTGACTAAATTACCTTTCCGTGTTGTTCTGTATTAACAATAGGGACAAACATACGGCTTCTCTCCTGTGTGAGACCGCATATATCTAAGTAAACTACGTATCTCTACTGCCGTGTATCCACATTCAGATTAATCGTATGGTTTTTCACCTGCATGTTTCCGCATATATACAACTAAATGAGGTTTATGCTTTGTTTTGTATTCACAATACGAGCAACTGTACCGTTTACTCAAGTATGAGATCTCATATGTGCTGTTCAATAAATATTGTAGGAAATTCATGGATGTCTTTCATGCTTTCTCCAAGTTCTTGCGTAGTAGGTAAATTACTGGGATTTTCATACTCCTTGCCTTATGCAATAGAATCGTATGATTCTAAAAATTATCATACAGAGCTACTTGTTTAGTGTTTATTGAGGTTATTTAAAGAAAGAAATGCTTTATACGACAGGAACTACCCAACATTGCAACATGCCAAACCTATAATACAACCAGATTATAAAATACTGTCATGGCTCGATGTTATTTCATTATGTTTTTACTATTGTGTATGAATTAGCTGTCAAGATCAAGAAAGTAAACAATAAGGGCGGCAACGCTGCTGGTGATTTGACCTAAAATAATCGGCGCAGTAAAAGTGCGCACTGGTGGGGACGTAAACTGCAAGATTACCTTTCTTGGAACATATGATATCACATAAGGAACAATTGTATACATCTACCATCTATGAAGATAAAACTGCAAGAAAATGTAAGTTATTTAATCATTTCGACTCCTGTACAAGCAAAAAATCTTATTTATTTTCTAGGTGATTTAGTGAACCGTATGAAGACCCATACAGGAGTAAAACATTATTCGTGTTCTATTTGCGGGTATAAAGCAGTATATAAAAGTCATTTAGTTCTACATATGAAAACGCACACAGGAGAAAAACCTTATTCATGCTCAACTTGCGAGTATAAAGCAGCACGTAAAAGTTATTTAATTAAACATATGAAAACACATACTGGAGAAAAACCTTATTCATGTTCTATTTGCAAATATAAAGCAGCACATAAAAGTCATATAGTCACTCATATGAAAACGCATACAGGAGAAAAACCTTATGCATGTTCTATTTCTGACTACAGAGCAGCACAAACAGGTCTTTTAGTGAACCACATGAGAACGCATACAGGAGAAAAACCTTATTCTTGTTCTGTTTGCAAATATAAAACAGCACATAAAACTAATTTAGTTACACATATGAAAAGGCATACAGGAGAAAGACCTTATGTATGTTCGATTTGCAAGTATAAAACAGTGCAAAAAGGTTCTCTAGTTCAACATATGAAAACGCATACAGAAGAAAGACCCTATTCATGTTCTATTTGCAAGTATAAAGCAGCACAAAAAGGTTCTCTAGTTCAACATCTGAAAACTCATATAGGAGAGAAACCTTGTTCCTGTTCTATTTGCGAACATAAAGTAGCCCGAAAAGATGCTTTAGTGCTCCATATGAATAAACATACAGGCACGAAACCTTATTCATGTTCTCTTTGCAAATATAAATCAGCTGAAAGAAGTAATTTTGTTAAACATATGAACACGCATACGGGAGCAAAACCTTATTCGTGTTCTATTTGCGAATATAAAGCAGCTCAAAGAAGTTATCTAGTTCGACATATGAAAACACATTCGGGAGAGAAACCTTATTCTTATTCTAAAGTTAAGTTTAAAATTCTCAGTATTTCCTACCAAGTGGAAACGTGCTAAAATTGTGCCTGTGTTCAAAAGTGGTTCTAGGTCAGATATACGTAATTATAGACCAATTTCGTTGTTGAGCGCTTTTTCTAAACTTTTTGAATACATTTTACATAACAATATAAAGCATCAAATCAGTAATTTATTATCTACAGATCAACACGGTTTTATACCCAAACGTCCCACAATTACTAATTTAAGCCTTTTTACACAGTACGTATCGGAAGCACTGGAGAGCCGTTGTCAAGTTGATGTAATTTACACCGACTTCTCGAAGGCCTTCGATACTGTGGACCATTTCTTATTGTTAAAAAAGCTGGACAATCTTGGTTTTGCTCAAAATCTGGTTGAATTTTTTAAATCATATCTCTGTAAGAGAGTTCAGTTTGTATATTGTAATGGCTATTACTCACAGGAGTTTATAGCTTGTTCAGGTGTTCCACAAGGAAGCGTTTTGGGGCCACTATTATTCTTGATCTTCATCAATGATATTGGTAATGTAGTACAGACGGCACACAAGTTGTTATATGCAGATGATTTTAAATTATTTCTAGAAATTAAAACACTTGAGGAGTGTCAACATTTGCAGAATGATTTGAATAAAGTTTATGATTGATCTGTAAAAAATCAGTTACATTTTAATATTAATAAGTGTCAGTGTATGACGTACTCTCGTAAATTAAATTCCTTTTCACATGACTATACTATAAACTCTGTTACTCTGAAACGTGTTGACTCGTGCAAAGATCTTGGAATTCTTTTTGATTCTTCCTTAAAATTTAATCATCATATTGATAACGTAACTAAATCAGCATCTAAGCAACTTGGCTTCTTAATTCGAAACTCATTACAGTTTACCAATGAAGATACGTTACTAATTCTGTTTAATGCTTTGGTTCGATCAAGAATGGAGTATGGTGCAATTATTTGGAACCCTGTTTATGTTTGCCATATATTGAAATTAGAAAGAATCCAAAAAAGGTTTCTAAGATATTGCGATTATAAAGTGAATAAAAACGTAATGCATCGTGATTACACTACCTTACTCCGTTTATTTGATCTTAGTACACTTGATTTGAGACGTACTAACCAACTTTTACTGTTTCTATATAACTTAGTAAATTATCACTTAGACGTCTCGGATTTATTATCTAAATTGAATTTTAAAATTCCTAATTCACGCACTAGATCAAATATTAGTTTTTCGTATATGTGTCCTAGAACCACTAGTCACCTGCTTTCTCCAGTGCTGGCTATGTCTAGAGCGTACAATAACTTACCGTCAAATGTAGACATGTTTAATATTAGTTTTCATCAGTTTTGGTCAAGCTTGGTTCAAGCACGGTTGCTGCTTCCAGCATCTTAATCAGAGTTGTAACCTTATGTAAATTGTATTTTACTGTTTAAGTGATTGGCCACATTATTATTATTTTGTTTTCTGATTCATTCTTGGGCTGCTGTGTTGGAATTGACCCATATGTTTAATTTTGTTTAGTAATTTATTTAAGAATTCTCATGTAATTGAGTCTCTTGACTTGTTTGAGAATAAAGATATTATTATTATTATTATTATTCATGTTCTATTTGCGACTATAAAGCAGCACTAAAAGGTGTTTTAGTGAACCACATGAAAACGCATACCGGAGAAAAACCTTATGCATGTTCTATTTGTGACTACAAAGCGGCCAGAAAACCTATTGTAGTTAAACATATGAAGACATAGTTGAGAAACGCCGCTAGAATCTGAAGCTCTGTCGTTTACCAAAAACTTGACTGCTTTAAAGTTACCTAGAAATAGTATTTAGATGGCCATAGAAGAAACTGACAGTACAAATAGTTTTATTTGTGTTCTATTAGTAAATATAAAACAACATAGAGACATTTTGTGGGGCATGGAACGTATGAGGACAAATACAGAAGAAAAAGTATGAAGAAACATAAAAGAGCAAAAATCTCTTCGTTTGTATGTGAATTTAGACCAGCACAAAAACATGATTTGGTCAGGCATATAGATAAAGGAATATAAGTAAAATCCTATGTAAATCAATAAGGCAGTCGAGTGAAAAAAAATGCTTTTGCATTATATCGTACAAAATCATTCGAAAAATGGATATTAATGTCAAACCTACATGTTTTGGATTTTGTAAAACGGATCAGGATGAAAAGCACCGAAATTAAGTTAAAACAGAAAAGAGAACTTTGGAATGATATAAGCGATATAAGTTATGAAATAATATAAGAATTGATCAACAGTGAGAACAATAATGTTTCAAAAGTAGGTCTCAGACACATGGCGAATATTTACAAACAAGGGCACTTATGACTAACGTAGTCCTGATTACTGATTCATTGTGCTCACACTTCCAAAGCACTCCCTGTGTACTTACAGCTATTAGTAAATTGATGCAAATAAAAGGAAAATCAGACTCATCTATTCTTGTATTTCTTCTTTATTAAAATAACATCGCCATTCATTATACAGTCATACTTAAATATGGTGTTACAAGTATTCATAAGTTGTGTGGAAGCTCAGGATTAAGAATTAAATATACTTTTATAGAATCATATATGAGGATATTAATTTGTGATGTGTTTGCGACCGGCTTTAACATAAAATTATGATATCTCGCATATAGCTGACGCAAACAGCAAGGGCCTGCTAAGATATACAATTTGTGATGCATATCCCTCTATTTCTAATTTGTGAAAACTTTTTTAAAATTAAACTTCCCTTTAATTGTAAATTATGTAATATTGTTTGACAATAAAATCTTCACAAATAAGTATAGAAAATGATTTTAACGTTTTAGTTTTCGTTTCTATTTGAGTTTGCGTCAGCATCATACTGTTGCTTAACTTTTATTGTAAAAGGTGTAACTACTAATTTCATACAATATTGGTATAGTGGAAGGCAACTACTTAATAAACATGATATCCATTAGCTTCCTTATCACGTTTTAAACAAACTGTCTTCACTGTTCAATTTTCACAAAAGTCGCAGTATGCTAGAGTATTTAAAGAAAAGTTTTAGGAGATACAGTCAGACCTTGCCGTTCGCGGGGGTTACATTCCAGAAGAATACCGCGAAGCGCAAAACCGCGATGCGCAAGTAAACACATAAATGATAAAAACAGGGTTAGGTTCCATTAACTGGATTTATTTATACTATGCAACCTCAAAAAATTCAAAAATACATAAACGTGCGTATACAAACTAAAATTCCATACGTAACATAAGTCTGTCACTTGAATCTAGAGCTCGAATGTCCATTTGTTTATTCAAGTTATAATTTTACAACTTATTTCAGGTCCGATTTGGTAATAAGAGATTCAAAGAAATAAGCTCGATAAGTGTGTTGACACGTTCGTAATAAATAATTATTAATCGCTCTCATTAACACACTCGTTTGTTAAATAACTATTAACAGGGTCACTAATACAAAGCTCTAATAAAAATGTAAATTTTACATAATGTGGTTATTAATATATTAAGCACTACCTCTAACACCAGTTCACATTTGCATTTGTTTCTGCTGAAGCAGCACTATTTTCATTTCGATTCTTGTATTAATCATATTTCGTGGAACTTTTACTTACATTAAATGTAGATCAGGGTGTTACTTGCATAAACCCATAATTAATCGCCTATTTAAAAAAAAGCCTTTGGAATCCAGATTCCAGAATAGCGAATAGCTGTTAGTTGCTAAACAACTTCTTGTAAATTATATTTAAGATATTGAACCAGAATTTGCAGAAATCGCTCGAAATCGGTAAAGCGTAAATTTTTTTTGGAAAATCGGGACAGCATTTCATTGCGGGACAACTAGCTCCAAATCGGTACAATCCCGAAAAATCGGGACGTATGGCAACCCTAGGTTTATATCATGAACATCTACTTAAATAACATTACACAGTCCTGCAAATTGAAATTTTTCTCCAGCACGTAGAGATTTTCCACAAAATGAAAAAGAAAGTTATGCAAAACCCGCAGTACATATAGGTAAAAATGCATTTTGAAATAAAAAAAAATATTACTAGTGGTTTATTTACATTTTTAAATACAATTTGATAAAAATAATATGTAGTATATACAATAAGGATTTATAATTCTTTATAATATCTACATCTTTTTCCCCCAAAACTCCGTTTTGAGCTTTTCCGTTTGTGTGGGATGTCTGGAAGTTCTCTATGAAGCATCCAACAGTAGTCTCCCACCATATTCACATCCCATCGTCCTTGGTACCTCCGTTCCATTTCTTTGATGTCTTGGTGGAACCTCTCGCCCTGCTCTTCACTTACGGCACCAAGGTTTTCTGGGAAATAACTCAAATGGGAGTTCAAAAAGTGAAGTTTCAAGCTCATGGAGCACCCCAAGGTTTTAAAACATTTCAACATTTTATTTACAATTTCTTCCAAATCCGGGTCCTTATTGTTCCCCAAAAACTTAGTCACAACTTCTTTAAGTGATATCTACGCCTCTTTCTCAGCTTTTTTCATCACCTTTTCAAACTGATTGTCTTTCATTAGTTTCCGAATGTCCGGGCCAACAAAAACACCCCCCTTTAACTTTGCCTCAGACAGTCCTGCTAATTTCTTTTCAAGGTATTTGAACGTTTCGCCATCTTTTGGCAATGCCTTGACAAACTGCTTCATCAGTCCAAGCTTGATGTGAAGTGGGGGTAAAAGCACTTTTTTGGGATCAACCAAAGACTCAATGTGAACATTTTTTTCTCCAACCTTCAAAGTTCTCGTTGGCCACACTTTTTGGCTCCAGTGCTGTGCTTTTGCCCGGCTATCCCACTCACATAGGAAACAGGGGAATTTCGTATAACCACCTTGTTGTCCAAGCACCATAGAGATGACTTTGAGATCACCACAGATAGGCCATCCAAACTCCTTATATTTCAATTTATCAAGGATAAAGCCATGTTGTCATACTTTTCTTTTAGATGCACAGAGTGCCCCACGGGTACAGAAGCGTATTTATTGCCGTTGTGTAGCAAAACTGCTTTTAAACTTCTTTTTGACGAGTCAATAAAAAGCCTCCATTCATCTGACACATGTTGAATGTTAAACATTGACATCAACTTGGGAACATCAGAACAATATACAAGTTCGCCATCTTGAGAAAAATTTTACTCAAATTGTGTTTCTCTGCTTCTGTACCAAGAGAATGAAGTTCCAGATCTCAACAAGTTTTTTTCTTGAAGTCTAGAGCCCAGTAATTCAGCAGACTCTTTAGAAAGCCCTAAATCATGAACGAGGTCGTTTAATTCTTCTTGTGAAAACTGTTGGGGTCCACAGTCTTCGACTTGAAACTCATCATCCAACTGCTCTGACTCGCTCTCTGATGACTCTGGCAAATCGTCAAAATTGTGTGGGGGCACTGGTACTTGAATACCGGGTCCATGAGGCACAGGCCGAAGTGCAGATTGCATGTTTGGGTAACATGTATCTTTCTTATTTTTGGCATTGTACCCTTGTATGTTGCAAGAACAAAAGTAGCAGTCATCGCCGTGGTTTCTCGACTCTCTCCAAATCATAGGCACCCCAAAACGAAAAGATTTCACCTTTCCTTTAGACCACATGCGAAGTCCTTCAACACAGCCTGAACACACTCCATGAGGGGCCCAAGATTTTTCTTGATCTCCGATCTTCACACCAAAATAGGCAAAGTACACTTTTTTAATAAACTCCGTAATACTTCGAGATTGTTTTTTTAATACAAGTTCGCCACAAATGTAACAGAAACTATCAGGATTATTAACACAAGCTCTTGAAGACATTTTGAAAGACACTTTAAGAATATTTAAATTGAAATGAACAAATCGAAGGATTACGAGGGGTATATATAGGGCAATGGGAAAATCCAGATTTCATTTGTCAATAATGTTCACCACAATTACGCTAATTACCAAAAAGAATTTCTCCTATTTATTTATGTACTTTTTTCGTACACTAGCATTGAAAGAGCTACTTTGCCGTACAATTTATTAATCAGAAAGTTGCACTTTGCGGTATTCGTACGGCAAAGTAGTATTTTGCGGTATTCGTACGGCAAAGTAGCACTTTGCCGTACGTTTCCTTAGTTACAACATATATAATATTACATTACATTAATATTACTCTACTTATTTGCTATATACGAGGATAAATTTAGTATTCCGTTTTGTATGCTAGTGTACGAAAAAATATTGTACGAAACTCGTATGAAAGTGGCTTTTCCATACTCGTCTCGAAATTCCGGACTCGGCCTAACGGCCTCTTCCGGAAACATCTCACTCGTACTGAAAAGCTCCACTTTCTATACTTGTTACGTAAATTACTATTAATAACAAAAACATTTATTACAGTAACATTGGAATCTGAAAACACCCAAGAAAAGCGATAAACCTTAATTGCATACTATTAAGGTAATGGGTTTCCATGATTCATACGCTGACTAATACTGTTAAATATACAAATTTTTATCATATTTCATAGTTTCTAATATAAAACTATGAAGCCGAATAGGAAAAACAACTTTTTTCGGCATATTCATAAATATACGCCTTAAGGTAGGCAATCCCGCAGAAAAATGCGTTTTGCGGAAAATGCTTACGTGCTGGGAAAAAACTGAGGGCATTTCCGAACTCAGCGCACCAAAATACATAAGAATCACCCATTATTTTAAAGAAAAAAATTTGGTCGCAGACCTGTGTAATCGAGACATTTTAACGAACTCATTAATTGTCAAGATTATTAATCACCGCTTAACACACGAGTTAGTTACAATAGTTTTGCGTTGATCATATCTTATTAAACTGGAGAAAATCCAACTTTATTGCATGACAAAAAATTGACACTTAAAGTTTTGACATTCATGGTATCTATTAATAGAAAACTATCCATTAATAGGAGTAATTAATATACGATTTTAGAAAATAAAAAATTATTTAGATATAGAGGACATTAATATAGCTATCTATAAAACAAATGATAAAAGTGAATGTTTATGCACGAGACATGAAAATTATGAAACGAAGCCGAAGGCTGAGTTCCATAACATATCGAGTACAATAACACTTTTAGCATGAGTTTGCATACAATATTTTTTCTACGATCTTACATTTACTGTTATTAATCCATAAATGTCGATTTAACAAAGGTGTGCGATTATGACAGTTATAATTTATGTCGTAGTAAAGAGATAGCCGTAACCGGCGCAGATGAGTTGTCAAAAGTAATTATAATAGTACACATTTTACTTTATTCATTACATAATGCTTTAATTATTTTTAAAAAAACACCACCTCTAACGAAAGAAGTAACTAGAATAACTTTATAAACTCACTTCCAGTTTAAAATACGTAAATTCAAAGCTAACTGTCTACTTTTAGCACGTGTGCTAAAAGTAGACAGCTTATTTCACTGTTAGCACGCTGATGTATAATACGTTATTTCTAGTTCGACAAGCCATTGGTAAAATGCCTTTTAGTCGTGGTTGTAGAAAACCGATTTTCTATACATTAATAAAACGCATAAATAAACGATCAACAGAAAATGTATTTTATGTAGTTTAATCGATTTCTTTAGTATTTAGTTCCTAGTATTGATAAAATGAACTACGAAGAAATACAAAAAAAACTTTTACAAAATTAAAGTATGGAATTACCTTTTCCTCACTAGAATCCCCGCCCCCCTCTGCCCTTTTCGTATCCTTGTCCCGAAATTGTGATTTTCAAATATGGCAACCCTACATAAACCGCATACGTCTGCTGTATTTACTTACGGCCGCTCTTATGAAGGTCACTAACCTGACGTTAACTTTAAATCGCTGTTAAAATAAACAAAAGCTCATCAAAACGTTGGCGCTTATGACATATTATTCATTAGTAAACAAATTTTTTATGCGGTTTTGTTTATTTTAACAGTTAAAGTTGGCAATACCATCCGCCAACGGCAAAGAAAAGGGAGCACAAATTATTTGGCGAACCGAAAAGCCGCGAACGGCGAGGTCTGACTGTATTAGCCAAAACGATTACACTAAATTTTAGTTTAAGCATGACGTTTGTTAATAATACAATAAATAAACGTCATCTTGTCGTAACATGGTTTTCATAATTAAGACGTTTTGCGATATCTGGTGGCTTCCATCAGCTACAATAAACAATTTTAATAAAATTTTACATGTGAAATATTACAAAAGTATTTAGTAAAACTTTCCGTTTAGGAAAGATACATTATGACGTTTTTCATTAAAAATGTTGATATTTATTAATATTGAAATTATATTTAGAACGGATTAGAAAAGATTAATTAGTTAACTAGGAAATTCTAATTTTTGTAATAAAAGTATAATAGCGCTGACAGATACATGATGAATGATTTTCGCTTTGCAGATTTCATTTCGGACACTGACCCACATCCGGTCGCATACGCTTTCAATTTATGAAGTCATCACATTTCGAAAAACGTCGTCACTCGAAAATAATCAAAGGAACACTATTCCAATATTTAAAAAAATACACAGATTGGAATCAAACAAATGAGTCAACAAAAAACTGCGTTTCGTAATCTTTATTTCTATGGGATTTTCATTCTGTTCCTGTGTATGTACTTAAGCGTGCATAAATATTTAAAAATTGTTAATTTTATTAGAATTATTACAATTTCCCATTATACGTATTTGACAAATTTCTATCGTGTGTTCTCAAAAAAAAACTCATTTAGTGTAGGCCTTTGAAAGAAAGATAGAAAATCTAGTCATATCTTAACTTAAGTCTGTAGGTGAATGTCAGATTGCATTTTGTTTATGAAAACATCTGTCACTCTGGCACGTAAAAGTTTACACTGCATTAAGTTTAATTGTACCCATCTCGCAAGAAGGGTACGAGTGTAGTAATCATAACGGCCAATAAAAATATTTTTGTTACGTGTTTTGTATATTTTTAGGAAGATAATTCAAGGTCAAGATGTAATTTAGTTCTTTCTGACTTGGTAGTTCATTTGCATCAATGGGTATATCTCAAGTTACGGCAAACTTCATTTTGATCATGGTATGATGCGAATGAGTTTTTTTTAAACACGGTATAACTTTAAACCGAATGCCGTATTTTTACATATCATAATGAATAAAGGCTTACAATATTATTTCATTACGTGTAAAGTGGAAACATGCCAGAGATAATTGTTTTACTTGAAAATATAGTGAAACAATTTTAAACTGAAGCGTTTTAGAGATGCGACCTTTCGAATAGTGCAAGAGTTTTTGGCCATTTTTTCAGACTTTTAAACGTGGAAATCAATAACATAACCCTATCAAACTTGAAATTTAACTAGAGAGTATCAGAATATTCGAGTGTGTACAACAGAAACGTCTAATCTAATGAATCTTCTATTGAAAAAATAATCTGACGTTATACTCCATTACTTAGGCAAAACCCAATTAAAGCGATTATTATTTTTTCTTCAAGTTGTTAAAAACGTCATTGTCAAATCATAAGTGCTTACCTACATAGTTCAAAAACGTACTTCAAATTACAGATGCTAATTTAGTTTAGTTTTAATAATATCGATAAATTTAGAATTGTATGGTATATGTGGAATGTAAATAAGGTAGGGACTCAAGTTGCTTAGAAATATTTAATTTATGTTATTGCTTTTGCTTAGGTGTACAGTTGTCGCCAATCGGGTACACCAAAAGAGATTTAGTGACAATATTTTTATATTTTGATATTGCTTAAACGGTTTCTATCACATATAATTAAACGTTTATAGATGTTTCAGCTAAATAGAAGTGCTTGGCTGTGGTTCATGTCTATACTGTAGATTTCGCTTCCAATGCACCGATGTCAGTTGCAGCGATTTTTTGTTACAGTAACTGTATCGTGTGTTAAAAAAACTTATTTAGGGCAGGCATTGGAAAGAAAGATAAAAAATCTAGTCATGTCCTAACGTAAGTCGGTGAATGTCAGATTGCATATTGTTTATGAAAATATTTGTCACTGTGACAGGCAAAAGTTTACACTGCATTAAGTTTATTTGTATCAAGCAAAAAGGAAAATAAGATGGCATTTACACAAGAACAAGTGTATTATCATGGCAGTCAATAAAAATTGTTTTTATTAAGTGTTGAGGAAACTAGTTCAAGATCAATATGCAATTTAGTTCTCTCTAACTTATTGTAGTTCATTTGCATCAATTGGTATGTATCAAATTACGGCAAACTTCTATTTGAGCATGACATGCTGGGAATGAATTTTTTTTAAACTCAAGATATAATAGGAGAGTAGAGCAAACGATAACAGTTAGGAATCTATAGTGTGAAGGAAGTCATAATTTTCATAGTCGACTAAATCAATTTAATATTGTGAATTTTTGTTGAGGTTGAGTGTTTATTTGGTTAAAGTTCTATTTAGATGAAATAATCGACATTTTAAATAGTTGCAATAATAATATAGGTACAGATATATTACTTTTTTCTATAGCACATGTTAAAGTGTGCTTTTATCAACTCAAAACAAAAGGTCAAGTTTTACTTTAACAGCAAGGGTAGATAAAGTAGCACTTTAACATCAAGGATAGATAAAGTAATTTAATTTTCTAACTTTTGTTTAAATTAAATATGACAGCTTCGTATTATCGTAGCAACCCAATGTAGCCACTGACATTTTGAAATGTTATTGACTGTCCTTATTTTCTTTTGAAATTGTTAAAGTTCTTGCTATAGAAAAAAATATTGTATTATACACGACGATAAAGTTATTTCTATTCACTCTTGAATCATTAACGTCTCGACTTCGTCTCGACGTTAAACGATTCACTCGTGGATAAAATTTAACTTTATCGTCTTGTATAATAAATTACTATTAAATGCTTATTTTGTTAAGATCGGTTAAGTATTATATATCGTAATTCTCGCCAAAGAACATGTGTATTTTGACACTGGGATTGCAAACAGAACCGAAATAGATAATATAAGAATGAACGAACTTCCAATGCAACAAGTTCAATACCCGACAGATTAATAAAGTTTATATTTGGAAAAAGTAACATATCTCATGTAACCGATACAATATTCGGTTCTATGTTGGTAGCTTGTTCAACAATTTTAAGTGAAATGTCAGCCAATATAGCTAGTGGTACACTTCCTATAAAAGTATTTGTAGTTACACAAAAATCTATACTTTTTCTAATTTCAACTCATCTAAAGTCAGTTTAGTCTTCAATAATGTAAAAATATCTATTAAAATACCAGACTAAGAATTTATATGTTGAAGATAAAATTTAGCGTGCGAGTAGATGGGAAGGTACAGTCTGTTTTTTTGCTTCGTGATTCAGAGCAGGCTTTGCATTTGCATTTTTGTAACAGTGCAGGTAGTTGGTTACAAAGAAAAAACACTAGTAATGTCAAAAACCTATTTCAACTGTCAATGTGTTAACGTATAAGCACTATTATACTTAATAAGAGCTAAAGTTACTGAACCATTGACAATGAATAAGGTATTGCTTTATTTTAAGAACGCTTATTTAACTGTACAGAAACGTCATGAAATTTCCAGGCATCGATTTATTTTACACACTGGTTTTTTTATCTCATTATAACATATCTTGCGTCCAGCGTTTTTTACAAGTGTTTAATATTTTGATAACATTTTAAATAAACTAATTTCATAGTTTGCGCTGCGGCAATTAATAACTTGTAGAGTAATATACTATTTTAAAATCCTCGCTGCGGCTTAATGATATTATTCTTCTTAACATGGAATTTCGGCTTAGACCGCGTAGTATTTGTATATGAACACCCAGCATTTTCTGGCTTAATGTGCCTTGCACCTTGTGAAGTCGAGCAAAAACCCGCGTGATGGTCATGCTCTTTGGTGGCTCGTGTTGTTTGAGTATCTTGAGAACGAGTATACTTAGGCAGATTTGGCCGTTTTGCTGTTTGTGCATCCATATTTACTAACGTTTTGCAAGACCTTGCAGCTTGCATCATCAGAGTGAAAGTCGCACTAAGGACCGAAGGTCGGTGTGGAGCTATTTATAGTCCTCCGTGCCAGGCTCGCGGAGTGGCGTAACGCTGGTTGGTCGTCCGAATGCAACGTAATCCATGGGGCGTGGCCGTATGACGCACAGTGGTTGTAATGCTTTAGATAGTGTATCACAGGAGTCCACGTTTTACTAAGCTTAAAGCCATCTTCCCTGTTGATATTATTTGGATATTTTTCTATTTCTATGGCTTCACGTATCACTCGCGGGAGGTAGTGAGGTATTCTGGCAAGTACTCTGGCGTGCTCAAATTCTATAGTGTGCCCACAAGGTGCAAGGCACATTAAGCCAGAAAATGCTGGGTGTTTATATACAAATACTGCGCGGTCTAAGCCGAAATTCCATGTTAAGAAGAATAATTCGAGTAACCGTGAAAGCCTCAAACAGTACTTAATGATATTAGTTTATTTAAAATATTATCAAAATGTTAAACATTCATGACAAAATTCTGGATGTAATGTGTTGTAACGAGATAAAAAACACAATTTATGTACCTACTAATGTAAAAATATATTATTAACAACTTGTTGATGATTTTTGTTTGCAGATCTCTGTTGAAATTGTAGAAATTATTATTTATGCTAAACATATAACAGGCATTTCAAAATTAAGGGATAATACAAAATACTCTGGTAGAACGGTTTTCAGAGATATAATTTACTAGAATTTAGATGTATACAATTTAGGATAATCATCCAGAATCTGATTCAGAAGAGGAATACAACTCACCTTCCGATTCTGTATCAGATTCTTCCAACCTAATAACAACAGAACGTATATCATCTACACCAATTTTGTCCATGTCCTTTGTCCAGTCGCTTTGTATTAGTGGTTTACACTGTTTAATGTATTTTTTCCATAGGTTTCTGTACACAGCGATAGAGATTTAAGCCATAAATTAGCAACCCTGTCCTTTGACGGAGGCTGAGAATTTGTGTTTATTATAATAGTTCTTACATAAACTCCATTCCAATTCAATTCGATTGTATTTACAGTGGTATGAAGGTAATCTAACAACTTCATGTCCATGTCGTTTTAAAATATTGTCAATTAAGTATTACTTTTTGTCATCCTGTGAAGGTAAAATTAAATTCCGTAATTGTCGCTTTGTTGGTTTTTCATCAAATTGTACGTCATGTTTAATTAACCACTCCTGCATTTGAGGTTTATGGTTCAAGAAATTGGGTGGTTTATAACGGAATGACATGGCACATTATCCATAAGTATCACACATACTATACCTTCAGCAACAGCAACATGATCAGTGTCCTGCCTTTAGGCTCCGATACACTGTTGATGACTCGCCAGTCCTCTGTCTTCAGCCCCTTGTTCTGGGTCTTAAGGAGATCAAGGATTTCCTTCTGCGGTTTGGTACTAAATGATTTGGAAGCCCACATAAGTACTTTGGCCGCATTGAGGATCTCCTTGGCCGGTCCTACTCTGAACCTAGCTCCCTCCCACAACTGGAGGTTTGGAGTCGTGGTTGTCAGCCATGACTTCGTTTCCTCGCTCTTGCAGGAGAGGATAACTGCACCTTTATCAAAGTAGCAGCTGTTGAACTGTGGTTCTTTTCCTTCCCCTCCGGGTTGGATTTGTCCCAACAGTGCGGATTGAACTTCTTCGGCGTGTTCCTTCGTCAGTTGTCGCGGTTTGGGAGTTTGGTGTGCTCCCGTCGAAACTCTGCCTCTTTTTAGAAGGTGTAGTAGCCGGTACACCTGAGCCGCCAGCTATTTTACCTTTCTTAACACTGCCGGTGGGAGGGTGTGAACTCCCGTCATGGTTTGTGTTAGGTTTCTTGTGGTTCTTCCTCCTATGACGTATGGGTTCGCCAAGAGCTTTAGCCCTCTCGATTGCGGCTTTCCGTCGCTGTACTCCAGAAAGCCTTTTCGATTTTGGAGGTTAGGGTATCAGCCTCCGAATCGACGGTGGTTCCCTCCTCAGTTACGGTTTTTTCAGCCACATCTGATTTGGGTGATTTCAGTAGGGCATCTTCATCCCCGCTGGAAAGGTTAGGTAATATGTCTTCGTTATCCATATTGTTCCCACGAGTATGGGGAAAGGGTGTCGACACGCACGGAGCCTCCTGCATGCGTGATGGGCTAAATACAACGGAGTGCGCCAGGTGCCCCGAGTTTGGTCGCTAGGGACCAGGTTGCTTCCTGGCCATGCAGCCCTTCGGCGCGCACCGTACCTTGGGATTAGGGGGGTTTTATAGTGGGGCCCCATCCACACGAACCAGGTGGTTAAGCCCAGTTCCCCGTGCCCCAGATTGACACTACCCTGAGCGCCGAAGGCCACTCAGGGGTCGTTGCATCAAACACTGATGGTTTACGGTATGTGAGTTGGTCTGCGACAGCTGTGCTGCTAACCAGTCATTCCCGTAAAGGGTCGTGGCCGTTCCCCTATCCGCCACCTGGGGACGCACCCGGTCAGCGCTCAACCGACATGGCAATTAAGCCATGCTCTATGGTTGCCCCACGCTGCTTGCGACATTTAAATATGTTGATCAACGTTGTTTATTTTATTTTTACTAGCCTCACGCTTGGGCCACCATTTAAATTATGGCGTGAACAAACTTGGTTTATCAATTACAATCACAATTTGCCTCACGTATTTGAGCGACCATTTAAATATGCACTGGCTACTCTATTTTAAATTGAAGTGAACTTTTAATATGCAAAAGTTTCAAATTATTAAAATGATAGCGCCTAAGACTCTTTCAGGGGTTTTGGGTTCAATTATCTAGTTACTTTATTCTGAAAAAATGATTTCCAAGTATTTTCAACTATTCATTCAAATTAAACGTCACTTTTAATGTTAACCAATTGTCAACAAATTATTCTCAAATATTAATGACAAATGGCCAATTCTAAGAATTGTACATTACAATTTTATATAAAACGGTAACTTATTATTTCTTAATTAATTGCACCTTTTAAAATATCTTTATAGTTGGTATAAACTAAGGAATTACCCACCTTGTATATGGCACTTCCAAAATGTTCAAAACTGCAACTTATCCTTTAGCCACAATCGACTCCTTCAAGCAACCTCACGCAATGTATCTCTCACGTACAACACCTCCAGTGCCAAGCCCCGTCCAATACCACGAAACCAAAATTCTTTGACAGCAACCAGCAAATGGAACAATCCTAAACCTGCTCCCGTCGCTGTCACCTGCCGGAATGGATCCTCTTCAAGCAGCTCTCTACTATGCAGCTGTCACGAACGAAACACCAGTGTTACATCTAGTCCAACTCCCCAACACTCAATATTCTTGACAACAACTAGTCAACATAATAATTCCAGATCTCCTCCTGTCTCTGCTACAACGTTCTTGTAAGGATCCTCTAGATTCACCGAAACTCCTATGGGTTCTCCACTCAGCAACACTTAGATTGATGTAAATCCCTTTTTAGTTATGTTACTTATTAACTGTATTCCTTTCAATAAAACTGTTCTAATAACTAATTCTTCAATTAATCACTTATAAATAACCATTCTTGTATTAGTTTACCAACACCAATTCTCTTCTGTATTTACTCCAATACTTCTGTTATTTGTTATTTAATATTTCACTTCATTTATTAGTCCAGAGAAATTAGACAAAATAAAAGCAAAACTTCAGAAAAATTCCCGGAAAGCTGGATTTTGGTATGAGCCTTGATATTGTGGTTCTAAACAAAATGTCAAAAGTCCTCATCGATCCGAGTGCCGCTAAAAATTTTAAGGGGGGGCAAAGGTCACCAAAAACGGTATTTCTTGAATATCTCGTTAACGGTCATTTTTACAGAAAAAATATTAATTGTCAAATTTGTAGCTTATGAAATTCCTAACAATAAAGATATGAGCTTTATTTGTAAAAGTAACCGTTTTGGAGATAATTCGATTTACAGAGTTGAAACGTGCACTCTTTTCCACACCACCTTCGAGGTAGAGTACAAGGTGCGTTTTTTTCATGTGGTGTCCCCAGTAAATATATTCCACGTTTATTTTTGTTTGAAAAATGTTTATTTTAAAAAAAATTATTATGAACTTGTTCATTAATCAATTTTGGATTCAAAACAGGAGTTATCAATATTCATCTTCAGACTCTATTTCAATCGGTATGATTTCCTCTTCATCATCTTCTTCTTCTTCTTGTTCTTTTGCTGTCTTCTTTATTTCCATAGATTCAGTCAGGAAACGTGATGGATTTACATCTTCAGTGGAGTCGCAAGTATCGACGTCATTTATATCGGGTGTTACATTTAAGCAAAACTGACCTTGGCAACTATACCAACTTTTCTGCAGCCGCAGTTTAAGCTACACCCCTTGGTGCAATTGCAAAAAATAGTATTCAGCAGAATGTCTGGAGCAGGTGGAAGCAAAGTTTGAATTGGTTCCAAAATGTTTCCCCTTAACTTCCATCAGCAGTCTTCAGGAGTAAGCTCGTTACCTAGCCATATTTGAACCTGGTAATAGACCCGATATAAATGTTGCCGAGCAGCACTAGATGTTGGCAGAAGAATAGATAACTGAACAGGTTTTTTGAGCTGTGTAGATTTCACAAAAGTTGAATATATGTGAGTATGAATAGATGCCTCTTTTACTGGAGCCTTATACATAGCCGGGAGAAAACAAATTCCATTGTTGAAAATCAAGTCTGGAGAACATTCTGTGTTAGTAAAAATTTCTGCATAATTTATTAATTCCTTATTTTTTTTCAAATAATTTGAAGAGAATCAGTTTACCTTTCTTAAAAATTGCTTAAATAATTTGTTATAAACGTTTGAAGAAAAAATACTATATGTTATTCGGAACAAAAGCATCTTTATGTGGCTCGGCTCTAATTATCTGCCTCGCAAGCTCGGCAGATAAACAGTCCAGCCACCCCAAATAAAGTATAATTTTTGCTCCTAATAACATAATATACTATTGTGCTCCTACACGAATAGCAAGCAGATGTCCCTTGAGGTTTTATGACAACGGAGGTAAACTTTTCGGAGCATATTCCTTCTCTATCTAGACTACAGTGTACTATATATGTGTTTCTTTCAATTTTTATGGGCTCTAAAACGCAAGTCGCAACTCCAATGAGATATACATGCCATTGAGGAGTGCATCTATTCGTTACAACTCTGTAAATCGAATTATCTCCAAAACGGTTACTTTTACGAATAAAAGTCATGCTATCTTTATTGTCAGGAATTTCATAAGCTACAAATTTTATAATCAATATTTTTTCTGTAAAAGTTATCGTTAACGAGATATTCACGAAATACCGTTTTTGGTGACCTTTGCCCCCCCTTAAAATTTTTAGCGGCACTCGGATCGATGAGGACTTTTCACATTTTGTTTAGAACCACAATATCAAGGCTCATACCAAAATCCAGCTTTCCGGGAATTTTTCCGAAGAGCAATGTCTAATTTCTCTGGACTATATATACACCACGCAGATTTAGACTACCCTTCTTAAATAAGCCAGAGCTTTTACATTAAAAGAGGGTTAAATTTTATATGATTTTGATAAGATTAAAACGATTTTCTTTACATGTTTTTCTACTTGTTATTTTCTAATAATTGGAACAAACTTCTTAACTACAATATTTTCATTCTTAATGCCTCCTATATTCTAATTCGTATTTGATTTCTACCTACTCTAATTATCCTTATCAGAATTTCACATTTCTCATTATTGGTACCACAGTCTCTTAAATATTCTTTTTATATTCAAACCACCTGTAAACGTTCAATAGCTATCATTTCATTAATAATTTGCTTTAACTCAAATTTATTCATTAAACTTTTATAAACACCATTACCCTTTTTTAATAAGTTAATATGAATTGTACTAACACCTCGATTTCCTTTATACATTTTTAATTTTATCTACCACCAACGTCTGGTGTCTCATAACAATGGATATCATAAAATAAGTAGAATTACAGGATGCAGTAAGATTGTAACATTTCAACCTTCTGCTAAGGCTGTCGAAATTTACTTCCATCGGGTAGCTATCAGTCGGAGTTAATTTGGTTCTCTCAGATATAGTAAGATCAGAAAATATACACCAGGATACTATTAGACAGTTTATTCTATTTAACTATAACTACAAAAATAATGAAATGTACTCTACAATAAATTTATAGTTTATTCGGGCGTTGTACTTCATAATTCAGGCTCAACTACAACCCGTTATACGTGGATGCATGGGATGCTTTTTGGACACACCTCCCTCGACCCTGCGGTACGCCACTGCCAGGGAACTCGGACGGTTGAAATTAGGCTAATCGCGCAGTCGGCTAACCTCAAAATTCGGTCGGAGCTCGAAAGCACGAGCGACTGTAAACATAGACAGTTTTGGCTATCTCAAGGGTTGCTTACGCTTCCGGGACGTTCTTGAAGATCGCCAGCTGGTGTCGCGGCAGATGACCTCGGGGTGGCTGCAGGCGCTCGTGGATGTTACTCCACGGAGCGGACCAGCCTGGGGGTACTGTCGGTGCTGCTCTTCGTCCCCTGAGAAGTCTGGCTGGTGAGTAAATATCTGTATTGAAAAATAATTAGCACAAATTCAAAACGGCCTCGAAATTTCGCTAAATGCCTGGCCTTTGCAATATGCATTCTAATATGTTTATTTCGAGTTTAATTACGCCGAGTGGCTGGCGGTTTCTCAGAGAAGCGTCGCCTCAAAACAGGTTTCGGGGCGCATTTATAGTTAGCTGAAGGCGGAAAGTGAGCGAATTATTTATACTGGTTTCGGACTGGAAAATTTAAGTGAACGAGTCAGAAAACGGTCCCTTCTTAGGGGCGTCGTCTCACACTGACTCCTGGACAGGAATATGTTCAGGATAACGTAACCAGAAACCGGTCTCCTGGTGGAATCGTCGGCTTAAACTGGCTGCAGGTAGGGAGGTTCAGGATTTCCAGAAATGAAAAGGATGAGAATGAGTTCCTTTAATCGGTCGGGACAGGATCAGGGTTCAGGGAACGGGAATTGGAACTCTCTGGGAGTTATCTGGGAGAAATCTCGGAAATGAATGCCTCGTGAAATGGTCGTGAATCTGCTTTTATAAGCTTTCTCCTCCTGCTTCGGACATCTTAGCAACCACTTCGGACGTCCTGGGTGGGATATCGGCGCGTAGGTGTACCTGCGACTCCTCGATGACGTAGGTGACCGCACGGGCCAAAGATTCAAACTCCCATAGGTAACGTAAAATACGCCAAGGGAGAACGTGCGCATTAATTTGTAATTAAAAAATCGCGTTCGCGCTGGGCGAAACGTTACAAGATCATAAACAAACATAAAAAGAAGACAAAGAAGGAAACAGTTAAACGAAGACTAAAGGATGAAGTACAGAAACAAAAAGAAAATGTGAAACAAAAGGAAGTAGCGAGGCTTGGAGCTGTACTTAACAAATCAAAACAAGCAGCTAAAGAAGATAAGGATGTTAAGAAGGCCATTAAAGTTAACTTCAAACGAATCTTGAGATAATAATTAAACACTCGGAAGTGTAAATATGTAAATAGTAATATTAAAATTTTAATTAAGAACATCACGGATTATAACACTTGAGAATAATGAAAAATTTTACTTGAAGAAGAGGAGGAAAATAATCAAATTGCAACTTTACCATTAATAAAAGTTAATTTAAATAATAATGAATATCTAGCATTAATAGATAGTGGAAGCCATTGCACTAGCATTATTGTACGAAGACATAGCACCAGCACTATTGTACAAAATGGCTTCATTAATAACGGAAGAAATAATTTTAAAGAATTTAGATGTCTTACATAAGAATATAATTAAAGTTAATAAAATGGAAAATATCAACTACTAACCGCATGTTGAATATTAAAATAATTATTAATCAATGGGAAGGTGTTGTTAGATTGTTCATAGTAAGAGGCCTAAGTGCATGGGCGTATCCAGGCGTATCCAAGGTAGATAAAATTTATAATAGAAAAAAATATAACTAAATCGAAGAAGAATTTTTAGACTTTGTAGAGCTTGAAGGAGTTGATGCCAAAGCCATTGAGGATTTTGTGACAAACTTAAACCTAGACCCTGATAGGTGTGTGGGTTTAGGTTTCGATGGATGCTCCACCATGTCTGGGAAAGAAAGGGGTGTGCATGCGGTTTTGAGGCAAAAGTACAAAAAACCTTGTAATTCAATTGCTCCTTGCACTAGCTAAACCTTGTCGTGAACGACTTAAACGTTATCCCAGAAATTCGAAACTGCGTTGGAACTCACAAGGAGATAATCATATTTTTTCGCGAGTTCGTTTTACGACGCAAGATTATTGCTAACATTCTTAAATTATGTGAAACAAGATGGCCAGAGAAGTACAAGAGCATCCGTGTTTTTAAGGATCACTTTTTTGATATTGTTGATGCATTAGAGACATAAACCGAAGAGGAACATGCAGAAACAAGAAAAAATTCATATCAAATGCCTGCAGCGGCATACAGACCTTCATTTGTTGTGTTAAGGCTGGCGTTTGGCTTATGTTGAAATAATAGGAACAGATTGATACATAGGAGTCACGTATTATCGATTCACACGCGTCGTATGAAGTTAAACAAGACTGTATTTCAAAGACGAACGTTGGCTGAGTATCGCAAGCTACTTTATAAATAGTAACAGATTCGCTTGCGCTGTAAAATTGTATTTAAAATATCGACGCTTTTGTAGGCATTTTTCATTTGTATTTCTGTCATCCGACAGTAAAATTTACTTGTGAAAAATAGAAAACAGAAACTGTAAAATAGCTTACAGGAAAATACGATTTTGGATTTTTCATTTAAGACCTCATTGAACTATTTCTGACGTTTAATTATTGATAGTACGTGATTCCTAAATAAATTCAAGCTGTTGTCATTTAGGGCGAATATTACAACGCCAAATGTCGGTTATCAGTGCGGTTTTTGCAGACACCTGATAAATTTCCACATAAATAGCGTATAAATAGTTTAGGCATTGTAAGACAGATGTCGTGTTGTCGTTACAAAACCTACAGTGACTATATAATCACAGTGTGGCCATACAATTGTTGGCTGGTACTTTTGAATCCAATGTCAAAATCAGATTTTGCGAATAACCATGGTGATGTAATAAAAAAATAGAATTTTTTTAACGGTGTAAGCGACATTTGGTAACATAAAATTACTAAAGTCAAAATAAAATTTGACAATTCATTTGCTGAAGTGAAAGATTGTTATTCAAAATGACTGATGTCTCAAATACAATAAAGTACCACAAAGGGGTTTAAATGTTGAAGAAATATGAGTCATACGGTATCTTCAATTTATTACAATTAATGGAAATTGGAAAGTTCAAATCCAAAACACAAATGATATAGCATCATTTGTAGAAATCTTCTCGGTAATTTAATATGCTTTATTAACATCTAAATTATATTAGATAGATACATGTGCTAAACCCCAATATAGCCCATTGGTGCTTAGGCGCATGCGCGTGATAATGTGATTCTCAGTTTGTCGGAGGTTCTACAAATGTTCAGACAATGGAGGCAAAACACGGGAGTCTCATGCCAGACCCAATCTTGACTACCGTCAAGGTGCGAATTTCAGTTAGTTGCTGTTTAACATTTGTGTGTACTTAGTACAAAAATGCCTGTGTATCACCGTAAAACAAGCAGTTAGTCCAATCGTCGACAATAATATTGAATTTGAATGTCCCAATGAGTATTTCTCTTATTTATAGCTTAAAATCCAATTTCACCATTGGCATAACAGTTCCATTATGTTCATATTCGGTAAATGTCACAATGCACCAGTGGGCTATACTGGAGTTTTCCCGACATTAACTACTTGCTATACATGTTCAACCTGGAATTGCAACTGTACACCGCAATAATCTATTGAGCTGTGACTTACGAATATTTAAGCAATATAAAACTTACAGGAAAATATATATTTTTCTGTTAAATGTTCTGGTTTGTTTGATGTTAATACTGTTCTGAATATCGTAAATAACTAATTTGCGAAAAACGTCAAAATATGGTTCTTTTCTGTAGAAACAAACTATAATTTGGAAAACTCACGGCCGCGGGAAAACTAATAGCGGCTTTCATCACGTAATACGTCCACTCAAACTTTTGACATGTTATAAAATGCCAATGTCTTATTTTGACATTAGTAACTTTTTGTAACTAAACATTCTGTACACTGTTAAAAATGACAATAACTTGGAATCCTTTTGCCTTCAGCCAATAGAAAACATGACCACCGTATGGCCACACTGTGATTATATAGTCACTGTAACAAAACCCAGAGCCAGTAGATATAGAGAGTACCGCCACGTCCGCCATGTTTATTCCTCTGACATATGCGTCACTTTGAGGTTTGTAACACAATTCCGTCAACGTGACGTTTGTTAGCAATCCAAAACTTTACTTACAATTGGCAAGACTGTAAGTCTATGTCAAATTCGAGGTTAGCAGGTTAGTTTTTGCGTCAGTTTTGACACAAACTGGCGCAAAACATAACCTGCTAACCTCGAATTTGGCATAGACTTACAGTCTTGCCAATTTCAAGTAAAATTTTAGACATACCTCATTCAGTCATTGCTGGTGGGAACAAAAATGGCGGCGATAGCGGCATTTTCACGGATCAAAGAATGGCGGTGCTCTCTATATCTACTGACTCTGACAAAACCAAGGTTGTGAACATGGTACGAACTGCGGTTACTTTAGCAACAGTGGATGATAAGGCGCTTTCCTTTCATCCATGGGAGCAGCTCGGAGCGGCTCCAAACTCTCGCGCACCTCGTTCCTTTCACAAGGGCGTTTAACCTCGGAGTCGCTCTGGGCTTATTTCCCCTTTCCTCTCAAGGACCAGCTCGTTGGTCGGGGCGCGAAGCCACAGTCAGCCAGCATGGCATACTTTTAATTTTTAAAAGGCGCGAAGGCGAAATCATTTGAGGTTATGTGCAACTTCTCCCTGGTTTTAGGTGCTATGCTAAATTTTGTGAAGAAAAAATGTCATCATTGAAATAAAGCCTCATCTTTGCGCATGAACAGAACTTTTAGCTATAGGAATGTTAATTTTTTTGTAATTGTTAGGATTTTGAATTTGTTAAATTTTATATAACTAAGTTATTAATTAAACATTTTATTAAACGCTTACCATTCCTACATCTAAATTTGTTTCATTTTCTAAAGCAGTTGCTATTAAGAAAACAAAGACTGATAGAAGAAGACAATTCACTTGTGATATTGTAGTAAAATAGTGGGTGCATAGATTTAATTTTTCAGTATACTATAAGTTCTTAAAGTGTTGGAATATTTTTGGTTATAATAAAAAATGAAAATGAATTTCAGCGAGTTTTTATTACTGTTCAGCACCAAACAAAAATTTCTCAAAATAACGTTTTAAGGTTATGTGTCTGTTTAAAACTTTTGGCGCGCGCTAGATGTGCTCTATGCCGCTAAATCGCGTTCCATTCAAGAGCAGCACCGACCGACTCGGGCTTCTAGCCGTCGGGGTTTGATGCACGCGAAAGGAAAGCAGCTATTATTATTATTAGAGCCCGGATTTATAGCTGTTTTGATATACGTAATAATTAATACCTGGACAGAAACGTTTAGAACGAAATATGAATTATCTTAAAAGTCATTACTACTAAAATCTGTCATTAAAGTAGACGTTTCTCTTACTTTTATAACAGTTATAGTATAGAGTTGTTGGGTACCAATTTGCTTTACATTTTGTCACAAACTCACAGTCTCGTATAAAAACATTATACAGTGTGGTACAAATGTCTGGAACACCTGATATATCTTGCAAAATCCTGTTTTGTGGAAAAAACGCTTAAAGGGGTCAAAAAGCATTGTAAATTTGCTATCTTTTAAAATACTCTAAAACTATATACAGTGGCGTACACCAGCAGGGTCAATTGGGGCTTTTTTTTAAATAATAACCCCTATTTTTTGTTCGAGGAAGTGGAAGAGCACATCGTTTTGAGTATTGTAGTATAACAGTTTTATGAAGTTGCATAATAGCTATTTATGCAACAAGTGCTAAAAGTTGAGGTTTATGCACGGGTTGCATACAATATTTTTTCTACGACCTTAAATTTACTGTTATTAATCCATAAATGTCGATTATCAAATGTAATTATTAATAATACACATCTGACTGTATTCATTACATAACGCTTTAATTATTTAAAAAACACTTTACCTCTAATGCAAGAAGTAACTAGAATAACTTTACAACTTCAGTTCCAGTTCGAAATTGTGGTTTATAACCTCACTTCACTTTATACCACACCTGCGCTAAAAGTAAACAACTGATCTCTTTAAACACGCTAAATTATAAAACGTCACTTTTAGTGAAAAAAGCTAGCGCTAAAAGTCATACTTTTAGTGGTGGTCGTAGGAAAAGAAATTTTCGAGAAAAATGCAAATAAAGCAAGATATTTCAGGTGTTCCAGACTTTTTTACCACACTGTATAGTCGTACAATATGCAGCACTATGGAAACGGTAATAAAGATTATTAAACATAAAAAAAAATTTAACCTGACTTGTTCAGCTGCTGTACGCCTTAATCGTTACTTTTGATTGTTTAGTTACAAAATCGTATTTTTTAAATAAATAAAATATTTTATAATATTAGTTTTAATAAAAATTACTATTTGTTTCTAACTTTCATACGGCCCTGTCGCTGGACTCGCGCCTCTAAAAAGCATTATTTTATAGATGTTTTATAAGAATCACCTAATAGTATACCATGATACGAGTTTTATAAGAAGCATTTTGTAGCACGCACGGATTTCGGGTACGACGAGCGAAGCGAGGAGTGCCCTAAAGGAGTAAGTGCTACAAAATTCCTTATAAACGAGGTATCATACAGTATTTTATATACTTTGCCACTTTTTTAAGCAAAAAAATGAAAATTTTTAGTATTTTTATTATAGCATCGCTTTGTGTCTATTACGATACGCGTTTGCATTTGCCTCAGTACGAATGCAAAGTAGATAAGTAGTTTAATTATCGCGTTCAACACAAAACTGTTGAATGTAGATATGTAATGTATAAATAAAACAATTTTAAAATAATTTGTTTGATAGTATCTTGTAATGATTAAATAATCTATTATAAAGTGGTCATCTCATTTCCAATGTGTTAATATTTGAATAATAATTTGCTGCTTAACTAATTTCAGTGACTATTTCCCGCATCTCCTATTATCCAATCAAACGCCATAATTTTCCAAATTTCAACCAATCACGTGTTTTTATAGTGGCAAAAAATCAAAATTTTTCCTTGGGATTTTATCAGTTTTGTTTACCACTTGTATCCATGGAAACCACCAAATATGTTGTTTTAAGCAATGTGGCATTTGAAAAACGTCATTAAACTGTCATTATTAGTCAGTATAAATGTCATATTCATTGTATACTGATACAAAATGTGTTTCGGGCTCATGATTTTGCTCGGAACATGTTTTACTCAAGATTTGTTGTTTTTTGGCAATGCTCTCAACAAAATAACTTTGACAAACTCCCTCACCTATCAAGTTAGTTTGTCTTGTGACACTGCCAAAACAAGAAACTTTCGCAAAACATTTTCAGCGACAATATCATTTTCCCTTAATACATTATTACTCATAAAAATTCAGCCATTAAAATAAGTACATTTTGGCTTAAATATCATGAATCTGGGAAGTATATAGCTGGTTGAAGAAGAGAAATTATAACCCTGTATAGTGTATTTGCTAGGATACCTGACTCTCGCTCAGGAGACCCGTGTTCATTCCCGCTACCGAAAACTTTTTTTTAACTTGAATTGTAGTTTATATCTTCACGTACAATTACTAAAAATGAATATGTTATTATTACAAATAATAATGTAACAGATTAGTGTTTTACGTAATACGTATATACTTTCTTGCTTACTTTACTACAGACTAGCAAGATGCCCGTTCTTCGTACGGACTACAAATGTTCGTGTTTTCTTTTAAATCTAAACGAATTCTGGAATGCCCTCCTCACCCCTTACTCAATATGCTAAACTATCAAAGGCTGCCAAAAATATTGTAGGTAAAAAGGAAAATATTCTTAAAAAAAGTTCTTAACTCTGTTATGCTTCACGCACCCCCTTGGAAATGTGTATGTAATTGTCGTTCCCCTTGTTTAGATATATGTAGTTTTAATATAACAATGAGATAAAATCAAAAATAAATGTACTTATTAAATGTTGTATTCATATATTATAACAGGATATCCGTTTCCACCACTTGGGGGTGGAATTTCAGAAATCCTCCCATTTTATTCTAAGAGATATTTAGAAATTCGCGAAAACACAGTTTACCCCTTTTCAGTCCTTTAAGAGTAAATTTTTCAAAAAATAATTCAAAATGTTAATTACTTCGTTACATTTTTTATTATTTACCGACAATTAGTATTTTTTAGAAATGTAAATTGGATAAAGAAAATCTCATTCAGACAACTGTAAGGAAACATTTACAGGATTTTTGTAACAGTAATTCATTAACAGGGCTAGAAACCATTTAAAAAGATATTACATAAAAAAAGGAAAAATTATGCAAACATACTACTTTTCGATAAATGATAAAAAAATCTAAAGAAGTAATTAACATTTCATATTATTTTTCCAATTATAGCTCTTTAAAGTCTTCACATAAATTTTTTTTATTTTAATATTAAGTACTGGCATGTGAAATTTTGAAAAGTATGTATATAAAAATTTTAAGAATTAATAATTAGCTAAAGTTAAAAGAAATAGGTGTTTTCTGGCCTAAGATTGTTCAGTTAGCTAAAAATAACACACTCTAAAAAAATCTCATTGAAATCTTACTTAATTTCCGAAAAATAACACTTTTTGGATTTTGACAATTTCGAAAAACTCACATTTTTAATGTGTATTGATTGAGATGAGCGATTTTCCAGTTGAATTTTAAAGGTATTCAACTGAAAAATCATCCATCTCATATCAATCCATATTAAAAATGTAATAAAAATGTAAAGTTTGAAAAAAATCGTAAAAGCCGTTTTTGAAACACAAGAGTAAACATCATAGTTCCGCTTATGAGATTTTCTTCAAAAGCTTGCTGTCGCATTTAGATTTCCATCTAATGTAACTGGACTACAAAGGCAACTCGCACATTCAAACTATTCTCGACATGCTAAGAGATCATAGGAAAGATGCGGAAAATGTTGATATATCCTGCACTCGCGTTGCTAGCCGACAAAAGCATAGAAGCAACCCTCCAGTCGAAAATCCATCCGAATTTTGGAGAGGGTCTCTAATAATTCCCTACTTGGATTCCATCGTATCATCTTTAGAAGTCAGATTTTCTGCAGACAAATCGCCTGCATTTTCATTGAGACATTTCCATATGAGTAACATGAGAGATATTTCGTTGGAGGAATGGAATGAAAGTACTTCATTTTGTGCAACTTTTTACAAGACATCGAAGGACAAAGAGAATTGTGGTTTAGTAGAGTAGTTAGTGTGAACGTTGCCGGGTGCGGATGTGTGTGAGTACTCGTCCAAATCTACAGTGTTAATCGTTGGGCAAGTATTGTCCATTGGGAAATGAAAAAAACCATGGTGGGAAATTGTGGAAAGTGTTTTTCTGAACTAAAAAGAACGGACAAAATATTGCCATGTGCCGGCATGTGCAACTAAAATTACCATTCAAAATGTGTGAACATTGGCAGTGACGATTATACGTACATTACGAGCAAAAAGTGGATCAGTTGGTTTTGTGAGCAGTGCGCCGATAAGAAAAATCATAATATAAGGAGTGTATTAGAAAAAATGAAGGAAGCTTGGAACAGCGTATGTAGAAGATTAAGTGAACAGAACGAGAAACTGAAGGAGCAATCATAGAAATTAGTTGAGTTACACGGCATTATAAATGCGCGCAACGAACAAATACAAACCAGCATTCAACAAGTAATTGAAAAGCAAGATACGGCGGAAATAAGTTATGCTGAAAACTTAAAATTAAGAAACACGGTCCAGTTGTCTTAATAAAGCCGAAGAATCAGGAACAAACAAGTACGGACACAAAAAATTTACAGAAGTTGCAATTTATCAACCTTCGTTAATGCATTGAAAATGTATTTTGCTATTTTTCAAGTCTGGCACAAAATTTTCAAAATCTGAAAAAATGACAAGGGATGGAAATAAAAAAGTTTTAAAATTGTTCACATCTGTATTATGATTGTTTATTATACGCCTCGCGAAACGTTACTTCGAGATTCTACTGCATAGCAGATCATTAATAAATAATACGTACTGCAGTTTTGAATCTTTTCTGCATATTGTACACTTTAATATTAATTTGCAATTAGATAAAGATGTTGATTTCGATATTACATTCATTTTTTTATATAACTTTAGAAGATGTATTGCTTATATGAGTCATTCCTATTATTACATTTATTAGCTGTTTTAAAGGAGTTCTGAGAATTACAAGCTTTCCGATCGGCGGCTCCACATATTATTATTATTCATAGTTTATTTTCTTTACCCATGAAACGTGCTTTAATAGCAAATATAAGAACTGGAGCGTAGATGCTTTTAATAGGAGGAACAGGGCAGTGTGAAAAAGGAATTAGATGTGATTAGACCTTTGAGTTGTTTAATAGATACAGGACCGCGCCAGCATCAATGGCCGCCTGTGTGCAGAGCCAAATTTGCCGCCCCAAAATTTACATTTTTGTTGTAAAATATAAATTTTATGTAGTACATACCTAGTTTAACTGTAACAAATCAAATTAATTTAAGTGAAAAACATAAATTTAAAAAAAAATTACAAAAAAAATAGTGGAATAAAATTAATAAAAAACAACAAAATTTTAGAAAATATAAAAAAGCAACTTTCCTAGCTTTTTTCTCCGCAAATTCTTTAATTACTAATTCTAAATCGATGGAATCCATCGTGTCGCTTTCTATTGCTATTATAGACAGATTATTTAATCGGTTTTGTGACATTGTGGATCGCATATAATTTTTAATAATTTTTAGTTTGGAGAAAGATCTCTCACCAGACGCAACTGAAACTGGTAACGTGAGTAATATTCTAAGAGCTATTGGCATATTTGGAAATGATGCTATGAGCTGATTTTCAAAAATATATTCAAGAATGGACTGGGGCTCTAACTGATGCTTTTCAGCTGAAGTATGTTTAAGATGTAATTTTAAAGATTTTATCTCTTCAAATAATTCTATTCCATCTACACCTGATTCCTTTCTAGAATCATCAGTTAGATGAAGATGTAAATCTTTACAACATTGTAATAGCTCGTTTTCCGTTAAATCAAACATATTATAGAGAAATCCAAACATAGTATCATATCTTGTTATTCCCTCAAATCTGTCTCTTAAAGACGATAAAGTTTGATCTAATATATTAAAATAAACGTTAACTTCATAATAATTTTTTGGATCAATAATTGGTTCATCACTGTGTTCATAATCAAATTGTCTGGGTTTTCTTCGTGGTCTAACAGACTGAACAGCAGGGAAATTAGGTTCAATACCGAGTTCATCGGCAAGTGTATTAGCGTCAGTAAGAACATTATTGAATTCTTCATCTGATCGAAGAGCTAAGAAAAAATTTAACAAATTTTTAAAATGCTCTAAGCAAGTTTTTATATTTATAGTAGGATTTTGCATCATCGTGCTCAAAACATTAATTATTTTGATTAAAATATTGTACCAAATTATAACTCTGAATTTTTAATGCCAAAGATTTGGCTTGATGTGAAGCACTGTGGTCTTGTACGGATAAACGATCTTCAATTACTTCTACCAATGCATCATATATTTGTCCAATTTGGTAACGCAGGGGCTTCACAGAGTCTATTCTACTAGACCACCGTGTATCACTAAGTGGTTTTAAATTTAAATTTGTTGTATGTTTTTTCAGAATTGACCATCTTTTTACCAACGCAGAAAAAAAACAAATAATTCTTGAACTATATCAAAATAACCAGAAGTCTCAAAAGAAACTTTAGCAGCATCGTTTACTACTAAATTTAATGTATGGGCTGTGCACGGTATAAAAAATGCTCGCGGATTTATTTCTAAAATTTTTTTTTGCAAACCATTATGTTTGCCGCGCATATTGGCCCCATTATCGTACCCTAGACCACGCATGTCGTAAATATTTAAATTCAACTTTGAAAGTAAATTCATTAAAAATTCACTTAAACCCACTCCAGTTGAATCATTAATAGGACAAAGTTCTATAAAATGCTCGCGTATTTCAATTTTTTTTGAGGACTCATTCAACCTTGTAATCTAAAAATTATAGTCATTTGTTCGATATGACTAATATCCGGTGTACAGTCAAGAATGATAGAATAGTATTTACATTTTCTAATTAAATCCAAAATATTATTTCTAATTTTGTTACCAATGACATCTATTATTTCATTCTGAATTTTGTCCCCTAAATAATTTACCATTCGTGTTTCACCTTTTTGTGACTTTTGAGTCCGAAGCACATGTTCTGACATAACAGAATCAAATTTTGAGATCATCTAACAGCTTTTAAAAAATTACCGTTATTGCTTTCAAATAATTTATTAGATTGCCCGCGTAAAGCAAGACACTGTCGTGACAAATATTGTATTATTAAAATTATTCTCTCAATCACAGCATGTCAGTGCTTTGCTTCTGCATTCAACAAACGTAGTTGCGTCTGGTTTACAGTTTGTTCTTTTGATAACAATTTTATAAGTTCTAACTGATTTTTAACATTTGCATTGTGAGTATCACTTTTTTCGTACCTTGAAATCAATAGTGACAAATGCTGCCAGTCAGAAACACCTTCCTTTTGCGAAAAATTGTTTTTAATTTTGCCAAATATTGTACAACAAAAGCAATAAACTGCATTATTTTTTATTGAATAAACTAACCACGGTCTATTGATTTCCTCTCCATTTGGAAGAGAACGGTAGAAATATTTTTTTGAAAACCTTCGACCATTTTCATTAGTTGGGAAATTAAATTGCGTTACCTGAACAGGCCCTCTTTCTACTAAAATTTTTGTTAATGTTGTTGATATTATCTCAGACCACTCTCCAGGATTATCTGAGGTTGCTGTGTCCTGCTGCGACTGCTGTGAATCTGATGAGCAGCCAAATTTCTTTAGTTCAGAAAGCCTTGATGAGAATGACGTGCTGGCTTCTTCAGCGTCACCAACTTCTCTTCTCTCTGGTTTTGGAGACTCCGAGTCAGATGAAGTCACCTTCTCTTCCCCAGATTCGGAATCTTCCCTCATAATTTCCATTTCGACTTCTTGGACGCACGGCTCATTAAGTGGCCCGGAAAGAGAACTAGAGCTTGATTCTAATGCTTCCGCTGACACATTTTCTGGCTTCAAATATTTTTCTAAAATATTAGCCAGTTTTTTCTTTTCTTCTTTTTTTTGGAAACTTTGTTTTCGATACTGAAAACCCGACAGCCTTTTCGTTTTTCTGTTCTAGAAAAATTATAACAATTTTATTACTTAATACAATTTAAGAATATGTAGGTAACTATCTCTGTATTGATTGATATATGATTGATATGTATGTAGGTACTTATCATATTTATAACTTTTCTTCAACTTTCTTCAAAACACAATCACTAACAAAATTAATTTTCTCTACTCGATCTTCTCTGCAGCCAATTCAAAAATTAAATGACCAAATAATTATCATTGCACCCATATTACCACAGCATTAATGTAAGCATCATATAATATTATATTTCTTAAAATCAGCTTTAAAACAATTAGGTACTTACCGACAAAAGAGATCGCCGACACACCGATCAAAAATAATATAAATACCTACTTCATAAATACGATATGTTTCACAGTCCATAAAAGCCGCCAGCCGCCAGTTTTCTGAAAAGTCACGTTTTGTTGCTTCTGATAAATATCCGGCTTTTTTGTAATCATTGCATAAAGATGCATGGAAAGCGTTCCTTCAAGTTGGCTTCGTTTAACAATTAGCCGCCACGGAATAAAAACTAACTTCGAGAATTTACATAAACAATAATCCATGTAACCATATTATCAGGTGTTCATTTACACAATAAACATTTTTTATACCTATATAGGTACATATTTTTGAACTTCTAAAATTTGTAAAGTAAAAAAAAATTTACATTTTTTATTTTTTTTTGTAATTTGTATATAATTTTTAAACCTTTTTGGCCGCCCCTGAATTTGGCCGCTTGTGTCCGGTGCACACATTGCACACTGGCTTGGTGCGGCCCTGAATAGATATGTAACTTTAGTTTGGTGTTAATTTTTCAATAAATATATTTTAAACGGATTTGTTGTATGGGGAGCTTTTACATTGTATAAACTAAGTAACTTTGCATTTTCCGTATACGTATATACATATGTATCGTATTTATATTTTTAAAGTGCCCATCAATTTTTTCTTTTTAGTATAAACAGCTGACACTAACATCCCAACCCTGCCAGTGGCCACCACCATTGTGCGAACAAGTGCAGCGTGGCAATGACCTTAACCCACGTAATATTATTCATGTTAGAATAAAATACAATCCGACACGCTATTTACTATTTACTTGCAAATTTACAATTTCACAAAGAGCCAGAATAGAAAAATTGCACATTTTCCTTATTTAAAAATGAGAAAATAGGCTAATCCCCCCGCCTCGCAACCGCATCACCGACTCTCGTAGAAAATAGATCGACCAGTAGAAAATCTCCACACAGCGAATTTCACTACTATTGATTTTAAGGTTTTTCTTATAATACTAACGTTTTCCCCATTTTGTATCCAACTGGGCCACAAACCTCCCACATCCCAAATATCGACCCGTACAAAGCCTCCAAACAGGGAATTTCACACAAATATTGAGATTTTTCTGAAAATTATATCGTTTTCCCCATTTTGCAACCTCCAAATCCACCTGGGTCGCAAAATTCCCACATTTTGAATTCTCTTAAAAAATAAAATCGACTAGTAGCGAATTTCAGCGAATTTCACACAAATATTAATTTTAAGGTTTTTCTTATAATTATAACGTTTTCCCTCGTCCCAAATTCTCTTAAAAAATACACTCGACAAGGAGAAAATTTCCAAACAGCGAATTTCACACAAATGTTGTTTTTAAGGTTTTTCTGATAATTCTAACGTTTTCCCCATTTTGCAACCCCCAAATGCAGCTGGGCCACAAAATTCCCACATTTTGAATTATCTTAAAAACTAAAATCGACCAGTAGAAAGTCTTCAAACAGCGAATTTCACACAAATATTAATTTTAAGGTTTTTGTTATAATTATAACATTTTCCCCATTTTGAAACACCCAAATCCACCTGGGTCGCAAAATTCCTACATTTTGAATTCTCTTAAAAAATAAAATCGACTAGTAGCGAATTTCAGCGAATTTCACACAAATATTAATTTTAAGGTTTTTCTTATAATTATAACGTTTTCCCCATTTTGCAGCACCCAAATCCGCCTCGGCCACAAAATTCCCAGGTCCCGAATTCTCTTAAAAATACAATCGACCAGGAAAAAATCTCCAAACAGCGAATTTCACACAAATGTTGTTTTTAAGGTTTTTCTGATAATTATAACGTTTTCCCCAAGTTGCAACCCCCAAATTCAACTGGACCGCAAAATTCCCACATCCCGAATTCTGTTAAAAAATACAGTCGACCAGCAGAAATTCTCCAAACAACGAATTTCACAAAAATATTCATGTTAAAGTGTTTCTGATAATTATAACGGTTTTCCCCATTTTGCAACCCCCAAATTCACCTGACCCGCCAAATTCCCACCTCCCAAAACCGAAATAAATTCGACCAGTAGAAAGTCTCCAAACGGCGCATTTCACACAAATACTAATTTTACAATTTGTCTGATAATTATAACGATTTCCCCATTTTGCAACCCCTAATCAACCTGAGCCGCAAAATCCTTAAAAACCCACAGATTCATCCACATACTACCAAAAACAAAATTCGACCTTTTTTCTTTCCTCCTGTTTATGTGAAGATCCAATTTGCTACAAATGCACCTCAGCTTTCTACCCCTGTAACTTCGCAACTTCGCCCCCGTGTATCGCAGACGCCAAAGTCCAGCGCGTACGATGGGCGTTGATTCATCCTCTTTCCAACTAGCCTTAAATTACATTTAGATCTTTCAAAAAGTATGCGATGTAACAGCACCGAACGCTTTCGTGTCCAAACAATCGTTTTAACACCTTTATTGTTGCCCCCTCGAATCATACATTTTCATGCTCTCTCCAGAAAGTTGGCCCTTGACGAGATTTTCAAAATGACACCAACAATATTCACCTGCAATACGTACAGCCCTGTACTAGCGTCACACCTCCAATTCGTTAAACATTATCAATGTTAAAACATTTAATAAAGACATAACGGCAAACATACCTGCGAAATTCTACTGCATAGCAGATCATTACGTACTACAATTTTGAACCTTCTCAGAATCTTGTGCAAGATTTCTAAGAATTAAATGCCATCCGCTCGGCGGCTCCACATGTTGTTGTTTATAGTTTATTTTGTTGACCCCTGAAACGTGCTTTAATAGCAAATATAACTGGAGTAAAGATTTACTGCTTTTATTAGAAGAAACGAGGCAGTATAAAATCGGGATTACATGCGAATAGATCTTGAAGTTGTTTAGCCGATATGTATATTTAGTTTTGTGTTAATTGTTCAATAAATACATTTTAAAAGGATTTGTTGATTGTGGAGCTTTTACAGTGTCTAAACTAAATAACTTTGCATTTTCCATACATATACATATGCATCTGTATTTATATTTTTAAAGTCCCCAACAACTTTTTCTATTACATTCTCTTACAATCTCTTGTTAAGTTTTAGTACAAACAGCTGACACTACATTCTAATCCTGCCAGTGTGTTAATTGCTACACAGGGAAATTTATTCGCACACAAAAGAAAAAGAAAATAATATATACTTCACAACACGGTGGTTCAGGAATTGTCTAGTGGTGTAGCAATTTTTCGCCAGCTAGTTCCTGGGCAGGAATGGGGTGGGTAGTCCGAAAGCGCCACTGGTTCGAGACGGTCCAAACCAGAAAACCTACAGGTGGCCGTGTAAGTTTCTAAACAACTTAGCTGTTTCATAAAAATAATAAAAGACAGAAAACACCATAGCTTGAAATTGCCTAATTATTTAGTTACAGTATGTACACATACAAACTCTGCACCATACTTGAAAAAGGCAGTAGTAGATGTAATTTTAGTTTTACGTATAAAATGTACAATGATTTTCTGTTAATAAATTTGAAATCAAAAACAGAACTCTACGATCTTAGCTCGCAATTCGCTCGAGTGCACGTATCTCAACTGTACGGTAGTGACTTAAATATTAACAGCGATAGCGGAATACGGGAGATCTCAGTTTCTCATTAAAATTGCTTTTACCTAACCGCGATCTATCCGAATTGGTACCATTTCGTCTAGGTGTTATTACACTAAAAATTGTGTATATTCAGCGCTCACAAGTTGTTAAATGCAAAATTCAGGCTCCCAAAAACCCTCGCAAGAGGTTTCTGTTAAATTTTAAAATGTTGAATTACTTGAACGCAACCAAACTGCAAACAAATGCAGTATTGCCAATCGAAGGAGATATTCAATACATAAAATGAAAATTACCTATTCCGCATACATATTGCACGAGGTGAACGTCACAGATAGCTACACAGAATTTTCTTAATTTCTTGGTACCATCGGTTATGAAGATTACCATCAAACAAGGTAAGCGCAGTGCATAAGCTTTCACAAAACTAGTCCGAACGATATTTCTAGTTTAAACGATGGGATGAATAAAACGCTAGGAGGTAGATACCTGGGTGTGCTCAGTAGGTCACAGCGGCGTCGACAGAACATGCAGGCTAGCCACACGGAGATGGTGTCCACTAGATGAAACAACCTTGAGGGCAACAGGTTCTGCACTGGGGAAAACCTCGTGGCTGTCGCACTGGTGAGAAGCCGTGCATTTGAGGGTTACCACATGAGTTGAGGGTGCTCAGACTGCGTGGGGGTCCTCCAGGTGCTTGGCAATCGATAATTGAACCCAAAAAGGACGGAAAGGAAACAGGAGTACTAACGTACCAATTAGGAGACTAAGAAAGAGGCCTGAAAACACACGATATCTGAACTCGATGTTCAACGGAGCCACAAATAACATACCAGAGATGTTGGATGGCCTCGAGTGAGTAAATTGCAGAAATACATAATTATCCCAGTATAACTGGCTTTATTGCAGCAAAATAACAAAACATTTCCTATGGCTGATCAACAGATTTCACTAATAAAATTGGAATTACGTGATCCACATAAAGTGAAAATTCCAAATCACATGCAGCCCAAAAGGAAAATAAACTCACGAAATCAGTCTCATAAAATGGCCGCCGGAAATCGTATTATCAATGTATTTTGAAAACTGTTACTATAAATCCCCTAAATATCAAGGTTTTTCAAAATCATCCAAAAATGATTATGCAACCAAATACACACCTAGGAACTGCAGGTCAATCTAAAGCTTTAAACTGCATCTGAATGTATTTAAGCTAAATATTATACATAACAATTCTTGACTGCATCTAAATGTAAACCTACACGTAACAAGTGGCCATCTACGACTGTACCAGCAAGTTTAGCGCAACAATGACATCCCCACGAAATATTATTCATGTTAGAGAAAAATACAATTCGACATTCCGTTAGCATCACACCATTTAATATATACTTGTAAATTTACAATTCCAGAAAAGGCCAGAATCAAGTAAAATAGCACATTTTCCTTATTTAACAATTGAGACACTAAGGCAAAACATTTCCTCCCCCACCCTCTCCTCATAACCCCGAATTCTCTTTTCTCTTAAAAAATACTATGGAATAGTAGAATGTCTCAAAACAGCGAATTTCACACAAGTATTAATTTTAAGGTTTTTCTAATAATTATAAAGTTTTCCCCATTTTACAACCCCCAAATCCACCTGGGTTGCAAAAGCCCCACATACCGCATTCTCCTAAAAAATACAATCGACAATTAGAACGTCTCCAAACAGCGAATGTCACACAAATAATAATTTTAAGGTTTTCCTGATAATTATAACGTTTTCCCCATTTTGCAACCCCTAAACCAACCTGAGCAGCAAAATTCTTAAAACCCCACAGATTCATCCACATACTGCCAAAAACAAAATTCGACATTTATTCCTTTCCCCCTATTTATGCGAACATCTATTTTACTACAAACGCACCTCAGCTTCATACCCCTGTAACTTTGCCCCCGTGCATCGCAGACCCCAAAAACCAGCCAGTACTATGAGCGTTGGTTTATCCTCTTTCCAACTAGTCCCAAATCACATTTAGATCTTTCAGAAAATATGCGATGTAACAGCATCGAACGCTTTCGTGTCAAAAAAAATCGTTTTAACCCCCGTATTTTCGCCCCCTCGAATTTTACAGTTTCACAATCTCTCTAGAAAGTTCACTCTGGACGAGAGCTTCAAAATGAAACCAACAACATTCACCTGCCATATGTACAGCTTGCACAAATTCTTAAAAACTGTGAATTTTCCAAGCGTCACACAAATCGCTAAAAGAGCACCAATTCGTCAAACATTTTCAATATTAAAAGGAAATTAAAAAATCCATTGATCCTGCTGACTTACAATTTTCAGGACTTGCTAACAAAAGTGTTATTGAATTAAGAGTGTAAAAATAGAGAGGCAGTGAGCAAAGTACAAGAAAAGGTTGTTATGTTATTTCGACCTCGTTTGTTCTACCTAAATTTTACTGGATACGGCCCTGTAATAGTTACATTTGAATTTATTCCGGCAGGCATTGGAATGCCGCGACTTGCATATTTCTTTGATAACCAATTCTTTAAATACTGCAGGAGCCGATCGCTGGCACAAGGCCACAGTGAGATTTCTTGCTTCGAAACTATATTGCAAATATCACCGTTTATATTAGATTTCGCCGAATTGTAATTATGAATTCATTCTTTGTTCCGTATTGCCGATAACGCAGGTTAACGCTTCAAGTTCTGCGTATTACTTCTTGTTGTCCGATATATTTAAGCCCCTTGGAATTTTCTTTACGCAGCAGTTTGTATCCTAGAACCTTCCGTATTCATTGTTTTTTGTTCTTTATTGCAAGGTTGCAGTTTCTTTGTCCCGCAGGGATGGCATCATGCTGTGTGAGATGCATTTCGTTCTGCGCGGGACGCGAATTTGGTGGTCACTCCGGGGAGTTTGAATTGGGAAGCTAATTACGATCCGGCTGTGAACTAAGCAAGTACTGAGCCGATTATTTTCGCGTCCCGGGCCGTCTTGACGGCTGGGGGCCGCGCTGTTGGAATTGTCGCTTTAAAATTAATCGTGTGTGGCCCGCTCGTTTAAGAACTTTGAGTTTCGCTGCCGGTTTAAAATGAGCCGCTATCTAATTTCGTGTGCTGTGATTATTTGGGCCTTTTCTGAAAGTTCGTTGGAATCCGAGTGCCAGGGGGAGGCAATGTATTAGTACAACGTATGTGTCGGGCGACACCCCGTCGCCCCACACATACGTCCTTTCGTTCTGGGAGTTCCTTGCTATCCCATTGACATACCAAATATTGTTTTTCCCGGGATTTTTCGCGGGATTTTTGTCTTTTTTTCCTGATTAACATTTCAACATCAAGGCATATTTTGAAGCCATTCTTTCAGGTGCTATCGTATATTTGAGTAATGATCATTAAGTAAACCGTGTTTTTTTAGTATTTTTTGTGAAAACTGAAATGTTTGGAAGGTATCGAACTTTTTTTTTAATTCGTTTATTGTTGATTTGGTTTAGCCTTCAGCTAATTTTGAAATTTTATTTGTGCCATTCCGAATTTAAGTTGAAAATGAGTTGGATTTTGTCGATGTTGACGCTCTCCAGATTACCGTTGTTGACCTTTTGTTGTTGTGCTGCGTTGATGTTTGCTGACGAGTTGGAAACCATTTTCGCTTTCATTATTGTGTATTGGTTCGTTGTTAAGATGCGGTTTTGCGTTGGTGTGTTTGCGAGATCCGCGTATGGGAATTTTTAAGGTCTCTCAAATCATCTTCTTAGTTGGTTTTGTAGGCCAGTCGACAAGTACATTTTAGCGGGAATAATTCCGGACAAGCTGGAATAAATTTTAATCTGTTCTGTTGGGACTCAGAAAATATATATTAATTTTGCACCCCTTGACAGGCCCGGATTTAACCGCTATGCTTAAAAAAAGGTCTAAATTTTTATATTTTTTCTAATATTAGTGAATATCTCGATTAGTATCAACTTTTGAGCAAAATACGTAGTTATCAAAATTCAAGAAGAGTAAATTCTCTACAAAAAATGTTCTATACATTTTTGTCATATATTCGCTTGTTTCGAATTCATAGGCGTCGAAATATATTTTTTTTTAGCATTTGCTTGTTAATTTCTTTTACGATAAAGGAAGTATTGGATTCACCCTAAAAATTCGAAATTGAGTTTTCAACAGGTCTTCATGTTTTAAAGTGCCCTGAACCCAAAAAACATGTTTTTGTCCATTGCTCTGTCTGTGTGTCGGTCTGTCTGTGTGTCTGTTTGTGAACAGAATATCTCAAAACAAAAAAAGGGGTATGACGTTGAAACTTCATATATAAGTTTTGTGTACTATCTAGATGCGACAGCAAGCTTTTGAAGAAAATCGCATAACCGGAAGTAGGTGTTTACTCTAGTAATTTTTCAGTTTTTTTGGATTTTTTCAAAAACGGCTCTAACGATTTTTTTCAAACTTTACAATTTTATTAAATTTTTAATGTGTATTGATGTGAGCTAAGCAATTTTTCAGTCGAATACCTCTAAAATGGGTTTTTTTTTGTTTTCTTTTCCAATTTTTTTTAATAACTCCTATTTTAAATAGAACACCCAGTATATTATTACATTCTTGAATTCAGCTTAACATTTTAGAGAAAATTTGTCTCTTGAACTAACGCTCTATTTTGTACGGTTTCTGTACAAATTGCAATTTTTGAAAATTTTTGACAAATGCTTGAATGTATGTACCTATGTATGTATGTATAATCGATCGTTTTACCTTGTGGTGTAGAGGCTGGTGCTTTATGTGCTTGCATCTGGCGGTACAATGCTCAACTTGCCCTGGATTCGGGATACAAAGTTAAAGATTAAAAATCAAATTTTGGCTAATTATAAAATCACTGTGAAAGGAAGTTGTGTGCGTGTATGACACCAGATTTTTTTAATTATTATTGACGTTCCACTATTCCAACTTTGCTAACTTCAAGTTTCTTTTGAAGTTGACTGCTCATCAATTTTTTTTTTGCCTTTTTGATGTTGGGGGTTGTTCAATATCACTTTGACTTTCAACAATATCTGTCTCGTGTTCCAAATTTGCTTCATAATCTTGGGAATGTTCTATTGATTGTTCTAGATCGATATGCAAGTCCTCGTCGTCATCTTCGTCGTCTACTTCGATCACGTCCACAGTATTCAAACAAGATTTGCCCTGACAGAAACCACATATTACTGAGCAATGAAAACCTGCTTTGCGACAAGATACATTACAACCTTTGGCGCATTTACAAGAAATTAGTTTCAGTAATTCTTGGGGAGCTGCGTCTTGTACAGTGGGAATGGGCATTAATCCATTCTTTGAATTTCTCCATCCCCACTCGAAAGGTGATTTTTCGTTTCCATACCATAGCTGAATTTGGTTGTAAGTACGGAACGAGTGCAAGCGAGCTGACTCTTTGGTTGGTGGTAATGATGCTAGATTTGGTAAACTTCTGTTAATAGATTGTACGAAACACTGGTATCTATACCTGTTCAATGATACACAGTGTGTTGATCCATACAGAAGAAGAAGAAATTGTTCTCCCACTTTATCTATTTCCTCTGGGGACGCGTTTGGGTCTTTGAAAATTTGAACAGCCTTCTGTAAGTTTTTCTCTTTCTGTAGAAGTTTAACGAACTTCATTTTCCCCTGCCCGTATAGTGCGGAAACAGTATCGCAGCCACTAAATACATGCAGAAATAAAATGTTGTCCCTAATTGAATCATTCGGAATTACTCCCGCTAACAGCCATTTCAAAAGACTTATCGACTGGCTTATTAGCCAAAATTTGATTTTTAATCTTTAACTTTGTATCCCGAATCCGGGGCAAGTTGAGCATTGTACCGCCAGATGCAAGCACATAAAGCAGCAGCTTCTACACCGCAAGTATTATACATACATACATACATATAAGCATTTGTCAAAAATTTTCAAAAATTGCAATTTGTACAGAAACCGTACAAAATGGAGCGTTAGTTCAAGAGACAAATTTTCTCTAAAATTTTAAGCTGAATTCAAGAATGTAATAATATACTGGGTGTTCTATTTAAAATAGGAGTTAATAAAAAAAATTGGAAAAGAAAACAAAAGAAACCCATTTTAGAGGTATTCGACTGAAAAATTTCCTAGCTCACATCAATACACATTAAAAATTTAATAAAATTGTAAAGTTTGAAAAAAATCGTTAGAGCCGTTTTTAAAAAAATCCAAAAAAACTGAAAAATCACAAGAGTAAACACCTACTTCCGGTTATGCGATTTTCTTCAAAAGCTTGCTGTCGCATCTAGATAGTACACAAAACTTATATATGAAGTTTCAACGTCATACCTCTTTTCGTTTTGAGATATTCTGTTCACAGACGGACACACAGAAAGACCGACACACAGACAGAGCAATGAACAAAAACATGTTTTTTGGGTTCAGGGCACTTTAAAACGTGAAGATCTGTTGAAAACTCAATTTCAAATTTTTGGGGTGAATCCAATACTTCTTTTATCGTAAAAGAAAGTAACAAGCAAATGCTCGAAAAAAATATATTTCGACGCCTATGAATTCGAAACAAGCGAACGTATGACAAAAATGTATAGAACATTTTTTGTAGAGAATTTACTCTTATTTAATTTTGACAACTACGCATTTTGCTCAAAAGTTGATACTAATCGAGATATTCACTAATATTACAAAAAATATAAAAATGTAGACCTTTTTTTAAGCATAGCGGTTAAATCCGGGCCTGTCAAGGGGTGCAAAATTAATATATATTTTCTGAGTCCCAACAGAACAGATTAAAATTTATTCCAGCTTGTCCGGAATTACTCCCGCTAACAGCCATTTTAAAAGACTTATCGACTGGCCTATTGGGTAGTTTTTTTGATTTACTTTTATTTCGTTCCCATTTTTATTGTGTATCGCCCAACTTTGTTTGCTGATTTCATCGCGTGCATCAACACCTGACGTAGTGTCTTGTACACTTTCTATCGTACCTTTTTCGTTCATTGACTTAGTTGTCTACCATGTTGGGGTATGTTGCGATTTAGTCGCCTGGTGTGGTTTTGTTTAAGTGACTTATTTATTGACGATCTGTCGTCACCTATCGAATTTGTTTAATGATTTTACGTCATGCATCGTATCCCTGCTCTCTGGATTTTGGGAGGAACGATTTCGTTGAAATCTTTTGATGACTTTAGGTCGTCGCGTATTGTCCCTGCCCTCTGGATTTTGGGAGGAACAATTTAGCTGTTAGCTTTTGAGCTTCGTGTGACAGTACTAGCAAGGCTGTTCACGTGTTGTTTCTTTAGTGAATTTTATGTTTGACGTTTGTTGGAGACTTTGTTTTTCCGGGTTTTCTTTTGGTGTTCGGTGTCGGAGTCATTTTCGATCTCGCATTTAGCGAATTCATAAACAATTTGGCTTTCGGCATCGTCATCGATTGAGGATTTCGGTGAACTTAGTTTTCTTTTTTATATTAATCTCGATCATTGAACATTTTAACAGTTTCTGTCACAACTTTTCGTCCTTTCTTTCCCTTTTGGTACTCCTGCTGTGGGACTTACACAATGCGCTGATCCCGTGACGCGCAGCCTGCCCTCTTCAGACAACCTTTGGGGTTAGATTACGGACTTCTTTTTCTGTATCTGTAATCTTTACAAATACACCCTGTGTTCGATTGGTCGGTTGGTCGGAAGAGTTCACAGGTATGACCATCTCCCGGATTTGACATTCATCATTAAGTTTTTCGTAGTTTCCACCGGCGTAACCGGTCTTTCATAATCTCTTCTCTCTTCTCACTCTGTTATTTGACGCTATCCATCGTGGCGAGGTTGCGATCCCGAGTAGTGACGGCTATCTCAACCCGCATAGTTAGTAAGCTAACCTTCTAGCAACTTTCTCGGTCGTCTTGAGGCGAAGCCGGACAACTCGGCGATGCCGTCTCGGCGTCGCCACTTCGGCGCCGCCATCTCGGCACGGGGCCAGCTCGGCGCCGGGACAACTCGGCGCGGAGCCATCTCGGCGCCAGCCAACTCGGAGCAAGGCCATCTCGGCGCCGAATTCAAATTCGCAAACTACAATGTGCACTACGTAAGAAAATTATTATAAACAAATAATAAATAAAGTGATCGCCAAAAAGCTGGCATCAAATTAAAAAAACATTATTTAAAATTTCTTGGAAAATCAAACACTGACGACCAGAGGTGGTTGCAAAATGGGCCAAACAAAAGTTGTCACGTGACTTCCGTTATCAGTAAAATTTTACATTTTTTAAAAATAATTACGAAACATGCATTTACTAGTCAAGATAGAGACACATTTTACGAAAAAAAGTTTTCTGGCCTTGACATTGTTCAGTCAGCTAGAACTAATCTATATACAGGGTGTTAATTAACTACGTAGACAAACTTTAAGGGGCGATTCCTTGATCAATTCTAAGATAAAAAGTTCATACAAACATGGAGCCTAAACGGCTTCGTTCACAAGATACAGGGTGTTGAAGTTTAAACAAAAATTATTTCTTTTTCAAAAATCTAGACAACGCCTAGAGGTATTCTAATGAAACTTGGTGTATGATAGTATTTCATAAAGTGGCATTGTTTAGTGAAAATAAATTTATTTCCACCAGTGGCGTGCATCGGGGCCACCTCAGTTACTTTATTTTAGAAAAATCTGGTACGCCACTGTTTTTTAGTCAATACGATAAGTTTTTTAGCTTTTATCCATTGAAACTATATTTTTTTGATAGAATAAACCTTTTTCGAAAAAAACTGAAAAATCTGTAACAGCAATGTCGTTCATTGGACTATAATGGGATTTAAACGGCTTCGTTTTCAAAATACAGCTTAAAGAAGTTTTTAAAAATATTATTTCATAACAAATAATCTGACAATAGCTACAAAATTTTTGGTCAAAGAAACAGTGGCGGAAACACTGTATATACAGGGGGATTTTTAAGTTGATTCTTTCCTTTTACCAGGATATAAAGTTTAAAAAAGTAAGCTTTTTTTCATTTACCACTTTTGCAAAATATCAAAACTAACGGAGGTCCAAGGTGTTAAAGCTTCAAATTAAGAACTAAAATTACTTAACGAAAATTAAACTAAACTTAATCTAACTTAAATTATATGTTCAAAATTATCAGCATTCGCTTCTACACACACGTTCCACGTATCAGAGCGATGTGGCAGCGGCATTTTGACGACACTCCCAGTAAATAATAAGCATATTCACTCATTCATTATTTTCATAAACATGAGCCATTATTGTATCAATAACATTAAGAAAATTCCAATGGAAAACTAGTTGACAGGTCATTGCTTGACAACAGAGATAAAGAAAAATAAAATTTGGCAGCCGCCTTTGCGCCAAAGTTTAGTTTTTAATTTCAAACTCTAACACCTTCGTTAGTTTTCATATTTCGGAAAAGTGGTAAATAAAAAAATGCTTATTTTTTAGCTTTATTTCCTGGTAAACGGAAAGAATCAACTTAAAAATCACCCTGTATATAGTGTGTCTGGAAAATACGTGTACAACGGAAGACCACAAGTTCCTTTGCCCAAAATACTTACCTATATACAAAGTTGCTTAGTTGAGCCGCTAGAGGGCTTTAAAAATGATTAACTTTTTTAAATGTTTCAACCTCCTGTATAATCACTACAATTTTTTTTAAATAGTTACTTTAATTTAGAAGCTATTTCCTCTCTTACAATATTTTAGTTGGGTGAACGGTTGAGCCACAAAGAAATATTTTCTAAATCGCTACAAACCTAGTGTTAAGTTACAATTACTGATTCAGGCTTGTAGAAATTTTGAAAATATTTTCTGTGGTTAAACCGTTTACCCAACTAAAATTTTGTAAGAGAGGAAATAGCTTCTAAATTGAAGTAGCTATTCACAAAAAAACATTGGTAGTGATTATACAGGTGGTTAAAAAAATATGGATGGATAATTTATTATGACAACGTTTTTAAACACCCTGTAATTTTCGAAATTAAGGTTTATTCCACATAAAGCTGTAGTTTACTGGTACAAACGCATGGCCAAAAAATTAATAAAATATATCGGATTTTTCGACTTACTTGAAAAAATTTAAGAAAGCTAATCATTTTTGAAGACTAAGCAACTTTGTATATAGGTAAGTTGAGTTAAATCATAACATTTTGGGTCAAGGAACTTGTGGTCTTCCGTTGTACACGTATTTTCCGAACACCCTGTATACAGTGTGTCCCCGGATAGGTGAAACGACTCTTGAAAAAGGTAAAAAATTCTCGATTTAAATTTTAATTTTTTGGGGTTCAGCCCTGCTTGGTTAAAGGCGAATTTCTAACAGCATTTCAGTTTTGAAAAATCAAATATGCCTTGGAAGTTTCCAAAAAACCTATTTTACTGTAGAGTAGCGTGCCTTTTATGTAGCCAATACGACAAAAAGTTATTAAGAAAAGTTGTTTAGAATCAATATCTAGGTTCCTATACCAAATTTCAAAATCCCCGGTCAACTTTGATCTCTCACATTTTCTTTTATGTTTAGGTCTCATATCAAAGAATTTTACTTTTAACAAAGACTGCTATGAAAAAACAAATACTTTTAACAAAGTTTTTTTATTTATTATTCCCAAACTCTTTGATTTAGGAAATAAACATTTAAAAAATATTTGTCACATAAAAGGCACTTTACTTAGAAAATGGCGTTTTTCGAAATTGTGTATATCCAAAAAGTACTATTTTTCGGAAATTAAGCCAGATTTCGATTATATTTTTATTGTGTGTTAGTTTTAGCTGACTGAACAATCTCAAGGCCAGAAAACTTTTTTTCGTAAAATGTGTCTCTATCTTGAGTAGTAAATGCATGGTTCGTAATTATTTTTAAAAATTTAAAATTTTATTGATAACGAAAGTCACGTGACAAATTTTGTTTGGCCCATCTGTAATCACTTTGCAACCACCTCTGGTCGTCAGTGTTTGATTTTCCAAGAATTTCTAAATAATTTTTTTTTTAAATTTGAAGCCAGCTTTTTGACGATCACTTTATTTATTATTTGTTTATAATAATTTTCTTACGTAGTGCACACTGTAGTTTGCGAATTTGAATTCGGCGCCGAGATGGCCCTGCGCCGAGTTGGCTGGCGCCGAGATGGCTCTGCGCCGAGGTGTCCCGGCGCCGAGGTGGCCCCGCGCCGAGATGGCGGCGCCGAAGTGGCGGCGCCGAGATGTCCTAGACCATCAATTTAGGAAATTGATCTTTAGTGAGGGGGGGTTTTGTTATTTCGAATTCGTTTGTTCTACCTAAATTTTACTGGATATGGCCCTGTACTAGTTACATTTGAATTTATTCCGGCAGGCATTGGAATGCCGCGACTTGCATATTTCTTTGATAACCAATTCTTTAAATACTGCAGGAGCCGATCGCTGGCACAAGGCCATAGAGAGATTTCTTGCTTCGAAACTATATTGCAAAAATCACCGTTTATATTAGATTTCGCCGAATTGTAATTATGAATTAATTCTTGGTTCCGTATTGCCGATAACGCAGGTTAACGCTTCAAGTTCTGCGTATTACTTCTTGTTGTCCGATATATTTAAGCCCCTTGGAAATTTCTTTACGCAGCAGTTTAAGTATCCTAGAACCTTCCGTATTCATTGTTTTTTGTTCTTTATTGCAAGGTTGCAGTTTCTTTGCCCCGCAGGGATGACATCATGCTGCGTGAGATGCTTTTCATTCTGCGCGGGGAACGAATTTGGTGCTCACTCCGGGGAGTTTAAATTGGGAAGCTAATTACGATCCGGCTGTGAACTAAGCAAGTACTGAGCCAATTATTTCCGCGCCCCGGGCCGTCTTGACGGCTGGGGGCCGCGCTGTTCGAATTGTCGCTTTAAAATTAATCGTGTGTGCCCCGCTCGTTTAAGAACTTTGAGTTTCGCTGCCGGTTTAAAATGAGCCCCTATCTATTTTCGTGTGCTCTGATTATTTGAGCCTTTTCGGCGAGTTCGTTGGAATCCGAGTGCCAGGGGGAGGCGATGTATTAGTACAACGTATGTGTGGGGCGACGGGGTGTCCTTTCGTTTTGGGAGTTCTTGCTCATTGGATTATGAGAAGAACAATTTTGCACTATTGCACATCAGGATAAGACGCCTCTTCATTAAGCCTTTATTCTCGCATTGGGAAGTTTTGCATCTGCAGATCCGGTTACGTCGTGCTATCTTCACCGCTGTCCTTGGAGATGGTTGGTAAGGGGAACTCCAGTCGAATTTTCGACTTCGTACTCTTCTAAGCTGCTGGACGCTGTTTTCATCATTGGTGGCCGTCGCCTCTCTTCTGATTACCCTGGGTTCCGGCCGAGAACTTTGACAATCCCTGTTTGCGCTGTGGGGACTGCACTGCTGCCCTCGTCCTGCCAAGCGACATCGGGACCTGGTTCACCATCTCCGCCGACTACATGCTTTGGGGCTAAAGGTAAAAATGATTATGTACATTTGCTTCGCTTAACTGTGTGCCGTGTGAAGTGGCGTTAACCGTTTTGTGGTGCTCTATTTTAGTTTTATGAACATTGCGGGCGCCAACTAGAGTTAATTATTTGACTTAATTGCCATATACAAGGGCTTTACTCCTGTTATTTGTTGCTTGTACTGTAACGTAGATGTTAAGGTAACTTTTGCTTGGGATCCCCTATTCATTTAGGATGTGCCAATGTGTGAAATTTGAGTTCACTTTGGTGTGATACATTAAATGTAAATTTATTTTTCAACTTCAGTGTAGTTATTTGTTGTTTTTGAATCCGTTGGTCACTAATTAATTACGGCAAAGGCCGAATGTAAATGAGTGTGAAACCAAAGCATGCCCTTCAATTAAGCAAGCCCTAAGATTTAGGCTAGTGTCAGTGTTTTTCTGTTAGTCTTCTAGGAGGGTGGCCATTAAGGTAAGCCATTTGTTTCGAGGCCACCCTGTGTATGTACCTGCAGGCCTGGTGGAGCTTGGTGAGCGACGGTGAAGAGGCAGCTTGCAGCGAACCCAGTGAATTTCTGGCATAGCTTCCGTGACGTTTCTCGCTTTGATCACGAGAGCTCTTCATCCCCTAAAGTGAGTGGCGCTCTGGGTAATATTTTAAGCAAGTGTACAGAGTAAGTGCCGTCGGTTTCTATTGAGCTTTCGAATCACGCCTTCTGGATTGAGCTAGACCGAAGGTAACAGGAACGATTCCATCTGTTCCGACACATTTTACGATCTGTGTTATTGTAGAGACCGGCGAACCCTTTACTTTTTTCCCGATTTTGTCTTTTAGAGTACTCAATGTCGATTGAGTTAAATTTTCCTGTAACAAGGTAGCAAGCGGAGAAAATTATGAAGTAACCATTTCGAAAGAAAGATTACCCAGGATCAAAATAATTGGATTAAGCGAAAAATTGTCATTTGAAGCCCTAGAAGATAAAATAGAAGTCAAAATAATTATTTAGATATGCAAGAAGCTGACTTTTAGGTAGTACATATTAAAGAAAATAAATGTCAAGCTGGAAGAAGATATTATATGGTGTATGCAGAAGTTAATGCGATGGCATACAGTTAATGATGAGAGAAGAAAAATTAAACATTAGTTGGGATAGATGCAGATGCTGCGAATGCAGGTCAAACAAAGCTTGCCTAAAATGTTCAGGGTCACATCTATTGAGTGAATGTCGAGCGACAGATAATGTCCTAAATGTATAAACTACGCACATGCAGTGAAAAATTGAGAATGAAATTAGACACAAATCACGCAGCTTGCAGTACCGACTGTGCAGTTTTTAAACGTAAATTGGAACAATCTAGAAGCAAACTTTATTTTTTAGAGTAGGCGAAAGTTCTGAAATCATATATTTTTATTCCTAAAGTATGTTAAAACATATAGGAGGATTGGAAATTTTAATCTTATGGAGGCGCCCAGCGTTGCTATTCTTAAGTGACGCTCGCATTACAGATGAGATAGAGGATTGTGAAATACATTTTCCAGGTATAGTACAATAAGGTGTAATGCTCAAAGTCGAAAGACCGGGGCCGTAGTTATAGTGTTGAAAAACAATCGCAAATTTAGAGTAATATCGAATATCACATATAACAAAAACTTATGGCTACTTTCAATCTGTATAGCAAAAGGGTTTCATCAAGATATGTACACGGTAGTGTACCATTCTGAGCTCAAGCGATGGTGAATTTTTAATAAAATTTGAAGAATGGTGGGACGAATATGCATCACAGCGCAGCAAACATTTAATTATAGGTGATTTTAATATTGGTATGTCCAAAGACAGTTTATATGCGAAACGTTTAACAAATCTAATTCAACATCTAGGCATGCAACAATTAGTTCGCGATTATACAAGGGTGACTGAGACTTCGAACACATTAATAGATCTGGTAATAACTAACATTTCGAATTTAAATGTTGATGTCCTAGATTCGCCAAAGATCACTGACCATTGTGGTATCGAGCTCAGATTTCGTAAACAATGCATAACCAGCGAGTTCAAAACGGTGCGTAGGAAATACTTTGATGACTATTCACAAACTGCTTTATTAAATAAACTGTCTAATTATAAATACGATATGAGTAAAAATGTACACATTGCAGCTGCAGGCATTGTGCAGTGTTTGCATAATTGCTTAGCTGACCTGATTACGTACCGTATTAGCAAGGTGAAATATTCTAACTCATGGTTTTCTATTGAACTGAAACAGTTGCAGAATATAGAGATACAGTATAAAAAGGCTAGATTATCTGCAAATGCGAATGATTGGAAAAATTATAAAGAAATCAGAAACAAATATAGCAATTTGATTAAGACAAGAAAAATCGCTACTATGAAAATAAAATTAAAGTCAAGGCGATTAAAAAAATATGTGGGAAATTATTAAACATAACATTAAAAAGCCGGAAGCAGAATTTACATCGAAAAACATTGTATTCCAAGGAGCAGCAGTAACCGATTCCAAAGAGATAGCTGAAATTTTACCCAATACTTCATAAATAGTATTGGTCGACATAAATCGTGATATACTAAACACCGATTTTGAAGAGGCCTCATACTTGATCCTGTTAACATCTTTAAATTTAAGAAAATTCTTTAATCGACCTTGAGAAAACAATCACGAGCATAAAAAGAAAGGGTAGCACAGATGTAATTTCTGTTCAGGTTCTAAGAGATGCATTGTCAATTATAAGAAATCCTCTGGTAAAATTAATAAATGAGTCGTTAAAGAGTGGAATTTTCCTAGAATCCTGGAAGAAATCCAAAGTAATTCCTATCAGAAAAATTGTGGGTACAAGGAAATGTGAAGAATATAGACCAATTAATACGTTGGCGGTGTACGAACAAATTTTAGAAAAAATTTTCAAAGACCATTACAGGAGTTTATCGAAGCAAACAAGATTATAAGTGGCAAACAATCCGGATTCAGAAGCAAAAATTCCTGTGAAACGGCATTAAATCTAGTGTTAGCGAATTGGAAAAGTGAACTTGATCAACAGAAAAGTGTAGTAGGCGTGTTTCTAGATTATAAGCGTGCTTTTGAAACAATCCATAGGAAAAAATTGATTACAAAACTGGACAATATGGAATACAGGGAATCGAGAAACAATGGTTCGAGAGTTATCTATCTTCGCGAACCAAACAACTGTGTATGATGAAGAGGAATCGACGAAAATTTTTAACACATTGGGGGTTCCTCAGGATCCATTGCTATTTCTACTGTACATCAATAATCTGGAAATAAATATCAAACACTGCTCGCTAAATTTTTTGCTGACGACACATTAGTTTGAGTAACTGTGGAAAATACTACTGATGCCGTCAACAAAATAAATACAGATCTTGAGATATCGCAGTGATTACAAATCAATAAACTAAAATTAAATATTGCCAAAACAAAGTGCATAGTTGTGTCAAATAAAATTAATAGTGAAAATATAACTGTTAAAGTAAAAATAAACGGTCTAGAAGTAGAACAAGTGCTGAAATTCAATATCTGGAGTTATTCTAGATCATAGACTTACTTTTCGTAGTTATATAAATTTTATCATTAAAAAAGTTGCTAAAAAATGGATTTTAGGGAAGAATAGCCAGTAAACTAAGTATTAATGCTAGAATTCTAGTCTATAAAACCATTATTGCGCCAGACTTTGATTACTGTGCAAGTATCCTCTCTCTTTGTTACGAAGAGGATTTGCAGTTTGCAAAAACCACAAAACAGAGCGATGCGAAATATTTTACGATGTTCTAAATATACGAATATTAAGTTAATGCTAAATACGTTACATTGGCTAAGTATCAAACAACGTATTTATTTAAATACCGTGGTTTTGATTTACAAAGCTGTTAATAATTTATTACCAAATTATATGTCGATACTAAATATCAATATAAAACAAGGAATCGATTTGATTTCAGGCTGCCCAAATTAAATAAAGCGAGTACACAAAATTCTCTGTATTACAAGGGATTAAAAGTCTATAATTCGCTTCCTCAAGATGTAAAAAAAATGACAAACATTTATAGTTTTAAAAAATATTAAGCAGCTTTGTAAAACAATACTATTAATATTAATGTTATTAATGATAAATATGTTAAGATACAATAATAATGATTGTATGTACTAGTATATTATACTAAATAAATAAACTTACTTACTTACTTTTAAAATGTAGAATGAGGTACAGGAAGCGCCAGACATCATTGAGGTGTTAAAAAAGAGCGTATTCTTTTTCCCACCATAGAAAGGCGCTACTGATATGGCTTTCACAGCCCAACACAACCAGCACTATAGAGTGTTCATTTAGCTCCCTTCGCCGAATTAAACATTGCTAAGAAGCACTATTGGTGAAAATAGGTTAAGTGGGTTAGCCATGCTAAGTTTTTGAAATAATGCAGCAATTAGTGGAAGCTGTAGTTACAAAATTTGCGATTAATCCTCGTAAACCATTGTTCCAATTTTTTTTTAATAAATGGTGTTCATTGTTCTTCCTTTTGTTAACTGTGTATTATTGCATGGTAGTCCCTCCCCCCCAATAAACCCCCCTCCACCATAAAATATATAGAATTCAGAGAGCTACCCCCCCCCCCATCCGTTTTGAGTTGGATACGCCCCTGCCTAAGTGTGGATATGGTATTGGGAATCGATATAATTCAATAATTGAAAATAAAATTAGATGGAGAGCAAAAGTGCATTCATCTAAAGGAGTCAATTAAATCTTGGAACAGTACCAAAAGTGGCTGCCAAGAAAATAAGTGTTGCCAATCAAAGAGTATTGGAGACGCATTGAAATGGAAAGAAGGTCTAATAATTAATGATAATGTAATAGTGAATACAAAGAATGATTATACTGATAGAGGGGTACTGTTGGATGATTTGAAAATACGAGAGAAAAATCTACAATTTAAGGGACGAATATTAGAAATAATTAACAGAAATAAAGAGATTATTAATGAACAAGTGGGACAAGCACAGAAATATATTCACTTGTAACAAGTTGACAAATCAAAAAGCTTTAATAGTAAATCTTATCCAATTCCTTTGCATTAAGAGCACAAGTTAAGAAGGAGATACAGAAAATGGTAAAAGATTTATCAATCCTTTGGTAGTAGTTAAGAAACGTGATGGTTTGCTTCGTTTGTGTTTAGGAGATTGCATATGGGAATAACATAGTGAGCACATATTTTGCATGAAGGAAGAAAATAAAGAAATTAAAAGTTGTTTGTTAAAAAAGTTAAGAATGTTTTTATTGAAATGTAAATAAGTTTTGATTGTTATAAAGTTTCTTTAAACGAAAAGATTAAGATATTGAATAAAAAGGGAAAAATAAGAAAAAAATTTAAATAAAATTGATTTATTTTAAATATTTTTTTAATTTGAGGAAAATATGATATGATACACCATACGTTGGTCGTAGATAAAAATTAAAATGTATAAAAAAATTGGGATGTTAGTACAATCCATATTAACCCATTAAAAAAGGTTGATGGTGTTTATAAAAGTTTAATGAATAAATTTGAGTTAAAGCAAATTATTAATGTAATGATAGCTATTGAACGTTTACTTACAGGTGGTTTGAATATAAAAAGAATATTTAAGAGACGGTAGTATCAGTAATGACAAATGCAAAATTCTGATAAGGCTATAATTAAAGTATGTATATATTAAATAAGAATCGAATATAGGAGGCATTAAGAATGAAAATATGTTAGTTAGGTAGTTTGTTCTGATTATTAGAAAATAACAAGTAGAAAAAGTTTGTAAAGAAAAATCGTTTTTGATCTAATTTAAAAAAATATCGAATTTAACCCTCTTTTAATGTAAAATGTTTGGATTATTTAAGAAGGGTAATCTCAATCTACGTGGTGTATATTAGAAAAATTAAAAATTAAGAAGCAAGCAAGAGAAGCAAAGAAGTTAATTACAGAAGATAATTGGCAAAGTGGTAAAACTTAATGAATACAAGGATTGTTATTTACAAGTGAATAATTGAAGAATTAATTGGGACAGTGTTATTGAGAAGAATACATTTGACAACTGACATAAAAAAGGAGGTATTTACATCAATCTAAGTTTTGCTGAGTAGAAAGACCATCAAATTGTCGGTAAAGCGAGAAGATTCATTCCGGAAGGTTGGAGCAGAGAGCTGCTTAAAAAGGGTCCATTTCGGAAGGTTGTGGCAGAGACAGGAGCTGATCTGGGATTATTCTGTTAGCTTGGTGCTATCAGGGATTTTTGGCTTTCTTGATATTGGACGAGGCGTAACACTGGATGTTGTTCGTGACAGCTACATTGCAGGAAGCTGCATAAAGGGGTCGATTGTAGTCTTGAACATTTTCAAAGTGGAATATACAATGTGGATAATTTCTTAGAAAATACCAACTATAAAGCAAATAAAGGCATTTAAAAAGGTGCAATTAATTAAGAAACAATAAGTTACCGTATTATATAAAGTTATAATGTACAATTCTTGGAATTGGACATTTGGCATTGAGATTTTGAGAATTGCTGTTGACATTTAGTTGACATTAGAAGTGACATTCAATTTGAATGCATAGTTGAAAATACTTGAAAATAAATTTTTCAGAACAAAGTAACTAGATATTTGAATCAAAACCCATAGAAGAGTCTCAGGCGCTATCATCTTAATATTTTAAAAATTTGCATAATAAAAAAGATACAATTCAATTTAAAATAGAGTAGTCAGTGCACTATATTATCAGATGCTGGACATAAAAGATAAATGACATTTATATTTGATTTTAACGTACGTTTAGTGTATTTAAAGAATTAATTACGGTTACCATTTAGATTTTTTTCCTCGTATGCAGTTCTGGGCTTTGCTAAGTTAGATTTAATATAGTTTGAGGATATTTTGTAGGTAATATAGTCTTGGGGTCTCCGGCTTACACGGTAAGCATTCCATAAGAGTCGTTTTTTCTTCATTTTCCTTTTTAATGAATTCTTTACCCAGGGCTTGTCTCGATAACGTTTTTTTGTATGTGTAGGAACAAGTGAATTTGTTGCGTTTCTGATTGCGTTTTTAATATTTGACCATTTGCTTTTAACGTTGTTATCTAAATCAAAGTTAATATTACTTAGAAATGAATTTATTGCACAATAATCTGCTTTATATTAGGCTCCATGAGTTTTCTTTTGTACGTCGTAGTATGTTCATTTCAGTTGTTGTTGTGATGGTAATATGATCACTGTTACCAATGGGTTGTTCGTAGTTAACGGTTGTTACGAGTTTTTCATCGGTTGTCAATACAAGATCTAACAGGGGCGGAATCTGGCCAAGTCTGTATTTCGTTGGATTTTGGACTAATTGGTACAATGGTAAGCTATTATACATATTCGCAAAGACACCTAATTGACTTCTTGAATTTGGTTGACTAATGCCAATGTTTGACCAATTTATATCGGGAAAATTAAAATCACCATAAATCAGGATGGTTTTATTTTTATTGATAGCAAGATCGATCATTTTTGTCATTTCTAAGTTATCATCAAAGTTACAATTTGGTGGATGGTAAATTGTCGCTAGAAGAAATTCAACGTCTCCTATTTTAATATCAATCCAGACCGATTCAATGTTTTTGTTAAGATAGTTATTGTTGAGTTCTGAGCTAATTTGTAAGTTCTCCAGTTCGTTAGCAACATAAATGCATACTCTTCCCCCTCTGCATCTAGATCGATCGTTTCGGAACAAGATATAGTTGGGTAATGCTAATACGTTATCGCAGATATTTTGATGTAGCCAAGTTTCGATTAAAATAATAAATGTCGGTAAGGTTTTGTTTATAATAATTGCAAGTTCGTCAATTTTGGGCAGTAAAGACTGTATGTTGGTGTATTACGTTTTTATGGTTGTAAAGGTCCTCAATAGTTTAAATTTTGACGTTTTTTGTCAATGGTGGGTACGGCACGAATGTATTTTATGGTCCAGTCCAATTCTCCCAGCTCGTGTTTTTCCTTCAATTTTTCTCTGAGATGGCACAAATAGTCACGCTGCAGTGGCGTTTGATCGCCGCTTAGAGTAACTTGGCTTGTAGATGGAAGTTTGAATTTTGATTTTAAGATATTAATGACATAATCCCGTTCAGATAAAATTACTTTAATAGGCCGATTTTTGCCGTTTGATTTCTCCCCTAATCGGAATAGTTTAATATTATCAGTTGGTATATTGCAAATTCCGTGAATAATATCTGCAGAGTTTTGTCCTCAATTGCAGCATTCGCATCTTCATTGTTGGATTCTTCAACGTTGTAGATAATAACATTGTTGGCATTACGAGTTCTTTCATTTATTTCACTTATAATGTTTTCGGTGAGTAACGCTGAATCGGAATTCGTTAAATTAGGATTTGCTTGTTGTTGTTTAAGGTTTTCGACCTCTTGATTGAGTTCGGTGATAAACGTTTTCAATTCAAAAATTTCGTTTTGCTTTTGCATGTATTTATCACAATGGTAATAGATGCGTTTGTTATCGGCGGTCACATATTGAACTTCGATCTTTGACAACCCGGAGCAGGTAGCGTGTAACGGTAACTTGCAAGAATCACAAGAAATGTCGTTATTTGGATTAAGATCCTTTGTGCAAATTACACATGTAGGTGTAGACATGTTTAAGTTAATTATTTGATGCTTTTAGCAGCGATTTATTTACGATAAATCAACGTTTACCTTACGCTGCTGGTTGCACTTCTGACCCAATTCGTATTTACGCGCGCTTTCGCGATGTTTCCGCCCAGAGGTTACATTTGCGCGCGCTTACAGTGTTTGGAGGTCAACGTCCTTACATGTTATCACTACCACTCGATTTTACTCACTTAAATGTCGTTATTATTTTAATATAAACAGTGTATTAGATTTATTAAGTAACGCTGCATAAAATAACCAGTACACTCATTCTTAAGGGCGTTACTTACTCGAAATGTGCACCCCCAATTAACACTAACGTAGCAGTGATCAATAAATATCATTACCACAGATCATTACGACGTACGCTGCTTATCTGAGAGCATCATGCTTCTGTAGGAGGTGAATCAAATAGCCTCCAAACAACTGCGGCTGCAGGTGAAAGATGCTGGCAAACGTCACAGCAAAGCACTCGGGCGATGTGGCCGAAAACCAACTAGGCTTCCAGAAGCAGGCACGCCTTCCTAAGTAGGTAAAATCGCTTAAGTTTTGCAGCTCCCGGGTGACGCTAAAAATGCCGGACGAAATTCAGCTAATTGCATTACGCTACCAAAATCGAAAATGAAGTAATTCACTCACTCTGTGATTACAGGCGATGGCCAAAACGGCTAGCAATATTGTATTAAATGAACCGTTTCAAAGGCATTTTGCTCGGAAACGTTTAGTTTTTGAAGAATTCAGTTTTAAAGTTTTGTAAACTTAGCAACAGTGTGTGGTCAGTCGTACTTAGTTGTGTGTTCAGTCGCCTGAAATTCACATAGCAACGTACTTGATTTAATTAGTAACCTACGGAGACTGTATACAGGCATACTAGACCTCTTTCATAGTAAAATTCTAATTTGAATATGCTCTTTGCATTTTTAAATTAACAGTACGTAACTATTAAGGAAATATGGAATACGTTTTAAGTCTTTTACTTTGTAAACATTCTAAATTACAGTAAGTGCTAAGTGGCTACCCCAAACTTCTATGCATTTCATAAACCTACGTATTATGCTCTCTTCTAGATTTTGAAGTATATTGGTTTGTTGAATCCTTATAACTGCTTCATTTATTCGTTGCTGAAGTTGTTCCTGAGTATCAATCTCCACTTCATACACAACCGCTTTTAATGTTCACCACAAAAAAAAATAGGCAGCTTAAATCTGGGCTTCTTGGTGGTCAAGGTGATACTAAACTGCCACGACCAAATCGTCCATTTGAAAACAACATATTACGTAAAATAAATGTCTAAGAATTCAACAAAATTATTCGCGTTTAGTCTATCAATGTCGGGCAATGGCAATGGAACGGGAACTTTGTTCTGGTTCATTTTCGACTATATTTTCTGTGTTTTCTTCAACCTCTGGTAACATTCAATGAGGAAAGCGTCTGTCAGCTACTGGAGTGGGTGCAGTTCTTCAAGTTTCTCACTGTTCAAACTTTGTTTAAACATGGATTTAGCATTAAGAGTGTGAAACAAAGTGAAATTGGGCAAATACAAAAACACATGCAAGTGAGTTACAAAACTACATACTTTGCAGTTTATCAAACGCACTAGGTCAGGTTACGACGTATCGCAGCGACAAGGTGTGCAGTTTGCGCGATAGTGAGTCATGACAAACAATAATGTGTAAACGATTACGCTGCATGCGATTGTAAGTTTTAATAGTGGGTTAAAAACACGGCCCACATTTTCTGTATATAAATTCTGTAATATCGATGTTAATTCAATATACCTTTAGCAATGATCGTATATTCATTGATAGTGGTTGACGAAGGCAACAATTGTCAGTAACGGGGTGGTTTGGCCTGACCATCTCACACTATCTCTTATAACAACGAAATAAGCTCCATCTCCTGTCAAGGAACTAACCTGGTTCTACAAACTATAAAAAAGTGCTAAGATTTGGCTACCTTTTTTACATTGGTCCTTCGAGCCGGATCCAAATTTTGGGCTATTTGGGCAACTGGACCGGACGTTGAAGGAAAAGGAAAATTGGAGGCTTTTACATTGGTCTTTCGAGCCGGATCCAAATTTTGAGCTATTTGGGCAACTGGACCGGACTTTGGAGGAAGAATAATTGAAGGAAACATTGACCAATTCATTTTACATTGGTCCTAGCCAACAACTCCCCAGTCAAGAAGAAACTGGATTTTGGAGAAAAATCCTCAAACCAATCAACTGGAGACTGAAGAACAGAAGTTAATGCAACAATCAAGAGTCCTGGGACACGCGGAGCAGATCCAAAACTCTGGGCAAATTAAGCAACTGGACCGGATCTGCCATATCCGTAGGAAAAATTTGGAGGACTCGCAACAAGATTGGTATGTACTTTTCTGTGAATAGATTGGGGAGAAGTACAAATTGAGCCGTCGCCAAGGAGAAACTTCCTACGCCTCAATCAAAGGGATTTCCACCACAGAACCGAGAATAAGTGATAGCAGCATACGTTCTGCTAAGAAATGCCAAAGCCTTCCGCCGTGCAGCGAGAAGAATCTTCAGCGGCATTCGACCCGCTAAGAATTTGTAAATTACAAAAGTGGTAAGATACTACTTATTAAGCCAGGTTTAGTTTCAACGCCAGTAAAAAAAAGCTGCAACAACATGGAACCAATTATAAAGGAGCAGAAGCAGCTGGCGGACAAAATGTGCCAGTTGCTCACGAATATGAAAAAGGATTCCGGAAGCAGGAAAAATCAAATGTACCTAGCCAAGAAAGAAGATGAATTGGAAGGATTGTGGAAGGCATTCGAGAGCGGTGACATTGAGCTACAAAACGACTTCCAGCAGATCACGAATGCATTAAAAATGATTTCTACAGCCAGGTAAAAGAAAGATATCAAGTAATTACAGATTACATACACGAATGGCAGGAAAAGTTAAATCCAGCCAGTGAGGAAAGTAACGGCTTAGAAACCGAGAAAATGGAAAACCCCATCGAACAAGGAGGCAGACTCAAGAAGCAAGAAATCAAAATGCGATTATTTAACGAAGTGTTGGATGAGGCAGTGTCGGCATTAGAACAACCCCAGGCGAAAATGGTCTACGAGCATAAGGCAAGCAAACTATGCGAGCAGTTGGAAAACATCACGAGCCTTCATGAGGAGATTCTCAGAGGGAAGCAAGAATTCGCTGAGGATTACTTCACGGACGGAGTTTACAATCAGATGGAAGAGCGTTACAATCAGGTAATGGCTCAAATATTTAATAAAATAAGTAGCATCCCGAGAAACGACCAGCAACGATCACGAAAAGAGTTGGCCATCCCATTGCCAAAATTACCATGCCAATTTTTGAAGGAAGTTACGAAAATTGGACAACCTTTCACGACATTTTTGGGCGACTCATCCACAACAACGCCACATTAGGCAAGGCAGAGAAGATGCAGTACCTCAAAACCTACCTCAGAGGCGAGGCAAGTAAATTAATAAAACATTTCGACGCCTCTGATGCTAATTACGAAACCGCATGGGACCTACTGACGAACAGGTACAATAACAAAAGAATTTTGTTTTCAAAATTTTTAGACAATATATTAGAGCTGCCCAATTTAAACTATGAATCAGCAGCTAATCTAAAACAGCTGCATGATACGACGATGGAAAGTTTACGTGTCATATCCAACATGGGCGTAAATACAGATACGTGGGGACCAATAATAGTACATTTGCTGGTCAAGAAGCTGGACAAGGAAACGAAGAAATTGTATGAACAGTCGTTGACTAACTCTCGAGAAATCCAGGATCTGGCAGTATTGTTAAAGTTTTTGGAAAAAACATTCCAATCACTTGAGGCGATTCAAGATTCGAAACGGAAGCTGGAAGTCGCAAAGCCAATAAAAGCGTCGGAGTCATTAAGAAAACCATGGCCGGTAAGAAGTTATCAAGCAAGCATCGGCAAATGTCGGATCTGCAACAGCAGCCACAAGATCACACAGTGCCCAAAATTTATTTCCATGACCAGTGACGATCGGTATCAAGCCATCAGCGCCATAGGCTGTGTGTGAGATGTTTAGTCCACAAGGAAAACGAAAAATGCTACAATTCAAATAAGTGCCAGAACTGTGACAAATGGCACCACACTCTGCTGCATAAGGAGTGGAACAAACTCCGGTAAGAAATCCACAACAAATAACTGCAAAACCACAACAGGAGCCAAATAGGAAATCCTAAGTGGCCACCACCACCGGGCAAAGCAGCGTAGAAGAAGTAAGCAGCCTCGTTAGCAGAAAAATCAAACATCCCAACCAGAAGAAAGTCCTGCTAGCCACGGCATTTTTGAAAGTAAAGACAGCCGGAGGATATTACGAACTGTTGAGAGCATTGGTGGATCCAGGGTCACAGGCATAATTTATAACGGAAGAAGCAGCTCAATTATTGGCACTACCGAGAGTAAGAATCCAAGCAGACATTATAGGGCTAGAAGGAAGTGAAGCTGGGAAATCCAGAGGAAAAGTGGAAGTGGAAATAAAGCCACGATTCTCCAGCAATTTCAGAATTTTTGAGGATCTACTTATATTGGCAACGTTGACAGGAACATTGCCAAGAAACACAATAAGTAGTAAAGAAGAAAACGCATGGGAACAATGCTTACTAGCCGATCCTACCTACAACATGCCAGGTTCAGTAGACATCCTCATAGGGGCAGATCTATACAAAGATATACTCCTAGGAGTCAAGAAGACGGAGCAAGGGATGATGGCACAGAAGACGGAATTTGGATGGATCATATCTGGGGCAGTAGAAGCAACAGAACAACCCAACATGGGAGTGGTCAGTATGATGTCTAACGTCAAAGAATATCACCACCTCAACAAGATTTGGGAGATGGAAGAGGTCCTGATAGAGAAACCTATCTCACAGGAGAAACAAGAATTGGAGAATTGGACAATTAGAAGCAACCCATCGGCGGACGCAAGATAGGGCATGTGTGGTGAACATACCGTTCACAGAAGACCCAAGTAGAGTAGGAGAATCGAGACGAAGGGCAGTCGCCAGGAAGCTGCAGTTGGGAAAACGATTCGAACCTGACAAGAACTTGGAGTCCGGACACAACAACTTCATGAACAAGTATCCTTCAGTAGGACACATGAAGAAGATGGACCAAAGTGGTGGTCCGGGAACAGGACGTTACATTCCTCACCCAGCTGTCGTAAAGGAGGACAGCAAAATAACCAAACCAAGGGTAGTCAACGGTGCCGCATCCAAGGCATCCACTGGGAGAAGTCCGAACCAGACGATGCCAAGACTACAACGAAATCAAGCTGACATCCGTCCACAATGGAGGAAGTGCAAACATAAGTACAAGGACAAGTATTCCGAGGTCAGCCGAGCAACAAATCCAAGAAGCATCACACCACAGGGGCGTAATACCATTTCGACAGCAACAAGATGTCCACGATTATCCAATACACGCTGGGGACACCTATTAATTACAACAGGGTCCGTCAGCAACATAACTACACTCCTCGACATTTGCTTATGGTGCAGAATAAGCAATTTTATGGAGAAGCGCATGCAAGGTCAAGCAACGCCAGCAGAAACCCAACACCCGCAAGGACGACTTCAGGCTCGAACCGCTACACTCGACGTCGGAAGCAACGCCCGCCAGTCACGAAGCATGCCGTGGACCGGACGCCTGACCATGGGATTCCCGCCAGTCATCACTTTGCTCGGCCAGAATGTTCAAACTTTGTTTAAACATGGATTTAGCATTAAGAGTGTGAAACGAAGTGAAATTGGGCGAATACAAAAACACATGCAAGTGAGTTACAAAACTAGCAAAAAGCGTGCCAATTCCGTGTTTACAAACAGACTTTGCAGTTTATCAAACGTATTAGGTCAGGTTACGACGTATCGCAGCGACAAGGTGTGCAGTTTGCGCGGTAGTGGGTCAGATGACAAACAATAATGTGTAAACGATTACGCTATCTAAATGCATGTTTGATTGTAATTTTTAATAGTGGGTTAAAAACACGGCCCACATTTTCTGTATATAAACTCTGTAATATCGATGTTAATTCAATATACCTTTAGCAATGATCGTATATTCATTGATAGTGGTTGACGAAGGCAACAATTGTCAGTAGCGGGGTGGTTTGGGCTGACCATCTCACACTATCTTCTGTCAAGGAACTAACCTGGTTCTACAAACTATAAAAGTGCTAAGTGTCCAAATGACAGTAAAATAACGCGCAATAACAAGCAAGCGGGCAAGCCTAAAATCTTATTTTAAGCGTTAGGGACTTCTTCGTAGAGGAGAAACATCGAATTACATCGGCCAATAATGTCTTGGTTTGAATAATGTGCTATTTAGAACATCCCTTACATTAAAGGTTAGGTATATGTCAAATTCTTTCTAAAGTCTACTACCTGCGATCTAAATGATCTTTTTGAATTTCAATGCAATGTAAGACATACGTTTTAAAAGCTATGTTTTGTTATTTCTGCCGTCACAGAAAAAGGGTAATGTGTAGACTTTAGCATCAATCTTAAATTCGAACAAGGTACAGTTCTGTGTTTATCAGCTCAAGCCACACTCTGCATTCTTCAGTTTTTCTGTTGGCCAACTTTCAAATTTTTGGAACTTTGATAAGCTGAATTGGGCTGTTTTTGGAAATTTTTCGGCCGTTTCCTGGCAAGTCTTGCCAGTTTGGATCGCTTCCTTTTGGGGTCCCAGTCTCACGGCTTTGATAGCCGTCTTCATTGTTGGAAGGATATGGAGGCTTAGTAACCCCTGTTGGAATGTTCCGGAGATTTGTGTTTATATCACCGGCATTCGCTTCGTCACGGATGGATTTGATGGGACGTTCTTTCTTCGCACGCCTGACTGAACGATTTGGCTACTTTACACCTTCAGGTTTGTAGTTGATATTTGCCTACGGTCTCCTTTCTTTAACGCCGTAATCTATCTGGAAAATTTGTATTTTTAGCCAATTTATTGCACCCTGGAAATGAATTTTTACCTGGATTGGTTCTATTGGTATTGGGGCAATTGGTGCCTGCATCGCCTGCCTGCAGTCTGTTTGATGTCCGCTGGTCTCAAGGTAAGCCCCCCCCCCCCGACTCGCTTGGCTGCTGGAATCCGACGCCTTCTGATCCCTGTGTCTTTGACGCACTAGGTGTTCCGGAGGAGCTGGTGGCTTGAATTCGACCCTGGCCAGCCGAATCTGTGAATCGTACGAAACATTTGATTTGGGGTGTGTATATAAGCTAGCGAGCTAACGGCATAGATAGTTGTAAGGCATTTCATTCCATACATGTGCTAGCGAATTAATTGTATAGGTAGCATTAGGGCATTTCATTACAATACGTCTCGCGCCTTATGTATTTGTAGTTTAAATTTTTGTAGCAGCTGTGTTAGCCACGCTAGTTATTTCTTGGCATGAGATTTTAGATATTCGTGGTATTGAATGCTACGTTTAAATTTGTTTATCCTTGGACTGCGGCAAATGTGATGGATGTCGTTTTTGAATTGGGCCCCCTGTAATGTAACGTAAAATTCAGATATGCTATTAAGCCTTTATAGAACGTTTAAACTTACTTAGATTACAGCTAGCTATATTTAACAACGGGATCTGCCGCTAGTTATCTGTTTAGGCCAGTGCCCTCCAACTTCAGCTGCTGAGGTTAGATTTATAAACGTCATTGCGCTGTGGAATTGGGTAATAGGTTGTGTCGCGCGCGGCAAGTTAACGCTCAAAATTTAGATATTCGTAAAGCGATTTTGCAATTGGTTTTTTTCCATTGTCAGGGGCATATTCAAGCCGTTGTTTTGATCAGTCATAAGAAGCATGAGTTTATGATAGAAATCGCCTCGACCATGTATGTTCATACAACCGTAAGAGGGTTACGACCCTTCAAAATCTTGAAGTTGTCATATTTAAGTTCGAGCTAACATTCGGGCTAGTAGTTAGCCTTTTCGCTTGCATAGCTTTGTATAGCCGCGCTCTGCCTCACAGGATGTGTGCCAATCTTTGTGCCTACTTTATACCTGCTTTGCCAATCGAGTGGCAATTTGATCGCGGCAGCTTAAAGCTTAGTTGTTTTTTTATGTACGCCTATATTGGATGAAATGGTATTATTGACTACATTCATGCAGTGCCCATTGACGTTTTAACGTGTTTAGGTTAGTTATTGATCTGTTTGTGTATTTTTTTTATTGCTTTTGTTGATTGTCGATTTGCCTGTCCATGTTTGTCTAGTTATTGTTACCGTTTGCACTATAGGACCAATTGTTAAATAAATGCTGCTATTAGTTATTGGTTTTACTATTTGGTTTGCTGGATTTATCCCATGCCTTGGAGGAGGTCCGACCCAAGGATTTGTCAACGTCGAAGACCTGGCGCCCTCTCCTCTAGTTTTTTCAGCTTAGCTGGAACCCCGACCCTTCCCGGCGAGTTACCCAACTTAGGCCGATATTTACCAGCCGGCAAAATATCAAGTAAAACTTTCGCCAAAAGGTAAGGCCAACCCTTAATCCTTCGTCACAACATGTAGAAATATAATCATGTAAAACCCACTTTAGGTGAACTTAGTTGGCAATTTCTTAGAGTACTCGAAACTATACACCGTCCCATTTAACCGGGCTCGGTAAGTCAGTGGTTAAGCATCCTGACTACTGATCTATGGGTCGATTGCCTTTCTTGATAAGGTTTTTAAAAATAAAAAAAGTCCGGATGAAAACTATGATTAGTAACTGCATACAAGATAAGCGTAGAGCAAACGCAGGCAAAAGCATTTTATTGGTTGGACCTCTATGGATTTCATTAGAATTCAAAAATATATGTGGCCCGTGTGCTTTCGATTTTTAAAATCAATGACATTCAAGTTGTCAGAATTACTGCAGTTTTACAGTACATAATATTTCAAACTATGTTTTAGTACTGCGAGAACTTTAAATAATTTTGTGGAGTTCACACGGTAGTATCCCAGCAGGCACACGTACGTTTATATTACGTCGAAAAGACGTGGTGATAGTTGAAAAGACGTTATTCGTTGAAAATTAAACGTTGAATTTTAGTCAAACAGATAACGTCATTTTCCCAACCTAAATTAAACGTTGATTTTTAGTAATGTTTTTACTGTGTACGAAATTATGTCGTTCATTGAACGTGTTGGCTACGACGTTTATTGAACGTGTTTATATTACGCTGAAATGTCGTTGATATTAAGTGTACTGTAGACCAGCAGTTAATGTAAAACGTTGATATAACGTTTACAAACATTCGTAAATTTTACCCTTTTTGGTACGTTAAAATAACGTTAATAAAAGGTGTTTCCCAGAGTATTAGTTTACGCTTAACCTCGATATGATGTTGATATAAGAACGTGGTATTTACGTTTCGACACTACGTTCTTACATCGTTAAATTTGTATGGTGTCTAGTCCACCAGTTAGTGTGCAACGTAAACATGACGCTAATGAAAACCCGAAAATTTTACCTTTTTATATATATATATATATATATATTAATATTACGAAGGTTTTCGCGGCTGATATGTATTAAAGGTAAACATTTCAGGGTGTCATACCGCTTAATAAATTCGAAGATTTCTCCAACTGGTTGAAGAACATCTTGAAT